>JAQNBH010000010.1:36890744-37475744 GCA_028752905.1 Cladorhizidae sp. MBARI D1340-BT2 | reverse complement strand
CCATATCAATGCTGGCCTGTAGGCATGTGCACCATATCAATGCTGGCCTGTAGGCATGTGCACCATATCAATGCTGGCCTGTAGGCATGTGCACCATACCAATGCTGGCCTGTAGGCATGTGCACCATACCAATGCTGGCCTGTAGACATGTGCACCATATCAATGCAGGCCTGTAGGCATGTGCATCATACCAATGCAGGCCTGTAGGCATGTGCACCATACCAATGCTGGCCTGTAGACATGTGCACCATACCAATGCTGGCCTGTAGGCATGTGCACCATATCAATGCTGGCCTGTAGGCATGTGCACCATATCAATGCAGGCCTGTAGGCATGTGCACCATACCAATGCTGGCCTGTAGGCATGTGCACCATACCAATGCTGGCCTGTAGACATGTGCACCATACCAATGCTGGCCTGTAGGCATGTGCACCATACCAATGCTGGCCTGTAGGCATGTGCATCATATTTGCTAGAATATTTATCACTCTTCAATAGTGTTCTCCGGTGAAGAGAGTTTGGCATGTCTGAATGATGGAATGCTCTCCCTCTTATTGTGTGGGGAGACGATTATCATGTGTGTGTGCATGTGTGTGTGTGTGTGTGTGTGTGTATGTGTGTATGTTTATGTGTGTGTATGTGTGATGTATGCGTGTGCATATGTGTGTGCATGTGTGCAGTGTGTATATGTGTGTGTGTGCATGTGTGTGCGTGTGTGCATGTCTGTGTGTGCATGTGTGTATGAATGTGTGTCTATTTCTGTGGTACATAATTTGTATGTGTGTGTGTGTATGTGTGTGTATGTGTGTTTGCATGATGAGAAAAATCACATGACTTGTGGCTATGTTTTGAAAATTGCAATTTAAAATAATTGGTACATTATTAAAGCACCCACATCCTAACCACATCACACTCCACATCACACTCCACAATCCTAACCACAGCAAGTGCACATCCAGTTTCCTCTTCATTTATAGTGAGACTATCACATTGTCATGTCTGGTTAAGTCTACTCTGTACTCTTATTGTATATAATAATTATAATAATCTCAGGGAAGTAATTGCTTTCTAAATATGGCAACAATATGTTCATGGAGACATGGCATTGCCAACACTTGTGTGCTTATGGTGCACACTAAGGGAAGGGGTGGGATGGAGGGAGTGGGTGCTATTGGAGCTGAAGCTCAGTCCCCTCAACTTTTATCTTTCTCCACATGATAATTATTATCATAGCAGATGTTTTACAAGAGAACACAGAGTGACTTCTATCAAACCCTCCAAATAGGCAGCTGCTTTCTATATAGTGTCATTATAAGAAACAACAAAGTCATTTAGATGAGCCTACAGAGAGCCGAGCTTCAGTCTGCTGGTATACACCAGTTAAGATTGTTTGTAACCTATAAACCTATTATACACACAAACACACACACTCACACACCACACACACACCACACATACAGATCACACTCACACACACCACACACGCAATATACAGACTCACACATACTAAAACACACTCCCACACATACCACACACACATAAACACACATCACAACACACACCACACACACTGTGCAAACATAGTGTAGTGCATGCTCAGTTACCAGTGGTGAGAGCTAACAGTAAAGATGGCAACCATCACTGCTGAAGTAAGGTGTGTGGCAGATGAAGTAACATTTGCAGGACTTCCTTGCTAGAAGGTCTAAAGGGTTCTAGTGACCTTCCCTCTGACCTTGACTGCAACTGTGACGAACAAGAACGACTTGAAAGTGATAATTTGCTAGTGGATGAGGAACAGCAAACATTGTTTGCAACTTTATTTAGGCATTGCTCTATTTTGACTTCATTTGCCCCTTTTGTTGTAGCTGTAGAGTGTGAGCGAAGCGATGAGGGGCACAGATACTGTGCTAGCCTGTTCATGTGCTAGCATGTGCCTAGTACAAACAGGTTGGTTTAGTATGCTCATCTGTTCAGGTGATAGCATGTGCCTAGTACAAACAGGTTGGTTTAGTATGCTCATCTGTTCAGGTGATAGCATGTGCCTAGTCCAAGCCAGGTTGGTTTAGTATGCTCATCTGTTCAGGTTCTAGCTGTGCCTAGTCCAAGCCAGGTTAGTTTAGTATGCTCATCTGTTCAGGTACTATATAATGTGCCTAGTTCAAGCCAAGTTGGTCTAGTATGCTCATCTGTTCAGGTGCTAGCTGTGCCTAGTCCAAGCCAGGTTGGTCATCTGTTCAGGTGAGCATGTGCCTAGTCCAAGCCAGGTTGGTCTAGTATGCTCATCTGTGGTTCTTAGCATGTGCCTAGTCCAAGCCAGGTTGGTCATCTGTTCAGGTGAGCATGTGCCTAGTCCAAGCCAGGTTGGTCTAGTATGCTCATCTGTGGTGCTTAGCATGTGCCTAGTCCAAGCCAGGTTGGTCATCTGTTCAGGTGAGCATGTGCCTAGTCCAAGCCAGGTTGGTCTAGTATGCTCATCTGTGGTGCTTAGCATGTGCCTAGTCCAAGCCAGGTTGGTCATCTGTTCAGGTGAGCATGTGCCTAGTCCAAGCCAGGTTGGTCTAGTATGCTCATCTGTGGTGCTTAGCATGTGCCTAGTCCAAGCCAGGTTGGTCATCTGTTCAGGTGAGCATGTGCCTAGTCCAAGCCAGGTTGGTCTAGTATGCTCATCTGTGGTGCTTAGCATGTGCCTAGTCCAAGACTGGTTGGTCATCTGTTCAGGTGAGCATGTGCCTAGTCCAAGCCAGGTTAGTCTAGTATGCTCTCATGCTCCTTGCTCAGTGTTCATTTGGCTTGGATGGATTTTTTTAATCCATGGTAATTGCTTCATATCTTATTCCTATTTGCACAATATACATTCATAAATTGACATGGTTTCCAATGCAACAGTAAACTCTGGTTTATCAGCATAGCTGCCACAGTAAGGTCGTGACCTCATAATAATTATCTACTTGCAATTCCAATAATTTTAGAGTCAACACAAGGTGGGTGACAGTGTTGGGGACTAGTGCTGGCGCTATGGGAAATCTTTCTAAGTTCACCTCAGCTTTAAGATTCTAATTACCCGGCTTCATATATATTTCATTACCTTCAGTTGAAACAACCCAATCAACCTCAATGGAAACCACCGACCTCAGCACACATGTACCAGTTGCGACCCTTGGTAAGTCACACTCTACTCTGCATGTGCTATATAGACATGATGGCCATAATAAGAGTAGACTCTGCCTTCCTTGCTCACCAGGGGGATCGTAGCACTAAGGTCATGACCTCATAGTAATACTAATTGACACAGAGACTGAGTGGGCGGGGAAAATAATCCCAGGGAAGTAATTGAAAAATGATTATGGCAAGAATGTGTTCATGGGACACAGTATTGCCAAGTGTTCTTAGCACACACCATACACACCTAACACACCACTCACACACACTCACACACACTCACACACACTCACACACACTCACACACCACAATCACCCTCACACACACCACAATCACACTCGCACACTCACCACACACTACACACACACACACAGCACACACATACCACATAAAGTAACAAGTGAGCATGGCGATGCAGGGGACAGATGCCGGACAAACTACTATAGACTATGAACTCTTAGTAGACATAATAACATTATAATCACTTCTCAAAAATCAGTCATTTCGACTAGATGCTCTAGCCTTCATCAGGAATAATGATGTTAAGCCTGCTATATACCGGTATCTAGCTATCCATCACATGCCAACAGGCATACATGTCCAACACACGTGCCTAGTACATGCACCAGATGTAAATATATATAAATAAATATTTATAACAAACAAACAAACAAACAAACAAACAATAAATTAAAATAACAACAACAACAATAATAATGATTTTGTTGTTTTTGTTTTTGTTATTATTAATACCTAGTATTATCACTATTATCATTATCAATAATTATTATCATTATTACTATTATTATTACTACTACTATTATTATTACTATTATTATTGTTGTTGTTGTTGTTTTTTGTTTTGTTGTTGTTGTTGTTGTTATTATTATTATTATTATTTTTTAAAAAAAATTAATTATTATTATTATTATTATTATTATTATTATTATTATTATTATTATTATTATTATTATTATTATTATTATTATTATTATTATTATTATTATTATTATTATTATTATTATTGTTATTACTATTATTATTATCATTGCCATTATTATCATTATAATTATTATAATTATTATAATTATCATTATCATTATCATTGTTGTTGTTGTTGTTGTTGTTGTTATTATTATTATTATTATTATTATTATTATTATTATTATTATTATTATTATTATTATTATTATTATTATTACTACTACTACTACTACTACTACTACTACTACTACTACTACTACTACTACTACTATTATTATTATTATTATTATTATTATTATTATTATTATTTTTATTTTTATTTTTTTTATTTGTTTGTTTATTTTTTATTATTATTTATTTATTTATTAGTTTTTATTTTATTTGCTTATTTTTTTTTAAATACGGTGCACGTGCTAGGTGGTGCGCCAGTTCTTGTATTGGACACTGTGCTGGTTCACATGGTGCATTACTGGCATGTGGTGGATAGCTAGCTACCGGTATATAGCAGGCTCACGCGGCTTTAGTGTCTCATTATTCCTGATGAAGGCTAGAGCATCAAGTCGAAATGTCGAGTGAATACTATTTGAAGTTAATTATTGAGAAGGTGATTGTAACCATAGGCTAGTCATGTATGAGACATATCATAGATACTTAGAACTATAGGCCAGTTGTGTGTGGGTACAGATACATGGATACATGGAACTATAGGCCAGTTGTGTGTGTATCAGATGCATAGATACATGGAACTATAGGCCAGTTATGTGTGTATCAGATGCATAGATACATGGAACTATAGGCCAGCTATGTGTGTATCAGATGCATAGATACATGGAACTATAGGCCAGTTATGTGTGTATCAGATGCATAGATACATGGCTAGTTATGTGTGTATCAGATACATAGATACATGGAACTATAGGCCAGTTATGTGTGTATCAGATGCATAGATACATGGAACTATAGGCCAGTTATGTGTGTATCAGATGCATAGATACATGGAACTATAGGCCAGTTATGTGTGTATCAGATGCATAGATACATGGAACTATAGGCTAGTTATGTGTGTATCAGATGCATAGATACATGGAACTATAGGCCAGTTATGTGTGTATCAGATGCATAGATACATGGAACTATAGGCCAGTTATGTGTGTATCAGATGCATAGATACATGGAACTATAGTCTAGTTATGTGTGTATCAGATGAATAGATACATGGAACTATAGGCCAGTTATGTGTGTATCAGATGCATAGATAAATGGAACTATAGGCCAGTTATGTGTGTATCAGATGCATAGATACATGGAACTATAGTCTAGTTATGTGTGTATCAGATGCATAGATACATGGAACTATAGGCCAGTTATGTGTGTATCAGATGCATAGATACATGGAACTATAGGCCAGTTATGTGTGTATCAGATGCAAAGATACATGGAACTATAGGCCAGTTATGTGTGTATCAGATGCATAGATACATGGAACTATAGGCCAGTTATGTGTGTATCAGATGCATAGATACATGGAACTATAGGCTAGTTATGTGTGTATCAGATGCATAGATACATGGAACTATAGGCCAGTTATGTGTGTATCAGATGCATAGATACATGGAACTATAGGCTAGTTATGTGTGTAACAGATGCATAGATACATGGAACTATAGGCCAGTTATGTGTGTATCAGATGCATAGATACATGGAACTATAGGCCAGTTATGTGTGTATCAGATGCATAGATACATGGAACTATAGGCCAGTTATGTGTGTATCAGATACATAGATACATGGAACTATAGGCCAGTTATGTGTGTATCAGATGCATAGATACATGGAACTATAGGCCAGTTATGTGTGTATCAGATGCATAGATACATGGAACTATAGTCTAGTTATGTGTGTATCAGATGCATAGATACATGGAACTATAGGCCAGTTATGTTTGTATCAGATGCATAGATACATGGAACTATAGGCCAGTTATGTTTGTATCAGATGCATAGATACATGGAACTATAGGCCAGTTATGTGTGTATCAGATGCATAGATACATGGAACTATAGGCTAGTTATGTGTGTATCAGATGCATAGATACATGGAACTATAGGCCAGTTACAGACGTTCCAACCCCCAGAGATGAAAATTAGGGAGGCTTCGCCTAAATTACAAGAAAATTCGGTAGATTTTGCATAAATTAGGGAGATTTCTCCCAATTCTTGTGTATAGCTATATTATTAGTATATCGTTACAGAAACAATGTAAATATTTATAAAAAGTTAAATATAATGATAAAATTCACTTCATCCAACTAGAATAAAGTAGCAAAATCAATAGGAATAGTATAAGTCGCACACTGGATAGAAGGCACTCTAGAAGCCGAACTCCAAATGGAGCACACCAAGCTAATACTCTTGCACACGCGCAGTCGTTTATCATTAGCAGAAATCATTTCGTGCTTGTGGCATCACTGTGAAGGTGGACCAGGATGGGTCTGAAGATGGAGAAATTCACTGCCTCAAAGTTTATAAAGTAGCAGCTTTAGCTGTCCCAGCCATTACTCAGGCTACTCGCCAGCTGTTGGAAGGAAGTGACAGCGGAGAAGATCGATTTGCTTCCTTGGACGAAGAGGATGAAGAACAGATCGAACATAACGAACTCATTGTAGATTACGATAGTTATTAAGAACTCTTGCCAGCCAACTACTGCCTAGCTCAATGTCAATCACAACCACAATGACACACCAAAAAAATGCGTCAGCACAATAGCGAAGACTGGCTTGGCACTGCGCAAGCGCAATGCGCAACTTGAACCGAGTGAATACGGTATACTGTAATTATATATATATAACGGAACAGATCAACTCGGCATAAGTCTGCTTACAACTGCCACGGTCGCGGTGGTGGTGGAAGGAAAGAACAACAGTCCGTAGGATTTGTGATAGTCTATGGATTTGTGTTAGCTGCTAGTCGGGATTTAGCAGCTGGATTTTTAAAAATCGGGAGAATTTTATGAAAATCGGGAGATCGGGAGATTGGGTCCAAATTCCGAAGACTCCCCAAAAAATCGGAAGGGTTGGAACGTCTGCAGTTATGTGTGTATCAGATGCATAGCTACCTGGAACTATAGTCTAGTTATGTGTGTATCAGATGCATAGATACATGGAACTATAGGCCAGTTATGTGTGTATCAGATGCAAAGCTACCTGGAACTATAGTCTAGTTATGTGTGTATCAGATGCATAGATACATGGAACTATAGGCCAGTTATGTGTGTATCAGATACATAGATACATGGAACTATAGGCCAGTTATGTGTGTATCAGATGCATAGATACATGGAACTATAGGCGACTATGTGTGTATCAGATACATAGATACATGGAACTATAGGCCAGTTATGTGTGTATCAGGTGCATAGATACATGGAACTATAGGCCAGTTATGTGTGTATCAGATTCATAGATACATGGAACTATAGGCCAGTTATGTGTGTATCAGATGCATAGATACATGGAACTATAGGCCAGTTATGTGTGTATCAGATGCATAGATACATGGAACTATAGGCCAGTTATGTGTGTATCAGATGCATAGATACATGGAACTATAGGCCAGTTATGTGTGTATCAGATGCATAGATACATGGAACTATAGGCCAGTTATGTGTGTATCAGATGCATAGATACATGGAACTATAGGCCAGTTATGTGTGTATCAGATGCATAGATACATGGAACTATAGGCCAGTTATATGTGTATCAGATGTATAGATACATGGAACTATAGGCCAGTTATGTGTGTATCAGATGCATAGATACATGGAACTATAGGCCAGTTATGTGTGTATCAGATGCATAGATACATGGAACTATAGGCTAGTTATGTGTGTATCAGATGCATAGATACATGGAACTATAGGCCAGTTATGTGTGTATCAGATGCAAAGATACATGGAACTATAGGCTAGTTGTGACTGGGGACAGATACCATGGAAAATGGCCGACAATATGTAAAAACAAAAATTGTCAAAAAAGAAATATTTAGAAATGTAGCTTTATAGATAGCAAACATTTACAGGATCCGTTGTCTATTAAATCCAAATATATAATATTCATCTACATTATCTATGCTATTGGTCTTTATTATATATTAATATACAAAGGATCTTGTGTTTGTTGTGTACATTGGTAAAGAGTCCTGCAGATGTTTGTTGTCTATTTGGTAAAGGGTCCTGCATATGTTTGTTGTCTATGTTGGTAAAGGGTCATGCAGATGTTTGTTATGTACGTTGGTAAAGGGTCCTGCAGGTGTTGGTTGTGTATGTTGGTAAAGGGTCCTGCAGATGTTTGTTGTGTATGTTGGTAAAGGGTCATGCAGATGTTTTTGTGTACATAGGTAAAGGGTCCTGCAGTTGTTTGTTGTGTATGTTGGTAAAGGGTCATGCAGATGTTTGTAGTGTACGTAGGTAAAGGGTCCTGCAGATGTTTGTTGTGTATGTAGGTAAAGGGTCCTTCAGGTGTTTGTTGTGTATGTTGCAGATGTTTGTTGTGTACGTAGGTAAAGGGTCCTGCAGATGTTTGTTGTGTATGTTGGTAAAGGGTCCTGCAGATGTTTCTTGTGTACATTGGTAAAGGGTCCTGCAGATGTTTGTTGAGTACGTAGCTAAAGAGTCATGCAGATGTTTGTTGTGTATGTTGATAAAGGGTCATGCAGGTGTTTGTTGTGTATGTTGGTAAAGGGTCCTGCAGGTATTTGTTGTGTATGTTGATAAAGGGTCCTGCAGATGTTTGTTGTGTATGTTGATAAAGGGTCATGCAGGTGTTTGTTGTGTACATTGGTAAAGGGTCATGCAGGTGTTTGTTGTGTACGTAGGTAAATGGTCCTGCAGGTATTTGTTGTGTATGTTGATAAAGGGTCATGCAGGTGTTTGTTGTGTACATTGGTAAAGGGTCCTGCAGGTATTTGTTGTGTATGTTGATAAAGGGTCCTGCAGATGTTTGTTGTGTATGTTGGTAAGTTCTAAGTTTCATTTATTTTTAGACTAGTCAATTCTCCAGTGTGTATATTTCAGTTTTTTAAATAAATATTTTTTTATTGATGCGATTCACTGTGATTGACTTCTGATGGGAACATGCTGGACTGTTAAATAGGCCCCATTAACCTAAGAGATTATATACGCAGTAGTAATGAAAAAGGTGCCATCATGTAGGACATGTCGACACCATAACTGAAGCATCAGAGTCTATTGAGGGGATACCAAGTCAGAACTTCAGGGTCCCCAGAGCTTTTAAATACTTTTCAAGCTTTTAAGCAGGTGCACATAATTAGGCAAGGATCATCAACTCAATCAAAACAGCTGGCTCAGTGCTGTATTATGAGCATAACCAAGTGATTGCTCAGTTGTGATTGCTCAGTGATTGCTCAGTTATGTAGCATAAAAACTTGTTCTGCTAAGAAAAATTAACATAGAATACTCTGCTGTTAAATTATGCATGATTTTCTAAATACCTATATAATTCATTCTCAAGGAATTACATATAATTACCGTAATTCCCAATCATTTTTCATTTTCGATATTTATATTGGACATGAACGAAGATGGTAATTTTCCAAATCGGATGTTTGTCAGTCAATAACACTATTGGACAAAGTAGTAGGAAAAATCCACTGTGCTTCTGATGATGATGATGGCTGCACTAGTAAAACTGACTTGCATGCACTTGACCATTTTGGAAGTTCGATTTCATGGGTCTTCGAACATGGGTCTTTGAACATCGTTGCTCTCAATAGAAGTGCTATCTGCCTTAGCCAAGTAAGTCGGTAGCTCCCTTTTCAATCCAGCAAGCTCATCATCTGTTGAGAAAAGGAAACACTTTAGATTATAGATGACATTTGATGAAACCATTACTGGATAAAAAATTTTAAAAAACCCTATCATACTTGACTGCTGAAATGCTTAGCCCAACCTGACCTCATTCTGTATGGTTGAGTCCTGAAGATGAGTATATATTGGTGATTTCAATTATGCACTTCTAGTATTTGCTCAAGTGTCTGCTATAGGCATTGTCATGCTACAATACTCAAAGTCCAAAACTTCTTATAATGCCACCTAAAATACTAGCATTATTCTAAAATCTTTAGCTACCTAAAGTTGACTCATGAAAGCCGAAGGAGAATGTGGCTGACCCTTTACCAGGTGGCTGAATATAGTTACAAAACAAAACACAAACAATAACAACAATTATAGTCTGTGCTAGAGAACAAGAGCAAGCTCAAAAAGAAGATACTTGTGGCATGCATGGTCACAGAAGCTCAGAGTTGGTCTTTGTATAACTCTGCATGACCATACATTGAGACTAAAATATATTAAAAACAGGAGCATTATATTTAAAGACACATTGACATGCTAACAAGATTGAAGCAAGACTTGCACAGTATAGTGATGAACAATGATTGGTGTATGTTTGAAATAGTAAAGAATAATACTGTTTTAGTAGACATGGTTGTTTTCCTTTCTTGAGACAATTATTGTTGTTTGCTTATAATTTGGAAAAAAAGTTTTTCTCCTTTTTTGCTTAGCCTACTTCAGCAACTCATGGCCATGCTGAGCCTACCCCATAGCTACATAGCAACTCATGGCCATGCTGAGCCTACCCCATACTGATTACATAGCAACTCATGGCCATGCTGAGCCCACCCCATACATAACAACTCATGGCCATGCTGAGTGTACCCCATACATGGCAACTCATGGCCATGCTGAGCCCACTCCATACGTAGCAACTCATGGCCATGCTGAGCCTACCCCATACATAGTGCCAACATCAGTGCATTGTTAAAACAGGCAGCAAAGTTCTTCTATACTAACTGGGGCAGCCAGATGGCGGGTGTGTCTAGCCTATGCAGTGAAGGATGGAAGAGTTCTGTGTATGAATTTTAGTTTCATATAGAGTCACACTATATATAATAATATGTTGCTTGGATTAGTACATTATGAGTAGTAAACATTTTATGAAATTATTTATATGGCTAAAATTAAACAGATTTGGTGTCTGAATTATCAGAGATGGCACTCAAGGACTTGCTAGAAGCATATGGAGAACCTCTACCAAAAGATATTAGTGATGTAAGTAAGGAACAAGCATCTAGGTGGGTGCACAATAGCCATAGTGTAGTAGTATGGGCATGGCAGCAGAGTCTGGGGGGTGTCCCCATCATTTTATTGCCACCTTCCTATTTAATAATACTGATAAACTCTCATAAGATGTAATATCTGGCCCCTATCTAAAGGATCCAGCCAAGCTGGCATAACTTCTGATAAATAATATAATATTTCTTTTTTCAAGAAAAAGTTTATACATCTGTGCATAATATATGTTGTTAGGTTATCCATGTGTCTGACATTCTTACATTACACTGCCACACTGGGTTCATGCACATTGAAAAAAGTCTGTTCTGGGAAGACAAACAGGATCTACATCACATTGGGTTGAAGCAGGCCGAAATAACCCTATGAGGAAACACATTGAATCAACTTCAACTTGGTTGAAGTATGTTGAAATTGTATGGAGGCACACACTTGATCAACCTGCACTGCGCTAAATCCTTCAACTGCCTCTAACCAGAGGACAACATTGGACCATTGCTGTATGAATAATGATTTCGGAATATTTGTCTTTCTATTCTTGTTTCTAGATTGTGATTGCTGCTGCTACGGAAGCCCTCAAAAAAATATCACGTGTAAGTCATGGTTGATAAAGTGGCCCTCAACAGATGCACACACAAATTGTATATGGTTGTGGCTTCTAATTTTTCATTTTTTTGTGTATCAAAGCCGTCCACAGAATATTCCAATATACGTATGGATTTTTTTAAAGTGAATGACTCGGACCTTGAGTATCGTGCAAACAGAGGGGGGATAAAGCAAAGGGCGAAGGGGAAAGTGAATGATTCTATTCGGGGCTAGAACTGGAGCCCTCGAGGCCAAAGTAAACAGACAAACATACAGAATTTCCCTTCAAATAAGTTAGCCCACTCCATTGAGAGAGTGCTTGCAAGCTGGTCTGACATCCAGTGGCCTCCAAATATACGCATTGGTACACAGCGTACACAGGAAGACATAGTTATCCATTATGCTTACTGATGTATATATATAGCATACACAGAGACATATTATCCACTATTACTTACTGATGTATAAATATATATATATTCAGCATACACAGAGAGACAAATATCCACTAGCCAACTGATATATATATATATATATTCAGCATACACAGAGAGACAAAGATCCACTATGCTTACTGATGTATATATACATTCAGCATACAGAGAGACATATATCAACTATGCTTACTGATGTATATATATATATATAATTATATGTATTTTTTTCTTTTGGTCAAAACCTCCTACAAAATTGGCTGATGTTTTAGGTACATAAAATAAATGTCTACTTCAGATTGAGCTAGAGGCCTTGTAGCTCTCCGTGCAAACTTCACCAAGTCGCTGTAGCTCTCCAGAGCAACTTTCACCAGCCATTGGACGAGTGTAGGGTTACAATAGCAACAAGACATGGCATGCAGTGATATGTTGAACAAGATATGTCATGCACTGATATGTTGAACAAAACATGTCATGCACTGATATGTTGAACAAGACATGGCATGCACTGATATGTTGAACAAGACATGGCATGCACTGATATGTTGAAAAAGACATGGCATGCAGTGATATGTTGAACAAGACATGGCATGCACTGATATGTTGAACAAGACATGTCATGCACTGATATCTTGAACAAGACATGGCATGCACTGATATGTTGAACAAGACATGGCATGCAGTGATATGTTGAACAAGACATGGCATGCAGTGATATGTTGAACAAGACATGGCATGCACTGATATGTTGAACAAGACATGGCATGCACTGATATGTTGAACAAGACATGGCATTCACTGATTTTGTTGAACAAGACATGGCATGCACTGATATGTTGAACAAGACATGGGAGGCATTGATATGTCGAACAAGACATGTCATGCAGTAATATGTTGAACAAGACATGGCATGCACTGATATGTTGAACAAAACATGGCAGGCACTGATATGTCGAACAAGACATGTCATGCACTGATATGTTGAACAAGGCATGGCATGCAGTGATATGTTGAACAAGACATGGCATGCACTGATATGTTGAACAAGACATGTCATGCACTGATATGTTGAACAAGACATGGCATGCACTGATATGTTGAACAAGACATGGCATGCAGTGATATGTTGAACAAGACATGGCATGCAGTGATATATTGAACAAGACATGGCATGCACTGATATGTTGAACAAGACATGGTATGCACTGATATGTTGAACAAGACATGGGAGGCATTGATATGTCGAACAAGACATGTCATGCAGTAATATGTTGAACAAGACATGGCATGCACTGATATGTTGAACAAAACATGGCAGGCACTGATATGTCGAACAAGACATGTCATGCACTGATATGTTGAACAAGGCATGGCATGCAGTGATATTTTGAATAAGACATGTCATGCACTGATGTTGAACAAGACATGGCATGCAGTGATATGTTGAACAAGATATGGCAGGCAATGATATGTTGAACAAGACATGGCATGCACTGATATGTTGAACAAGACATGGCATGCACTGATATGTTGAACAAGACATGGCATGCAGTTATATGTTGAACAAGACATGGCAGGCAGTGATATGTTGAACAAGACATGGCATGCACTGATATGTTGAACAAGACATGGCATGCACTGATATGTTGAACAGGACATGGCATACAGAGATATTTTGAACAAGACATGGCAGGCAGTGATATGTTGAACAAAACATGGCATGCAGTGATATGTTGAACAAGATATGGCATGCAGTGATATGTTGAACAAGACATGGCATGCACTGATATGTTGAACAAGACATGGCATGCACTGATATATCGAACAAGACATCATGCAGTGATATGTCGAACAAGACATGGCATGCACTGATATGTCGAATAAGACATGGCATGCAGTGATATGTTGAACAAGACATGCACTGATATGTTGATATAGAAAAAGTTTCTAAAAATCCCTGAGAACCTGTTGTCAAACTCTGACCATGTTGTTGAACTCTGACTCTGTGGTAGAATTCTGACCCTGTGAACTCTGACTTACTATCTCTACCGCACAATTATAATATACATAAAGCGAACAAATAAACCAAAAAAACAAGATGTTAAAGCAAGAAAAAAGTATTTAAAAACAATCCATTAGATTGATCTAAAGAATCACCCCCATTAGGTATAGATCGTCAGGGTTGTCAGCCTCAAAAATGCTTTGGACGGCAACGCATGACTATACCTTGTAGACACAAAAAGTTTGGTGCCCCTTTACAATTTAAAAATCATGCACACCAATAGTGTACTTGATTAAAATTATGGATGTGTATATTTTTAAATGGTAAAGTCCATCTGCTCGTCGTCTACGTGCTGGTGGTCTACGTGCGTGCAGTCTTCCTTTCTTTCTTTTTAACATCAATCCAAAACTAATTTAAAACATTTTTTGTTTAGAGTTGAAATGTGCAATATTATCAGCTCCAGGACAAATTTCAGACATCAGGGAAGCATTCCTTTATCACCTTGTAGTCTGACTCTAGAAGTGCCTGATGTAAACTATTTCTAGTATTTAGATGATAGTGTCTTGCACCTGGACTAACAAATACTTGGTTGTAGGAACTTCATTCAGTAGCTAATTATGACATGTGTCCAATGTTTAGATAAGTTGGTTTGTTTATGGCTAGTCTCACAGAAACTACTTTGGAAATGTTGGCACTCTTCAAAATAGACTGCGTCTTGGCATTGCATCTGGAAAGCTATATAGTCATTGCTATATGTTAGAATACTCGGGGGAAGAGCTAAGTACAGAAGGCTAGAATGCTAAGCAGAATATATCCATGCTGACGTCATTACTTGTTCTTATGTGTTACCTCAGGAAGCTGAGGTTGAGGGTGGGAGGCATCTCTTGGAATTCTTGGATGTCTTTGGTCTCACGGCATATGATCCAAGTCTTGGCAAGGTCTCTAATGACATCTTCAGTAAGAGAACAATTACAAGATGTTAGTTTGCATTGTGCATATTTACACATAGACACATGGTGGTATATATGGACAGAATAGGTATACATAGGAATGATACTGATGCATATAGTCATAGACACATGGTGGTATATATGGACAGACTGGCTATATAATAGGCATACATAGGAATGAAACTGATGCATATAGTCAGTGGGGTTCAATTAAATTTGATGTGACAAGTTAACTAATTAATTCAAATAAATTTGAAATGACAGTTTAACTAAACAATTCAACTAAAATTGACATGACAAGTCAACTAAAATGAACTAATTTTGAATTAAATAAAGACACCATAAGATTGGCTTTTTTAAGGTAAGTCTGTTCATTTCATTTTCTTGTTCGTTTTTCCCACTTCCTTGGAAGTGGGCTTTGAAAACTCTATTTGAGGGCTTTGAAAACTCTATTTGAGGACTTTTTCAGTTTCTCCGAACCTTATGTTCGGGTTTTGTGGTCACTGGTTTGACAAACACCAACACACACACATTGTTACTGCTATTTACTTGTTAGCATTATTAATACTATTAAAGTCCATTCTGCGTTCACTTTTCACTTAGAAATATCTTATATCTTTCTAATTATCCAATATTTCGATGACCAGTGTGACGCTCATGTGTTGACCATAAATAGAAAGTGCTTCAACAAAAAGTTGGTTGCACGTGCCATAAGCACAGTAGATGTATTATATCGCAGCGATCGACTTCCGGGTGACAAGTGAACGCGAATGGACTTTAGTCATTAGATTTTACATAAGATTTTTTAAATCATTATTGTTGCCTTTTCACTGAAGGAAGAAGGAAGGAGGCATTGACTTCACTTATGTTTTACATAATTATAATATATACACACACATAATGATATATTTTTAATATTGTGACTCAATTCATTTACCGTATTTTAACCCACTAACACAAAGAATGTGATATCAATGAGATGGTATATACAGAACCACAGAGTGAAAATGATTGTCATATTATTTTCTGAAAGCCCCATTTATCTTCAATAACACAAGCAGTTCGAACAAGTCGTCGGTCAACACAGACCTTCTAGCTGTCAAAACAAGGATTGCTTTAGAAAAAAGCCTCTCGGAGGGCGCCGAAGATGCGGGAGCACATTTATAGGCACGAAAAAGTGTGAGAATGGATGGATACTCAAACAGGATGTCTTTGCTTGTCCGTGGGTCCAGCAAAAAAAATTGCAGCTCTGAGCCCTTGGAGTTGCGCTTAGTGTCAAAAAATCGTCGGAATCCGAACTTTCTGCCGATTCCTTCATGCTGCAGCTCCCGTTCCAACCGCTGGATGATACGCAACTTCTCGTCATCTTTGCACCAAGTCATGGACTTGAATTGCGGATACAGTGCAGCTGCCACCAGAAAACCTCCAGTATCTTCCCATTTCCTGAAGCGGTCTTTAACTCGAGAAACTATAAAGTCTCTCAAGCAGTCGCCCGTCACGGTATTTATGTTCCTCAGCTTTTTCTGCAGCATGCGAATAGTGGGTAGTACACATCCTGCTCCAACCGAATCCCCTTGCAAAACATCTAATGCACCTGCTACGGGTGACATCACGCAGATGTAGTCTTGTAGAAACCACCACTGACCAAGAGTGAACACGGGCAACTCCAGCTCTGTCATCAGGTTGTTGATCTTGTTTTGTCCACTTTTCAAAATTGACTTCAAGGCATCATAAGACGAGTTCCACCTAGTGATGTTACACATAACCAACCGATATCCTAAA
Organism: Cladorhizidae sp. MBARI D1340-BT2; assembly: GCA_028752905.1. Lineage (NCBI taxonomy): Eukaryota > Metazoa > Porifera > Demospongiae > Poecilosclerida > Cladorhizidae > Cladorhizidae sp. MBARI D1340-BT2. The sequence continues at coordinate 37,458,699 of JAQNBH010000010.1, read as the reverse complement.
GTTTTGTGCATGCGGTCACATGCATTGGGGCTATGGCTGAGCAAATTCCAGAGCACAGTAGTCCTGGAATCCATTTCCATGTTGAACATTGCCTGCTCCTTGTTGTTGGCGCCTCGCTCGGCATTTCGAAGATCCCGAATCTACTTCTCCGTATCCGCTGCTGCAATCAAGTTCAGAGTGTGCGAGGCACATCTGTGATGAGATGGAAGCATGTCGATTTTATCGGCTATGATGGGGTCTTCCAGTATCTCTCCGACGTCAATCGCCATAAGATCGTCAGCTCTCTGTTCTTCAAACTTCTTTTGACCCGCCTCAACGATGCCTTCCTCAGCGCTCTTCACAACATTCGTGCCGTTATCCATCACGACATATGACACGGAAGTTTCAATCCCAAAGAGTGCATGGATGTCCAGCACCATCGCAGCTATTGTATCGTAGGTATGAGGAGCCGGAAATCGCTTGCATGCCAAAGCATGGGATTCGAAGTGCAGTGTTTCAGGGTTGATCCAATGAATAGTCATGCCCAAATAGCTTCTGTTTCTGGCGCTCCAGATGTCAAAAGTAGTGGAAAATGGCTGGGACGTACCATTGTTGTTGTGCATAACCACAGTGCTAAACTCTTCCTTCATATGAATGTTCACCTTTTCAATTCAGCCAATTTTCCATGAGATACAGTCCATTCTGTGGGTTCACTTTTCCTGCTAAATGAATAAGGGGGGACTTTTATTATAAACTGACTGACAGCGACTGACAGCAATATAAATGGCAAGTCTTGTGAAGGCTGAACATTTGTAAAAATAACACCTCTGTACTATTGCCAGTGTCAGGCTGTCAGCCAGCTGTTGATGGCAACACTGCTTTGCCTATAGGCTATAAATACCATTGGAAAGCACAGAGAACGAGCTACCTTTTGAGATCAAAACTATTCAAAATGGATGAAGCATTAAATTGGTGACCACAAATATGGTCTATGCCGACCCTTAATTCAATTTTAATTCAACTTTGAATTAATGGACTTCAAAAACCAGTATAAATAAATAAAATAACTGTGACAAACTAACTAAACCAGTTGAATTAAATATACCCAAATGACAGTCTAACTAATTCAACTTTGAATTAATTGAACCCCACTGCATATAGTCATAGACACATGGTGGTATATATGGACATACTGGCTATATAATAGGCATACATATAGGAATGAAACTGATGCATATAGTTATAGACACATGGTGGTATATATGGACAGACTGGCTATATAATAGGCATACATAGGAATGATACTGATGCATATAGTCATAGTCATATGGTGGTATATATGGACAGACTGGCTATATAATAGGCATACATAGGAATGATACTGATGCATATAGTTATAGACACATGGTGGTATATATGGAAAGACTGGCTATATAATAGGCAAACATAGGATGCATATAGTCATAGACACATGTTGGTATATATGGACAGACTGGGAATGAAACTGATGCTTATAGTCATAGATACATGGTGGACAGACTGGCTATGTAATAGGCATACATAGGAACGATACTGATGCATATAGCTATAGACACATGGTGGTATATATGGACAGACTGGCTATATAATAGGCATACATAGGAGTCATAGACACATGGTATATATGGACAGACTGGCTATATAATAGGCTTACATAGGAATGAAACTGATGCATATAGTCATAGACACATGGTGGTATATATGGACAGACTGAGGAATATGTAGGAATGAAACTGATGCCTTTAGTCATGGACACATGATGGTGTATATGGACAGACTGAAGAATGATACTGATGCATATAGTCATAGAGAAGAGATGTGCTTATGATGGAGAGCTAGTGAACACACTGATTGCTTTCAATAGTGCTAACTATTGCTTTAAGCTCTTGACAGCTCACTTTTGTGTAGTGTGCTTCCCATCTTCAAGGGAAGCTGCTTCCAAGTACTCTTAACAAAACTCCTCCCACACATACACATTTCTGATTCAGAATTTTACATCCCATAATGTTGCAGGGCATCAGGTTGTTTGACCTTGCACCAGTTCAGAATCTGTAGGACATACAATTCCGCGCTACTTACCCATATATGATCCAAGCAATACATCATCATGATGACTAATAATGTGTAGATGAATACTGTATTAGGTGTTCGGCTGTGCTATGGCTAGGACAATGCCTATGGCAATGCAGTGTAACAATACTATGATTTCAAATTTTGTTTTTCTCTCTAACTTTATTTATCACACTTACATTCGCCACTCAAAGCAACCATTACTACAGTATATTCCCATGTGGTGCACTTCCTTTATGCCCATGTATGTATAATGTCTGTACGTAAATATGGGCTAACCTGTGGTAGACACCAATTAACATCAAGTGCATGCATGCTTTGAGTAGCGGTAGACACCAATTATTATCAAGTGCATGGATGCTTTGAGTGGCAGTTGACAACAATTGGCGGCAATTTCAGTGCCGACAGGACCACTTTTAGTTGATTTTATATGGCAGTATTGCTCTTCTAGAAAAGAGCGCTGCTTATAAGCCCTTACTACCACGCCTGAGCACTAGAGTTCTAGCTAGCTAGCTACACATTGAAAATTATTCATGAATAAAATGAACAATGAGTAGTAGGCTTTTTCTTACCTTACTGCTAGCTCTTGGTGGCATCCACTGTCTAGGAGTTTTCCAAGCTCAGGTAAAGACTCTACACTCCATCAGTGCACGTTTCTATAGTGTCACAAATGTCGATCGATAGCTAAACATTGCCTGAACGTTGAACATAGCCTTTGAGATTGGGAAGCACTTTTTTCTCATTCATACTGAATGAATGAGGCAGTCACTTGAAAATAATGCAGTCTAAGATGATATATATAAATATATATGGTATGTTATGAATATAGTTTTGTGATGTGGTTAGCTGCGAAACAAGCTGTCAACAAGCTTCAATGCACAAACTCCCCATCACACTCTCATGCCTGGACATGTTGTGAGGAGGTGGACAAGCATTTGATTGTGGGTGGTCCAGTTTTGTAAAGTTTCAATGCAGGCATGAAGCAGGAGTAATCATAACACCTATAATGAATATCACATGCAGCTTTCCAAGTGATGGACATCTCACCTGATGACTACATGAACCCCTATGATCGAGTGGAGGTGTTGAATGAGCCTGAGGGAAGAATATCCCTGCCAGGGGAACTATTCTATGCATTATTTCCAGAAGTTATGACAGGTACAATGTTGGAAATTAAGTGGAGTTTAATCTATAAAACCCTTGACCCTGTGCATCTGTGTGTGTGAATGCGTGGATGTGTGTTCTGTGTTCATTTTCTTTGGCCTTCGTTGACCAATCACATGGAGGACTCAGAGAGTCTGAAAGAATAGGACAACGAAAACAGGGATAACTTGACCAGAGGAAGGACATAGGCATGGTTTGGGGTCCATAGGTTACATTCCTGGTCAAAGCAATCCCCAAGCTTTATGTTTGTCATAAATAGCTGCTCAAAGAAGTACCCTTCTTGGCCCAATGGGAAGGACATAGGCAGGTGACTATGCAACACACCCTGACCATGTAAGGACATAGGCAGGTGACTATGCCACACACCCTGACCATGTAAGGACATAGGTAGGTGACTATGCCACACACCCTGACCATGTAAGGACATAGGTAGGTGACTATGCCACACACCCTGACCATGTAAGGACATAGGTAGGTGACTATGCCACACACCCTGACCATGTAAGGACATAGGCAGGTGACTATGCCACATACCCTGACCATGTAAGGACATAGGCAGATGACTATGCCACACACCCTGACCATGTAAGGATATAGGCAGGTGACTATGCAACACACCCTGACCATGTAAGGACATAGGCAGGTGACTATGCCACACACCCTGACCATGTAAGGACATAGGAAGGTGACTATGCCACACACCCTGACCAAGTAAGGACATAGGCAGGTGACTATGCCACACACCCTGACCATGTAAGGACATAGGCAGGTGACTATGCCACACACCCTGACCATGTCAGCCCCAACCTTAAAAAAGCCTAACCACCAAACTAAGGCAGACAGTATCACTCAGGGGGATTAGGGGTAATTCGACCAGGGAAACAGTTCATGTCCCATTACTATGACATGCCCCCAAAGTTTAAAACAGCTATAATGGCTGAGGTACAGGGTTGGCATTATAATATTTCTCTTGGCCCGTTCTGCCTATGTCCTCAATGGAGGGGGCTCATCAATTGAGGTACACATGTAGTGGCCTAAAAGTGGCCCATAGGATACTTTTGTGACTAGTGATAAATATATTTCACAACCTCCTTCACATCTACCTTAAAATACTTCCTTTGCTGTTATACTGTAATAGTATGTAACTGTTGAATAAAGCAGTGATATTTGGAGGTGGGTGTGGGAACTGGATGTGCTGAATAGTCATCAAAACTTCGAGAGAGTACAATTTTGGCCTGATCAAATTACAAAATAACAAATGCCCGAGATCCAATAAGAAAAGCTAAGCTTATAGACTTTCTCTTGAATCAGCTGATTTGAATAGAAACCTTGAAGTATTTTATGTCAGCTAAATGTAATCATACAAAAGCTAATATCGCTGCTGAGAAAATTGAACCCTCAGGGGGGAGTCAGATGGAATAGACGAGGTATAGGGTGGGTGTGTATCTATCTCTGTAGTCACTGTACACTCCCTCATAAAATATATATCCACCTTAAATAATGCATGCTTATAAGGATGGTCATTATAGTGAACAGAAATAATCTAGAAAGTGGCAGCATGTTCTGAGCTAGAGGAAAGAAAAATGGCACCCAGGCAAGTTAGAATGGGCTGCATGGTTAATAGCTGACAGGAAAGGTGCTGGAGTTTCATTCCGACATAGCTCTTAATTCATCAATATGTTGTAGCTGCGAAGGTGGCATACCTTAGAGAAACTAAACCGGAAATGAATATCTCACTGAATGCCTAAGTGGAAATGTTTGTCTCACTGAATGCCTAGTGCTCTTGCTGAACATTGCACAAGTTCAGAATCTGTAAGGAAAGTATTGTGGAGTATAGTAGCACTCCCTGTATCTATATTGGTTTGACCACTCTTTTTAAATGGCTGCAAAAAAGAATTTTATGACACAACTTCTCAATAATCAACTTCAAATTGTATTCACTCGATGTTTCGACTAGATGCTCTAGCCTCATCAGGAACAGTGAGATGCTAAGGCTCGTGTGAGCCTGCTATATACCCACCACTTGCCAGTACACATGCCTAGCATATAATATATAGAATAAACATATAGATGATGATGATAATAATAATAATAATAATAATAATAATAATAATAATAATAATAGTAGTAGTAGTAGTAGTAGTAGTAGTAGTAGTAATAATAATAATAATAATAATAATAATAATAATAATAATAATAATAATAATAATAATAATAATAATAATAATAATAATAATAATAATAATAATAATAATAATAATAATAATAATAATAATAATAATAATAATAATAATAATAATAATAATAATAATAATAATAATAATAATAATAATAACTAGAAGAAGAATTAAAAACCCAATGCTAATGATTGTAATGATGATGATGATGAAATAATAACAATAATAATAACAACAACAATAAATATTACAATAATAAGATAAAATAAGAGTAATTATGGTGGTCGTGGCTTCAAGTTCAGGCTCTTTTCAGAGTAGCTCCCCAGCAGCCAGGCAAGTCTATTCCAAAGTCTCGATTGAACTGCTCGCACTTTGGTGCCAGGCTGATGTGTAGTATCCTTCACTAGCAATTCCTTCTGCCTTCTGGCCTGGTCAAAGATGGTGGCTTCCTCCCCCATGAAATAGGATGTCCATTATCCTATGCATGCTTAGCAATTGCAGATATCTCTTTATTACACTTTCTATAGGCATCTTGATGTTCTTTCACTCTGGTCTCTAGTCTTCTGATGGTCTCCCCTATGACCCACAGCTGCATGTGGTACACAACACATGAGGGCATAATTATTAGCTGGTAAAACATCCTTCACTCTGCTCAGTTGTGTCCTCAGAGTTCTTCCAGATCTGAAGACGACTTTGATATTGAACTTCCTGCAGACCCCCCTACTGTCTTTACTCATCCCTGCTGTATAACCATAGGATAGACTCCTCTTTGCCTGTTACTGGTGTACTCATCTTACTTTCTGTGTTTAGATGTTTCTGCAGATGAAAGGTGCTGAAGGCTTGCATCTCAGCTAAAACTCTCTTTGACAGCTTCTTAGCATCACAAACAGTGTTCTTCATTTCAAACATTTGAGTCCTTTGTGAAGGTAGTAACCAACAGACCCCCAAACCTAATGAACTCTCGGTTGACATAGTAGATACAACTTTCTTGATCATCAACTTTAAATTTACTCACTCAACCTTTCATCCAGATTCTCTAGTCTTCATCAGATGCTATAAAGGACATGTGAGGTTGTACATGTCATTATTCCTGATGAAGGATAGAGCATCTAGTCTTCATCAGATGCTAAGACTTATGTGAGGTGGTACATCTCATTATTCCTGATGGAGGATAGAGCATCTAACCTTCATCAGATGTTAAGACTTATGTGAGGTGGTACATCTCATTATTCCTGATGAAGGATAGAGCATCTAACCAAAACATCGAGTGAGTAGATTTAAGTTGATTATCTGGAAAGTTGTTGCAGCCCCAAAACAGTTTCAAAGTGTGAAATTAGACTGTCAAGGTCTTGTATCTTTCTAGCAATGTAGAGTTTCCAACTTGCAGATGATATGTTCATTTGTCATAATTTTATTACTAGAACACTTGCAAACTGTTCAACTACATTTTAACACAAACAAAAATGGTAAGAGTTTGTCAATGACATAAACATGTTTGTGTACACATGCGACATCCAACCTTAAGCTCAGCTGACTAAACAGCTTATCATGGATTTTGAGAATGTCCTAAGCTCATCCCCAATTGAATCTAGCTTGTGCACGTGGTGTACTAATAGCAGCTGCAATCATATGTGACTCATTTGCTTAGTGAAGAAATGGGTGATCAGTGGCTATACAGAGACACTTGTTCTTCTAGGAAAAAGATAAGCAATTGGATATTATGAGAGCCTGGCCTTAGAAACCAGGTGATATAATACTGTTCTGTTAGCTCCTATGAACAGTCACTTGTCCTTGAAAATGATACTGAACTGTCATTGCCTAACTTTAGGCATATCTTTCCAATCGGAGGTATATGCTACACAGTTGAAGTCAAAACTAACCAAGTTAGCTCATAATACATAATTCCATCTAGAAGTGTATTTCTGAGATATTTACTGGGTGTGGCTACCTGACTATTAACAAACAAAATGTAGAGGAAAAAAGACAATACATAATTATATATAATTATATAGTATTTGTATGTATATATATATATTTTGTGTATATATATATACATATTACATATATTGTGTGTACATATATATATATTGTGTATATATATATACATATTATATATATTGTGTATATATACATATTATATATATATTGTGTGTATATATTATATACATATATATAATTATGTTGACTTGACTATTATAGTCAAGAGAAATGGACCAAGAATTCACCAATATTGAGTTCAGGAACATTTTATGCTAATCAAGCCTATTATTATTTTAATGTTCCTCAGCCAATCAACCCTTTTGTTTTTAGTGCTTAATATGCTGCAACCAAAATTCTTGTGCTCATTTAAAAACCAAAAATAATTCAAACCCATTAGCAATGCATCTCACACAACAAATGTCTGAAACAACAGTTTATATGCAAAGCAATACAATCAACAGATGAGCATGGGAGTGTTTTATGTGCATAGTCTTGGCACTACTAGCAATTGGGGCTCAATCCCTACATCTTGATTGAAGAGCTGATCACTAGGTGTGATGTGCAGTGCCTCCTTCACAAGTAACTCTCCATTTTCTGGCTCAATCAATCACAGAGGTCGAGATTGGGTGGTGTTGATTCCGTGCATGTTCTGCGATAGCAGACATCTCAAGTTCTCTCTTTCTTTTGTGTCTCCAACCTCTTCATTCTTTCACCAATATATACTTACCCACAGCTGCAGGCAATCCTATAAATAATGCATTTCCTTGAGGTTAGAATCTACTGCCATATTTTCGACTTTCTCTTAACGGAGCAGCCCCCCCCCCTTCACATTTGCCTTGTGGATATTCAGAATAACTGGGTTCCAGATCATCGAGGTTTCACTGTAACTATAATAGGGCTTCAGCTATGCTAGGGTTGGGACAGTGTCTAGAGAAATATATTGCAAGTTTTGTCCAACAGGCATCCGGCTGTGGGGGTTTCCCCCTTTCTCCATCACATCTTCACTCACCATTCAATTTATTAGTACCAGTAATACTCACTTCTTGGAGATTGATGGTAGCATGACTGAGTTCCCAAAGGTTTAGTCTAAATACACTTCCAGCATGCCTTGAATCCTTCACTAAAGTAATAATGCAGATCTACAAATACTTAAGCCATCAAATTAGGTTTGACTTGCTTAAAAACACATTCTGCCAAGTATGCTGTTCCCTTGTCCTCGAATTCCTTCATTATTTCATGATACCTATGATATTTAATCTGAGTGCTTATCCTTCTCTCTTTATATTTTCCCAACTTCCAACCCTCCCCTCTGTCCACCAACATAATAGATGCTACACATGCATGATTATATTTACAGTAAGAAGACTATAAGTTGTTAATGCTTCACTTCTCTGATGACCCTGCATAATTATGCTTATCTTACAGATATTCGTATTGTCACTTTTGTCTTCAAGAACCTGTCAGGAATTTTACCAGAAGACACTGATGATGGAAAAATGTAAGGTGTGTATCATTATTTTAATGATTTACATAACATTTGGCATAGGATGAACAGGTTTTTAATATAAAAGCAAGTAAAGTGAACTGATTCAGATCATGTCAATTGAGATTGCACATGATTATATACAAATATGAATCTAAATTGGCTGTAATGCGTGGACTCATAATACATGGACTAATAATCATTTATGGAATTAAATGTTCATGCACCACCACATATTGCTAAGTGATAGCACTATGGATAAAACAGAGTTAGAAGAGTGCATAACAACTACCAGAAAAGAGAGATATGAGAATAAGAGGATAGAACCAGGAAATTAATTCTTTCTCTCCCCACTACATACACTTTCACTCTCTTAATTAATGATGCACTGCATCCTTTCCCATGTTTGGCTTGTGGGAGGGAAGACATTTGAAAATTGAAATATTTGTTAGCAGCCAAAAAAACACTCTAAATGCTGCTGTGCTGTGCATATCATCTAGTTTGGACTGCCTTTTGACCAAATTCAATTTGGAAAATATGTGAACATTAAAGGAAGTGTTGTCTAGGGAAGTCTCCACAGGTCATGCATGGAACTGTAAACAAAACACAGCTATACACATGCCCTCATAATTTTACCAATCTGAAGATTATGTGCTATAAGCCACCTTTGATTTGGACAATTCGGACAGACTCTGCATCTATACATGGACAGGTCATGCATGGAGTGCCCATTCAGACTCTGCATCTACAAATGAACTGGCCATGCATGGAGTGCCAACTCAGACTCTGCATCTACACATGGACAGGTCATGCATGGAGTGCCCACTCAGACTCTGCATCTACACATGGACAGGCCATGCATGGAGTGCCCACTAAGACTCTGCATCTACACATGGACAGGCCATGCATGGAGTGCCCACTCAGACTCTGCATCTACACATGGACAGGCCATGCATGGAGTGCCCACTCAGACTCTGCATCTACACATGGACAGGCCATGCATGGAGTGCCCACTAAGACTCTGCATCTACACATGGACAGGCCATGCATGGAGTGCCCACTCAGACTCTGCATCTACACATGTACAGGTCATGCATGGAGTGCCAACTCAGACTCTGAATCTACACATGGACAGGCCATGCATGGGTGCCCTGCCCACTGAGACTCTGCATCTACACATTGAACAAGCCATGCATGGAGTGCCCACTCAGACTCTGCATATACACATTGAACAATTGCGTGGATTGTCTGCTCAAAGCGTAAATTTGAGCCACCCATGGATCATGAAGATTCTATCTTTTTCCAGTTTATTTCCACAATAAGTAGAGTTGTGATGCCATATCAGTCCAGACCAGTGGCAGCATAGCAGGTGGCATGAGGAGGTAGTGTGGATAGTCACAACTTTAGCAGGTCTGTAATGTCAGCCATCTTGACAAGGGCTGCCTGTGCCTCTTGTGCATTAGGTAGTTGTCTAGCTACCCCTGAACTGATAACTTGTTGTAAGGTAGTTTATTATTAACAAGGACAACAACTGATTAGCACTACTCATAGACTACTAGAACTATTGACTCAACACTCACCAACAGGGCCTTGCCATATGGGGCTTAAAAACGGAACTCGGACAAAAATCTCTAAACTTATATATTTCTGGTTCTAATCCGTGTTTTTAGATCACATTTTAAATGTAGCATCCTTAGATAGTGTAGTTTAATCTCTCTAGAAGACTCGTCATAAAATTGTTCGCAGTCAACATAGCGAAATAAAACACCAAACATACTTGCTTATGTATAGTTAATTGTTCTAGTTATATTGTCTATGCGCTAGTGCTTCTGCTTTTTCCTGGTCTCCCTGTGCCTTCTCTCCCCCTGGCTGGCATCCCTGCTTCTCTTTTTGGACTTCTTGTGGATTTGAGACATGGTATCCTTGGCAAGGTTGCTGCCAAAGCAATTGAACAGGGACCCTGCCATAAATGGCAACAACTCCTCTACCAACAAGTGTCCACTGTCACATGCCTCGTTCTGGCGTCCTTGGTAGTTGCAAATAAACTTACTCACAACAGCCTGGAATACCTTCAAAGCACCGTCACAGGCAAGGAAGCTTGCCCTCCTATCAGGGTCACCAACTATGTGCCTCCACACCTGGCTCACATCGACTGTGAGGCTGACAGCCAGCTCGGTGGGTGCCTTGAGTCCTCCCCTGTTCAAGGTGTTGGTCATCCACAGGTACTCCTCATCCACCTCGTCAGTGTCAAACACTGGGTCCTTGACACCAGCCACCAATAAGTTGATGCAGTCATCACAGTCCTTCTTCTTGGTGGCCTGGTATCCCAGATAGCCTGCAATGTGTCCCAGGGCAGGCCTGGCATGGTCAGGTGGCTCATATGCATCTTCCTCACCTGTGGCAGCAGCCACAAGGCTCTTGACGAAGCTGTCGATCACCTGCTGGTCCTCCTGCCTCATTGCCTGCCTGGCTCCAGACATCTCCTGCTGCACCTCTTTGATGCCGTAACCGCTGTACCACAGGAGGGCATGCTTGCGTATGATGGCCTCGCCCTGCAGGAAGTTGCGGACACTCGTCCACCGTCATCTGCATTGAGCTTGTCAATGGTGAAGCAGATGAATTGGTGGTGGTTGTCGCCAGGCCCCCTCTTGATCTCAAATCTGCATCACAAACATAATTACACAGTTAGTGTTTAAAAAATTGCTTGGGTCACAGACTACTTGGGTCACAGACTACCTATTATTCTGTGTCTGTTGGGTCTAATTGAAACGTAGTGCACAGTCTGTCTGTAGTGCTATAAGACTTTAGGAATAAAGAGTTTAAAATATTTTTAATTGCTTTTTAGTAATTTTACATTCCCTTCTGGGCTAGGGCTAGGGCTGTGGAGGCCAACAAAAATGGGGGGGGAAATAACCGAAAAGGTCAAGGTTCATAAAAAATTCATTCATAAGGTCAAGATTCATAACCGGGACTAGACCAAAATGTTCAAACCCGGTACCGGTACATTAGCCACAGTATTTAAATTACATTTACCTGAAACCATGGTCGATACAGAAGCCTGGCCTGCACATCTTTTCCCACAGGTCGGCAAAGTCATTGACAGAGTCCTTTGCCATCAGCTCAACCTCCTGCTGCTGAAGCAACTCCGCCGTCCTTTGGTGTCTGACCTCCATGATGGCTGCCTGGGTGGGTCTGGGCTGTACCACTGGGACATGACTGTAGTAGCCAGGGTACTTGGGGAAGAGGGATGGGATGGAAGTTGATTTGAGACGCCTACGTTTCCTGTCAGCGCCAGTCTTTTTCACCTGTGTGGCCTCAAAGTCCTCGGGCTGAAAGTGTTTGTCACAGACACCTCCATGGTGTCAACGGAATCCTGGAGTGTTTTCACCCACTTCTGCCTGATCTCCTCATTAGCAGGAAAGATTCTCACTGTATACTTCTTGGGCTCTGGCACCTCGCCCTCTTCCTCGACTGCCTTGTCCTGTTTCGTTAAGTCATAGCCAGAGCGGCAATTAACTGCCTGGCACTTTTTTCCCATGCCTTAAGTTGAAATCTTCACTTGTAATATCGTTCAGCTGTTCAGCTTCTCTGGTATGGTGGCTACTGCAGTGGCGGATCCAGGATTTAATACAAAAAGTCAGTTTCAAAAACGTGCCTGGTATATCGATCGGTAAAGGGTCTCGCTGCGTGGAGACTATGTCCCGAGATGCAACTACTTTTCCAACGAAGCTTGTACGATTGTACGACGAGAGATGTTTGGAAAATTTCTTAAACTTGAAAATGTAAGTTGCTAAATCGTCTGCAAGTGAAAAAAGTCTTTTATTTGAAGATTTGAAACAAAAGTAGCGCTGCTCATCGTGGCAAATAGCTACATGAAATATAGCTAGCTAGATACTGTAGCTATACATAGCTAGCTAGATATAGCTATCTAGATACGGCTACACATAGCTAGCTAGATACAGCTACACATAGCTAGCTAGATACAGCTACACATAGCTGGCTAGATACAGCTACACATAGCTAGCTAGATACAGCTATACATAGCTAGCTAGATACAGCTATACATAGCTAGCAAATACATAACTAGCTAATGAGCAAACAAAAACTAAAATATACAAAAAAGAAAAAAAGCCAAAATAATATTATAGCTTTTCATTTGTCAGCCCCATACGGCGCGGCAAGGCGGGGCCCTTTTAGGCAGTGTTGAGTCAATTAGTTTTAGTAGTCTATGCACTACTGCTTGCAATGAACTCCACTGAGCACTGCACCACTGGAGCTGCCAGGCCTCTTACATGATGGGTTGCTAATCAAATTCATACTCAATCAATTACATTCCACATGCTGGTGTGTGTTCAATGTATGGTTCAAAACCAGTCATATCTCAGGTGGTCCTGTGACATCTATATATACAATTGTCTATACCAAGCTAGAATCTTGGCCATTAAAATGAGGCAAGTGAGGGTACATAGTTCACATGGTCTTTTACTGGTAGCAGCTATGCTACACTATCTTAATAGGTAAAGGGTCTCACTCCGCGAGTTTAAGACATGGTTAATCTGCCATTTAAAAAGTTGTCCAGTAATTGCCAAACCTGCTGGACCTGTGGAGTTGTCCCTGGGTGGAATTTCAGATAATATGTTATGACATCCTGCTCAAGCAGATGTCTATTTATACTATATATGATCACAAGCTCACACTTGCAGTGGCACTCGGCTGGGCTCTCCTGTTGTGTCTGCTGCTCTGAGATGTATGAGTGAACCATGTAGGTCAAGTGATCTTGTGCTGGAAAATCCTGTGTTATTTGAGATCCACCATTTTGATAATTCTGTGAGTTATGCCAAAACTAATGACGAGTGAATGTCTCACTTCCTTGGTGCTCATGCTTGTTGTGTGTGTGTGTTTTGCAGAGTGATAACGAGGTGCCAGGATTCTACTTCTTTGATTTAGAAAAGTAAGTCTTAAAGCTCTAACCCAGTGTTATGTGACCTCCAGGGGGCAGTGTTGTGTAACCTCCAGGGGGCAGTGTTGTGTGACCTCCAGGGGAAGTGTTGTGTGACCTCCAGGGGGAAGTGTTGTGTGACCTCCAGGGGGCAGTGTTGTATGACCTCTGTCAAGGGGTCACCTGTGCAACCACCCAGACTTATGCTGCTGAACTGATAGTGCTGCCACCAGATAGCTATGAAGCCAGCTATCACTGTACTGAAGCTTTATTAATTCAACTACAGATATGTCTGACAAAGTACTGAGTGACTAGCTATATTCGCAATGAACTCTACAGGTCTGAATTCTGGTCACCCCTTTTATATTTTATATGACAGTGCCAGGCCAGAAACACGATGGGTTTGCTAATTACATACCACTGGTATGTAATTAGTACACAATACAAGTGTTAATTGACTACTGGTAAGTTCAGGTCAGACAGATCCAGGTCACCCTGTGACATCCCCTCCTGGTTCTTCGAGGGACAGCTGCTGTGGTGAATTGTTGGATGGCCATGATTGTCTCGACATGCCATCGGCGTTACTGTTCTGCGTCCCTGGTCTGTGTATCACTTCGAAGAGGTAGGGTTGGAGGGCCAAGGACCATCGGGCCAGGCGTCCATTCTCGTCTTTCATTCGATCTAAGTACTTCAAACTACTGTGATCCGTGACAACTGTAAACAAGGCTCCGCTGAAGTAAATCCTAAAATGCTTAACTGCCTCTACCACAGCAAGACACTCTTGCTCAGTGACCGTGTATCGGGTCTCGGCTGTCTTCAGTTTTCTGGAGTAGTAAGCGACTGGTCTGTCTGTCTCATCTTCTCCGGTTGGCTGAGGACAGCACCTATCCCTATCCCCGAGGCATCTGTGTGGAGGATGAATGTTTTTTTGTCATCCGGGCTGATCAATACTGAATCTTCTGTAAGACTGGTCTTGATTTGTTCAAAAGCTGTTATTCTTCCAGGTGTTCAGTCTATCTTATCTGGTGCCAGCTTTCTCATTGCTTCAGTTAGGGGTACTGCTACTGAACCATAACCTGGTACAAATCGACGGTAATAGTTTGCTAGCCCGAGGAAGGCCCTCATCTCCTTTTCTTTACTGGTCTGGGATAGTGAGCAAGTGCCTCAATTTTCACGTGGAGTGGCCTCACTTCGCCTGCCCCAACTCTGTGACCTAAGTATTGGCAGTCTGGCTTGGACAAATGACACTTCTTTGGGTTCCAAGGTCAGACCTGTTTCCTCCAGTCTGCTGAATACGGTTTCCAGGTGTCGTACATGGTCTCCAAAGCTGGTACTAAAAATGATGATATCATCGATATAGGCAGCTGTGAATGTTGACATGTCGGCTAGCGTACTGTTCATCAGTCTCTGGAGGACTCAAGGGGCATTCTTTAGCCCAAATGGCATTCTGGTATACTCCCATTTTCCGGTGAGGAGTTATGAAGGCTGTCTTACAGATGGAATCTTCGTGAACTAACACCTGGTGGTAGCTTCATTCCAAGTCCCAGGTTGCGATACGGGTGGCTCTGCCCAATTTGTCTATTAGTTCATCAATTCTGGGCAAGGGGAAGGGATCTGATTTGGTGACTGCATTTAACCTTCTATAATCGACACACAGTCTTACTCCTCCATCATTCTTTCCTACTAGAAGTGCTGGCGACGCCCAAGGGCTCTTTGAAGGTCAGATCACTGCAATTTCCAATAACTTCCTTATCTCACTGTCCATAACTTGCAGCTTCTTTGGATCTAGCCTGTGTGGAGGTTTACTAACAGGGTAGGCATCTCCTGCCTCCAAATGAATTTCCGCACTCTTGGCACATCCTTGTCCAAAGAGTCTTCTGTGTTCTTTCAACATGTCTTGGAGAATTCCTCGTTCCAAATCTGACAGTTCACAGCTGATGGTCGGCATGACGTCCTCTCCTTCCTCTGGGGTGCCAGAAATGTCATCTTCCAGTAGCTGCAAAGCATGCAGCTGTGGGAGAGTTGAATTCTTTGAGCATATTGATGTGTCGTTTTACTCTTCGTCGAGGGTGATCAGGCATGTTGTCTGTCTGGCCTGTCTCTTCGCCTGAATCATTGCATTCGGTTTCTACTGGTTTTGGTGCTGGTTCTGGTTGAGAGGGAGGCTGCTCTGTACTAGTGTGGACTTCCCAGTCATCACCATAATCTTCTTCTTCGTCTGTTTCTGATCCAGTGCCGGTTTCGTTGTGATGGACTGGTCTGAAATCATTGGGTAGAGAGACGAGTTCTGCCTTGTCTGCTTTGGACCGAGTATGTACCACATTGACAATCTCGCCATAAAGCATTCTCTTCCTTATCTCCCACAGTTTTGGAAAATCATTTCCCAACAGGGCGTCATAGTCCAATCCTTCCTGGATGGCTACTGTCAGCTTGTCCTCACTGTTGTCGACTTCGATCCGGACCTTTGCTAGTGGCAGTGTAGATACTGTACCATTGAAGGCTCATACTTTGAGGACTTCTCCTGATTTGTCACTTTCCTTGATCAACCTACTGTTCACCAAGGTCCTCTCTGCACCTGTGTCCAGCAGTATTCTGTTCACCATCTGATTGTTCACCTTCCTGGTTACTAGAGTGTTACAGTTTATTTCTGTGGCGACCAAGCTTGCCTCTTGTCGAGTAGTCAGGGGTTCTGCGAAATTGATGGTCTCGAGGTGGGTCTCAGTCTTCCCTTCTGTATGGCATTAGGCTGCAAAGTGACTGTAAAGATTGCATTTGAAGCATCTGGGATGGTTGTATTTGTCAAACTTTGGTAGACCCTTTCATCGTACCACTTGCCTCTCCTGTGGTGGTGGTGACTGCTGCTTCTGGTCCCTTGTCGTTGGAGTGAAAGGCTGATCTCTGTAGTTTGGTTCCTGACTGGCTGTGTCAGTCTGGTTCTGTGTTGACCTCATACGACCAACCTCTATTGATCATGAAGTCATCAACTAAAGTTGTGGCATCCATCAAGGTCTTAGGCTTTCTGTCCCGAACATGGGTAGCCATCTGTTTCGGCATCAACTTCAGTATCGCTTCTCTTGACACGAAGTCAGCTACTTCATCTACAGAGGTACATCCTTCTGTCCACTTTAAAGTCAGGTTCAGATGACGTCTACCGCATGTGTTCCATGTCTCTTCAGGTTTCCTCTTGAGTAGATCCATTCGTCTGCGGTAAGTTACCCTGTTGATCCGGGGGTGACTAAATAAGGCTGCCTTGAGAGTGTTGTAGTCTTGCTGTGTGTCTGCACTGAGGGATACATAGACCTGGGTTGCTTCAGGTGGAAGAATTGGCACCAGGTGTCTATTCCACACAGATCTGGGGAGAGAGTAGCAGTTCATGTGTGTCTCGAAGGCAGTGAAGTATGCCTCCTCATCTTCTCCTTTTTCCAGCTTTCGGAACTGGTTAACCTTCTCGGTTGACATGGTGACCGATCTGGGTGAGTCAGTATCACTGTGCCCTGCTATTGTCCTGGACAACTAACTTTCCCAACGCAGCTCTCGCTCTGCTGCTTCCACTTTGTTTTGTTTTATTCATCGTTCCTCAATCTCTCTGAACTCTGCTCTGTCCAGTCGTCTCTGTTCTGCCTGCTGTTGCATGTTGTTCTTCATCATCTGTAACATCAACACCATTGGCTCTGTTGCTGTTCCTCCTGAAGATGGAGAGGCGGTTATTCCCTTTGTTAGTGGACTGGGTATCCCTGTGGATCCATCTGTCAGTCCAGGGCAAGACCCATACTGTGATGAGCCTGTGCCTTCTGATCCTGTTGTCTGAGGTTGAATCTCTGTCTCTGTTGTAGGGGGGTCTGAGCTTCGCAAATTGTAGGTTGACATTCTCCACTGTGGTACTTCTGGCAACCCTCCAAACAAGCAAGCAAATGAACTGTAGCTGAGGCTTTACTAACTGAGGTAGCTAACAATCCATAGCTGAGGCTTTATTTTAACTGAGGTAGCTCTGGTTAACTTTGGCAGGAATCCCACCGCTGCCACCAATTGTCAAGGGGTCACCTGTGCAACCACCCAGACTTATGCTGCTGAACTGATAGTGCTGCCACCTGATAGCTATGAAGCCAGCTATCACTGTACTGAAGATATGTCCCGACAAACTACTGAGTGACTAGCTATATTCGCAATGAACTCTCCAGGTCTTAACTCTGGTCACCCATTTTATATGACGGTGCCAGGCCAGAAACATGATGAGTTTGCTAATTACATACCACTGGTATGTAATAACTAATTAGTACACAATATAAGTGTTAATTGACTAATAGTAAGTAGTAAGTTCAGTTCAGACAGATCCAGGTCACCCTGTGATAACCTCCAGGGGGCAGTGTTGTGTGACCTCCAGTGGGCAGCGTTGTGTGACCTCCAGGGGGCAGTGATGTGTAACCTCCAGGGTGCAGTGTTGTGTGACCTCCAGGGGGCAGTGTTGTGTGATCTCCAGGAGGCAGTGTTGTGTGACCTCTAGGGGGCAGTGTTGTGTGATCTCCAGGGGGCAGTGTTGTGTAACCTCCAGGGGGCAGTGTTGTGTGACCTCCAGGGGGCAGTGTTGTGTAACCTCCAGGGGGCAGTGTTGTGTGATCTCCAGGGGGCAGTGTTGTGTGACCTCTAGGGGGCAGTGTTGTGTAACCTCCAGGGGGCAGTGTTGTGTGACCTCCAGGGGGCAGTGTTGTGTGACCTCCAGGGGGCAGTGTTGTGTGACCTCCAGGGGGCAGTGTTGTGTGATCTCCAGGGGGCAGTGTTGTGTGACCTGCAGGGGACAGGTGTGCCAGCATGCCACGAGGAGGAAGAGAACATGTTTACACTTTTAAACATATAAATAAAACTTAGTGTCATGTTTTGCAGGGAAGTTATTGGTAAAGTGTTACATGCTGTAACCACTAGTGAGGCTATTAATCATCACATACCGACCTTTGCATGTAAGGTGTTACAGGCTATAACCACTAGTGAGGTTATTAATCATCACATACAGACCTTTGCATGTAAAGTGTTTTACAGGCTGTAACCACTAGTGAGGTTATTAATCAGACCTTTGCATGTAAAGTGTTACAGGCTGTAACCACTAGTGAGGTTATTAATCATCACATACAGACCTTTGCATGTAAAGTGTTACAGGCTGTAACCACTAGTGAGGTTATTAATCAGACCTTTGCATGTAAAGTGTTACAGGCTGTAACCGCTAGTGAGGTTATTAATCATCACATACAGACCTTTGCATGTAAAGTGTTACAGGCTGTAACCACTAGGGAAGTTATTAATCATCACATACAGACGTATGCATGTAAAGTGTTATAGGCTGTAACCACTAGTAAGGTTATTAATCATCACATACAGACGTATGCATGTAAAGTGTTATAGGCTGTAACCACTAGTAAGGTTATTAATCATCACATACAGATGCACACATCAACCAAAGTCAGGTGGTCTGTTAGATCAAGATTTTAAACTTCCGTCCTGTTCTGCTAGCAGCAGAAAAGGTCTTATCATAATGGCACTGTTGAAGTACAGTAGGAAGTCAGATATCCGAACTTCAGTTATCTGAACACATTGGTTAACCGAATGCTATGTGAGTCCACACCTACTGCTGCAAAACAACAACAAAAAAAGCAAGTGGTATAATTACGTATGCGCATGCACACAACAGATTTTCCAACATGGAACCTTTCTAAAACTTTCTTTACGCTCCATTTTGAAGCAGATACGCTGTACAAGTAAAAGGATTGTACTTAGAATCAAAGACAAACTCAAGGTATGTGATTTAGTAAAGAGTGGGAAAAGTTTAGCTAGTGTTGCGACTGAGTACAATGTAGGAAAGTCAACTGTTTAATGATATCGTTAAGAACAGTAAGATGCTGCAGGCCTTCCAAACTGAAGTTCAGGACGTTGACTGTATAAAGAAGAGAAAGGTAGTCAGGAGAACTGTCTATGATGAGCTGGATAAAGCTGTGTTTCTATGGTGTGTCCAGCACAGGTGCAAAGGTCAAGTGTTTTTAATTATTTTGTTTAGCTTAAAAACTGACTAAACAATAGTCTGGAAGATTGTGTTTCTTTATTTGCAGTAACTCCTGTTAGTGGTCCACTATTGGTGGCCAAGGCACATCTGCTCTTTCCTCGAATTTACAAAGATGAGAGAGATTCAAACATTTTCAAGGCTGGGACAGGTCACTTCAAGGATAGGCATGGTGTGCGTGGCTTGTGGGTACAAGGAGACACTCTCAGCAAATGCAGAGTGTGTTGGAGCCTTCAAGGATCTTTTGTCTATGACAATGGAGGAGAAAGGTTTGACATTGTCGCAGGTGTTTAACTGTGATGAGACAGGGCTCTACTGGAAGCTCATGCCAGACAAAACTCTTGTATCAGCCAGGGAGAAGGAGGCCAAGGGCTTCAGAAAGCCAAAAGACTGAGTGACACTGATGGCATGTGCCAATGCTAACGGCACAATAAAACTCTCTGAGCTAGTGTTTATTCACAAATCCCTGAACCCACGCTGCTTCAAGAATTAGGACAAGAAGGAGCTTCCAGTAGAATATTAGCCCAGAAGAGTTCCTGGATGGACTCGGCCATATTCACTGAATGGTTTCATGACCACTTTGTGCCAAAATGCTGTAGGAGATTAAAATAACTTGGCCTTACCCCAAAATCCTTGCTTGTCCTAGACAATGCCTCATTCCACCCTGATATAAAGCAACTTGTCTTCAGATGACGGTCAGATATCATGCCTGTACCTGCCACCCAACACAACCTCCCTATGCAGCCCATGGATCAAGGTGTAGTACTGCAGGCATTGTGCTGTACATGTTGGATGAAGAGAGTGTAGGACAAAGAACTTGATTGAATTCTCAAAAACAATCAGGATGCAGTTTTATTGTCTGCCAAGTGTTGGGATGAAGTGGAGTCTGGGACAATATCTAAGAGCTGGAACCAGCTGCTCATATCAAACTCTGAGCAGGAGGAGGAGGTGGTGGAGACTCCAGAGATCAACACTCTTCTCGATAACTTGGCCATTCCACCTGCAGAGAGAATAGATTGGATTTTAGCTGATGATAAGATGCTGGTCACCATAATTTGACAGAAGAAGAGATTGTGGCATTTGCTGTAGAGAGGGGGAAAAGTGATGGAGATGATGAAGTGGAAGAAGAAGAGTGAATTCCAGCTGTGGCCCATTGATAGGGACCTTGTTAGGGATCACCCTAACAGCCCTAACAACACAGGAGCAACCTGCAGAATGCTAACGAACTAACTGTTGACCTCGAAGTAGATCACACTTATGCTAATGGCTGCATGCATAAACAAACACACAGACCTGGCAGTGCTACTTGTATTCCATTGGATAGTCTTAATCATGCATTTTACCATGTCCCTGGGGGGAAGCCCAGCCTAGTTAAGAGCATGGACAGATTATTCGGTCTTGATTTGTGTCTTGTCGAAGTGAATAAAGTTGTTATAACCAGTTGCCTAAAAGACTAAGTGTGTCAAGCCTTAGCCTGTTATGGGTGGTGCATACCCTAACACCCATGCCCAGGCTTGCACTGCACTAGAGATAGTGCTAGCATATGTCCAAGAGTAGCATGGAATTCCAATGAGAACAGCGGTGATGCTAAACAGTCTCTTGCTTGAAACTGCAACAAAAAAGATCTATAAATTAGAAACAAACAAAAGTGACAGATTATATACTTCACTAAAGCTTCAGACTCTAACGCTTGTAATTAAGTTATTCACAATGTTATTAAGATGATGTCATAATAATTGTACATCTATTGTGGTTATTCTGATAACGTGATGAACATTTTATGCAATTTTAGTTATCCGAACATTTCAGTTATCCGAACACCTTCCGGTCCCAACATGTTCGGATAACTGACTTCCTACTGTACTCTCATTAGCCAGAGGTAAAGGAGAATGATCATCTTCATAAACTTCTATAGATAATCAAGTGTGTTTCATAATCCTGTAACTAACTGATTGTCAAAGCGCAGCATGCTGCCCTATTTTTAAAATTTCATAAAACATCTCGCCATCGAATACAAGCAAAATAATTAATGGTTACTATAACATGGAGTTCCTATGCCATGGAGCAAGTATAATAATATCAATTTCTCCGTCTATTCTCTATCTCAAGTAACAATCAGCTTCTTCTTGAGGAACAGGCAGTATATTTCACTATAAGAAGAAAAACTTAGTAGAGAAAGGGCCAGTGCCTTCCTTGGCATAATGTGGAGCATGGCCAACTTTTGTTTTTGTTCTTTGGAGAGAAAACTTGTCATTGTGAGTTTGATGAGCCACATAGGAAATGTAGCCCTAAAGCAGAGAGTGAATTCTTGCTCTCCTCTAGGATAGAAAGAAGACGTATCAGGTCAGTAAATGGATATAAAGTTTGTTTAGTCCAAGTGAGCTAAATTTTATTTTAATAATAATGATAATAATAATAATAATAATAATAATAATAATAATAATAATAATAATAATAATAATAATAATAATAATAATAATAATAATAATAATAATAATAATAATAATAATAATAATAATAATAATAATAATAATAATAATAATAATAATAATAATAATAATAATTTATTTTTATTATTATTTTATTATATTATAAATAAATATATATTATACATATATATATATATATATAGATATTGCCCTATATATAACTACCAATAAAGAACTAGCTAGCTAATTTAAGTAAGAAATAGTCATCACTAGTATACTGACAAGTTCCTAACACCGCTGCAGTGTTCCCACGCTGGATTGCAATGGAAATTCTCTGGAGGAGAAAATGATGGGAACGTGGTTCGTCGCATTTGCTTTGAGACGGCCACCTAACTCCCGAAGGAACAAAGATGCCTCCCCTCCAAACACTCCAGTGGTCTCTATCCCAATTGGGACAAAGAAATGTGTAGCAACAATGTTTCCATATTTTTCCTTTTTCAGGGACTCGGCTCTGTTTGCCACTGCCCCAGGACCTTCGTGTAATAAGTTGGCATAGGATGGAGCAAAGTTGTCCACACATGTAGCATCCCACACAAGGATACGGCCATTCTTCCAGGGGACAATGGAAGCTCCATCAGGACGCTTGCCATCTGAGCGAGAAATGCCTGAAGGCTCCAGGTGAGAGGGAATATTTATGGAAGCTAGTGATCTATGAATAATGTCATTTACAGCTGCATGCCTCGAGAAACGACCTTGACTCCTCCGACAGTTGAGACCATGAGTGCCAAACTGATTCACTTGGGATTCACACTGCAGACAATTGTGGGGATGACAGAGAGGAACACCCAAACGCAAACCATTAGCCACCCTAATCACATCATCATCCATTCGGAGGCCTAAGGATGACATGGGAAGGGCATGGATCCAAGCCCCTGACTCCTTCCTAGCTGCAGCCTTAATACGTACCTGTGAAGCTAGATCCACACTCGAGTTCAGGAGGGAATCAAAAGAAGCCTGAACATGAGGACCATCCCAGGCTTTCTGTTGGGAGGACCTAGGATCAGATGGTGGCTCACAGCTATGACCTCGACACCAAATTTCCAAACCATCTTCAAATTCAGAGTAGTTTGAATCACCTAGGTAGTCCGGAAGAATCTGGTGGATAAGATCAAAAGCACCTGAAGCCGATGCCAAAAAGGCGGAAGGTGCAAGCATCACAGCACTTCTGATCCCCAAACCACCAAACTTCACTGGAAGTGATGCCTGAGACCAAGCTTGATCTTTAGTGTTGAGAGGAATGTTGGTGATCTCACTCAAGATGGTAACACTGAATTGAGTCAAAATCTTGACGCTTAGATGAAGAAAAACAGGGAGAAGATCGTAAAGAGTACAGTAGCTTTGGAATTGCAAATGCATGATGAAGCAAAAAAAAGGCATCATGAGCATGGAGGTGTCGAAGTTTGCTACCCATAAACTTTAAGGAGTCAATCTTCTCGTTAAGCAGCACCTCCACTTCTTCCATACCACCAATAGGAGAACCTAAGAGAGTGGCAACCTCTGGATTGACCACACGAAGTCCCGGAGCAGCACAGAGAGACTTCCCTAAAGTCTCTGGATCTGGACAGATGAGCTCACATTTCTCACGGTCAAGCTCCAAACCCAGCTCCTCAGCCACACTTTCCACTGTATTAAAATCACTGAGTACATCATCCATGCCACCCCCAAGAGTGCCATCATCCAAATAAAATACACTAAAATTGGATACCAATCTGAGTGTAGTCTTGTGAAGAGCAAGACAAAACAAAAGTGGACCCAGGGGATCACCCTGTTGAACTCCTTCAGATGATTGAATTGTTTCATTTCCAAAAAAGAGCGATGATGGAGCACTGTAAGTTGAATGGACAAAAGGTAGCAAATCAGGAGCTAGCTCTTCCACAGCAGATAACATTTTGTCCCTACGAATAGTGTTAAATGCATTCCGAAAATCAAGCTTCAGGAGGATATGGCCTGGCTGTAGATTATGCAGGAAAATACGACCTGCATGAACAATAGATTCGGCTCCAGAACGTATCCCAAAACCCAATTGAAGAGGAGCTAGAAGAGCACTCATAGACTGCCTCACTTGACAGCTTGCACATTTTGCTACCAGGCGTCTAAGCGTGCACCCAATGGCTATGGGACGCACACCTCCATCCTTCTTGTTCAAGGCAACAAGAGAAGCCCCAAAGAAGAAAGGGCGAACAAAGGTAGGAGTTTTTCCCAACAGCACCATGTTGATGAAAACAGTGAGGGATGCAAGAAGTAAGGGACCCCCATCACCTGCAGACTTGCTGATCATATCCTTAAGATGTTGAGGACGTAAACCATCTGGTCCTCCAGCAGATCCACAAGGAAAAGAGCGAATGGCCTTAGCCACTACTGAAGGTGAAACTTCAAAAGGTGGAACATCATCACCTAAAATTGGAGCTGGGGGAATGACCGAATTTGGATGAGGTGGAGGATGCTTATCCCGCAAGGACTTCACAGTGCCACTGAAATCAGCCAAAGAATCATCCGAGCTTGCAATACGGACAGCCCTCTAAAATCTCCAGCAACCCTCTTAGCCATATATTGTAAGGGGTCATGTTGAGTACAACGAAAAATGGATTTGCAAGGCTGAGGATTCGAAGTAAGTGAGAGATTGGATTCAGACTGGATTAATGAGTTGGTGTGAGAAGCAAGGCTTTTAAGGTGCCCATCTTCGCCTGGGACTCTGAAACACCGAGACGAGAAATTAAAAAGGCGATCCCATTTGCCAACATCATTAATGGAGGATGTAGAGGAAACTTCATCAAGAATAACAGCAAACTTAGAAGCTGCAAAATTTCTAGAAGCACGTGGCAGCCTCCTAAGAAGCTTAACGGAAGGGTTTGGAAGGCCAAACAAACGAGAATCACTCTGAGAAGCCTGGGAAGACATCTCATCACCACTGGAAACCTGACATGACCTGTCCTCAAGTATAGGAAAAGATCGGGAGCCTGGACAGCGGCAGCCAATTCGACCATGAACCTTGAAAACCCCACACTGAGTGGATCTCTTGCAAACTGGACATATAGCCTGAGATGAGGAGGAGGTAGTGGACTGTGTAGTAGATTGGCTGACTCTGGAGCTGACATCCTGGCTTCGCACATCGCTGGAAACACTGATACAACCTTCCATGCAGAGGTGGGCATCAAATGGAAATATCACGACTCGGCCACACAAATGACCTACTTGGCCAGTGGCTTCTAAATTAGTCTATTCAACCCTCAAAAGGTAGATAGCAAAAACAAGACCTAGTTTAGACAAGACTAGACGGAGCTAACTAAACAGACAAATCTCGCTAAACCGGCATCCATATTTACAACTCATAATAATAATAATAATAATAATAATAATTAATAATAATAATAATAATAATAATAATAATAATAATAATAATAATAATAATAATAATAATAATAATAATAATAATAATAATAATAATAATAATAATAATAATAATAATAATAATAATAATAATAATAATAATAATAATAATAATAATAATAATAATAATAATAATAATAATAATAATAATAATAATAATAATAATAATAATAATAATAATAATAATAATAATAATAATAATAATAATAATAATAATAATAATAATAAGCATACTAAACTAATTTAAAAATTAATTCCGATTGAGAAAGCTGTGATAAAAAGAAGAAAAAATCAAATAAGATATACTAATATAGATTACAAGATTTAGAGTAAAAAAATATTATGTCAACAGAGAGTTCAAATGAGAGTTTATTTAAAAGATCTGCTTATACCATTCATTCTGTATGTAGAAACTGTGAGCACATTGTTAACCGGCAGAGTTTAAGACTTTAGGCTAAAGCTATCTGGCAATGGCTTCGACTCACCACACATCGCATTTATAGTAGGAATCCTTGCATTGCTTATTGTTATGCTCAATCTATATACTGCCCCCCTCACCATACAGTGCATTTATAGTAGGAATCCTTGCAGGGCTTATTGTTAAGCTCACTGCCTCCTAACCCCACAGTTCACTTATCGTGTGCAGGAATCCTTGCAGGGCTTATTGTTATGCGCACTCTATATACTGCCTTGTAAACACACAGTGCATTTATAGTAGGCTATGTAGGAATCCTTGCAAGGCTTATTGTTATTCTCACTCTATATACTGCCCCCCTCACCACACATTGCATTTATAGTATGTAGGAATCCTATGGTTATTCTCACTCTATATACTGCCCCCTCACCACACAGTGCATTTATAGTATGTAGGAATTCTTGCATTCCTTATTGTTATTCTGACTCTATATACTGCCCCCATACCACACAGTGCATTTATAGTATGTAGGAATCCTTGCAGGGCTTATTGTTATGCTCACTCTATATACTGCCCCCTCACCACACAGTGCATTTATAGTATGTAGGAATCCTTGCATTGCTTATTGTTGTGCTCACTCTATATTGTGGCGCCCTGGATTCGGGTATGCGTAGCAGCTGCTTTGATCATCGTGACTCAGACTATAATATAGATTAGGTATTCGATATGATGCTCACTCTGTCTGTTAAATTATTATTGTTTTAGTGTTCTGAATAAAAGATACTATTTGCTAGTTCAGTGACACTAAAGTGGTGACCCTGACAGAAAGACAATGAGCTCCTCTCCCTCTCAGGCCTTGGTGACAGAAAGCCCTCTAGCCTCCTTCGACACATCCGTTCTCTCAATGCTGACCCGGAGACTCTACTGCGTGCTCTTTTCTTGGCCCAACTCCCCATTGAAGTCCGACAGGTCCTCGCTGGTTCCTCCAATACAGACCTTGATGAGATGGCCACCGATGCTGACCGCATCATGGAGGCTTCCCGGACTACTTTGGGCCTCTCTGGAGTCTCTGGCCTCAAGAAAGCCAAGCATCCTACCTCTGGACCATCCACGATTGCGGCACTATGCTTTTACAACACAAAGTTTGGTGAGGCAGCTCGAAAGTGTAATCGCAAGGGCTGTTCACTCAGCCATCTGATTCCTTCCACTACAGCCTCGGGAAATGACCAGGCCGACCGCTAAAAATCTCCGCGGTCGGCCACAGGGAGAAAAAGACCATGACAGTTTGGAACTGCTGCTCAGGCCACACCTACCTAGTCGACTGCGGTGCCAATTTCTCTGTTTTCCCAGCCTCAACTGCCGATAAGAAGTCCCTCTCTCCAAGCGACCCACTTGTGGCCGCTAATGGCTCCCTCATTAGAACGTGGGGGAAAAGGAACATTTCTCTCCTCTTGGGACACGGTCGTTCCTTTGCACAGGAGTTCCACATTGCCGACGTCACCGAGCCCATTCTTGGAGCAGACTTTTTCATTGCCAATGACCTCGCCATTGATATAGCCAGACGCCGACTCATTGACATGGCCAATTTTACAGCGATCCCTACCAAGATCGCCTGCCAACAACTATCTGTCTCCGGTATCCATGCACCCTCGGTCAATGCCTTTGACCGCATCATTAATGATTTCCCAGAGCTCCTCATCCCCCGCTTCAAGTCCACAGATGGGAACAAGCACGGGGTGGAGCATTACATCATTACAAATGGACCCCCACTCCATGCACGTGCCCGACGCCTTGATGCGGACAAGCTGGCCGTGGCTAAGTCTGAGTTCACCAAGATGGAGCAGCTTGGCATCATTCGTCGCTCAAGCTCACCTTGGGCCTCTCCATTACACATAGTTCCAAAGCCTGGTGGAGGTTGGCGGCCCTGTGGTGATTTCCGTCGCCTCAATGATGCTACAGTGGACGACCGCTACCCCCTTCCTCACATCCAGGACTTCAATGCCAGTCTGGCCGGCATGACAATATTTTCAAAAGTTGACCTTGTTCGAGGATACCACCAGATCCCAATGGCACCTGGAGATGTCCCTAAGACGGCGATCATCACACCTTTCGGCCTATGGGAGTTCCTGCGAATGCCATTTGGCCTCAAGAATGCTGCCCAGGCCTTCCAGAGGTTGATGGACGGCATCCTTCGTGGTATCCCATCTGTTTTCGTCTACCTCGACGATACTCTAGTAGCCAGTGCCAACTTCGCGGACCATGCCAACTGCCTGCGCCAGGTCTTCCAACTCCTCCCCTCCAATGGCTTGGTAGTCAACCGGGCTAAGAGCATTTTTGGGGTATCGGAGCTGACCTATCTCGGCCACTGTGTCAATGCCACCGGCATCTCACCACTGCCTTCAAGGGTTGATGCCGTGCGTGAGTTCCCTGTCCCGGACTCTAAAGCCAGCCTCCAGCATTTCCTCGGTATGATTAATTTCTACCATCGCTTCATGCCGCAACTGGCTAAGAAGCTCTATCCCCTGCATGAGGCAACAAAAGTAAAGGGGCAAAATATCACTTGGACTCCCGAATGCCAGCTCGCATTTGAATCTGCCAAGTCTGCCCTTGCTTCCGCCACGCTTCTTCATCATCCCCACCCCACAGCTCAAACCAGCATCACTGTGGATGCTTCTGATAGGGCTGTGGGTGGCCGGCTGGAGCAGTTTCAGGACGGGAGCTGGATTCCAATCGCCTTTTTCTCTCGCAAGCTATCCAACGCAGGAATAAAATATAGTGCCTTTGATCGTGAAATTCTAGCCATCTACCTCGCCATCAAGCACTTCCGTCACTTTGTTGAATGGCGGGCCTTCACGATCTACACAGATCACAAGCCATTGACATTCGCCTTTGCTAGTGCTGCTGAGAGGTCACCGAGACAAACCCGCCATCTCTCCTTTATAGCTGAGTTCTCCACAGATGTGCGTCACATCACGGGCAAGGAAAACGTTGTCGCTGACACTCTGTCCCATGCCAGTCTCTCTGCCATAGCCTTACCTACGATCGACTACCGTCGCCTTGCCACTGATCAGGTGAATTCCAAGGAGATCGCTGCCTACAGGACTTCCATCACCAATCTCAAATTCGCTGATGTCCCTTTCGGGGAATTCACTGTCCTCTGTGACGTTTCCACAGGAAAAGACAGACCAGTAATCCCATCTGAGTGGACTAGGCGCATTTTTGAAGCCATTCACGGACTCTCTCATCCTGGATGCAAGCCAACACAATGAGCTGTCTCCTCTCGCTTCGTCTGGCATGGCCTCAAGCGTGACGTCCGCCGCTGGTGCCGGGAGTGTCATGCCTGCCAGTCCTCGAAGATTCAGCGCCACACACATGCTCCTCTTGTCAAGAGAGACCCTCCTGACAGACGCTTCAGCAGCATCCATGTTGATATCGTTGGCCCCCTTCCAACCTCAGAGAACAAGACCTACCTCTTCACAATCATTGATCGGTTTACTCGCTGGCCCGAAGTCATATCAATGGAGGATTCTACCACAGAGTCGTGTGCCAAAGCCCTCATCCGCCATTGGATTGCACGGTTTGGTGTCCCTGAGAACCTCACCTCGGACCGTGGACCGCAGTTTACTTCCCACCTCTGGGCGGCTCATAACAAGCTGCTCGGAATCTCTGCATCCACCACCACAGCTTACCACCCTCAGGCCAACGGGATGGTGGAGCGCCTTCATCGGCAACTCAAGGCATCGCTGAAGGCCCGCCTCTCTGGACCGAACTGGATGGACGAGCTTCCCCTAGTTCTCCTTGGCATCAGAACGGCTTGGAAGGAAGATGTTGGCTGTTCTTCAGCCGACCTTGTCTATGGCATGGGGTTGCATGTACCTGGAGAATTTTTCCCTTCTGAGGCTGGACCGCTGAGCTTTCCCCCTCCAACTGAGTTCCTCCGCAATCTTCAGGACACGATGCGTTCTGCCCTGCCCCCACCTCCCAAATTCCATGGTGAATGCCCGACCTACGTACCACACAACTTAGCTGCAACAGGATTCATCTATATCCGTCAGGATGCCCATCGTGGTCCATTGCAACGTCCCTATAATGGCCCTTTCAAGATCCTCGAGACAGCTGGGAAGCACTTCATCCTTTATGTGAACGGACGCCGGGATGCTGTGTCCATTGATCGTCTAAAGGTCGCCTATGGTCACAGGAGCTCACCAGCTCCATCAACACTACCTCAAACACACCCTGTTCCACCTACACCACCTACTACTTCTCCTCCCTCAACGGATGTCAGGACGCCACTGCCTACCTCAAGCTTTGGCAGGCCCATCAAGGTCCCACTTCGTTTTCGCTAGGCCTCTAACATTCCATTCTCTTCCACGGGGGGGGGGGTTCTGTGGCGCCCTGGATTCGGGCATGCGTAGCAGCTGCTTTGATCATCGTGACTCAGACTATAATATAGATTAGGTATTCGATATGATGCTCACTCTGTCTGTTAAATTATTATTGTTTTAGTGTTCTGAATAAAAGATACTATTTGCTAGTTCAGTGACACTAAAATATACTGCTTCCTCACCACACAGTGCATTTATAGTGTATGTAGGAATCCTTGCAGGGCTTATTGTTATTCTCACTCTATATACTGCCCCCCCCCCTCATGACACAGTGCATTTATAGTATTGTGGCGACCATTTCCACATGCTGAGATCAAACCTTTAACTTAGTAATCAGCGAGGAGTAACGATCTTTACCTGTTGTACTTTGGACCTAGAGAGTTGGCACTATTGATTTGTCTGTGTTGAAAGAAATACCTTTACTCGCTTATATAATATAGCACTCGCTACAGTGGTGACCCCGATCTGAGCGAGACGTATTCTCACTCAACAAGCTCAAGATGTCCATTTCGGAAGACAGAATCAGTGCAGTTTCGCTCAAATTGCCAACCTTCTGGGCAGCACAGCCAGCTGTTTGGTTTATGCAAGTGGAGGCCCAGTTTCACATCCGCCACATTACGGATGATGCCACGAAGTATTACTACGTAGTTACCTCGCTAGACCAGACTACAGCCGGCCGCTTGCTTGATACCCTGGCAGACTCACCAGCTGCCACAAATATGAGGGGCTCAAAAAACGTCTGCTAGACACATTTGGCCTCAGTCGCGGAGACAGGGCAGCCAAACTCCTCCATATGCAAGGCCTGGGAGACAAGAAACCATCCATGCTCATCGATAAAATGCTTTCCGTGCTGAATGGCCACACACCCTGCCTCATATTTGAACAAATCTACCTGGAGCAGATGCCAGAGGACATTCGCCTACAGCTGGCCAACAAAGACTTCAGGGACCCACGGGCACTCGCCCTGAGGCAGATGCGCTGTGGCAAATGACGGGGCAAGCCTTTCTGGCATCAACAGAATTTCCTCAGCGCATAAGGCCAAATAAAATTCCTCTGCCACAGTCACACCAACAAAGGGCTGGTGTTTCTACCACACCAAATTCGGAAATGAGGTCAGAAAGTGCAAATCTCCCTGCACATTTCCGGGAAACGACCAGGCCAGTCGCCAATAGCAGCTGTGGCAGCTGGCCAAGTAGACACACCGCTGCTTTTTCTCAGGGACTGTAAGTCCGGACGCCGTTTCCTGGTAGACACCGGGCATGAGTCAGCGTGTTCCCAGCCTCTGGCATTGACACTCATTCAAGCCACTACAGCACAAATCTGCTACGAGCAGCTAATGGCACGACCATCAAATCCTTTGGCACCCGCATAATACCACTCTCCATCAATGGCAGACAATTTCAGTGGGAGTTCATCATCGCGGAGGTAACCCAGCCACTACTCGGGGCTGACTTCCTGTGTGCAAACAACCTTGCAGCGGATCTGAAAGGTCAGAGGTTGGTTGACTTAACCACCTGTTCTTCACTCCCCCTGGAGCGCATCAACGGTCAAGCCCCATACATCTGCTATGTCTCAGTTGCTGGACCATATTCCTACCTTCTCACCGAGTTCTCCGAAATTCTAGAGCCAAAGTTCACTGAACCTCGCACACGTCATGGGGTAGAATACTTCATCCAGACTGAAGCGCCCCCCTATTCACAGCCATGCCTGTCGCTTACCACCGGACAGGCTTGCAATAGCGAAGGAGGAGTCATGCAACATGGAGACCATGGGCATCATCCGCAGATCCGACAACCAGTGGGCATCTCCGCTGCACATGACTCCTAAGCCATCCGGAGGAGAACCTGCGGCGACTACCACAGACTGAATGAAGCAACGGTTCCGGACCAATACCCCGTCCCCCACATCCAGGACTTTGCAGTCAACCTGGCAGGAGCAAGACTTTTCTCCAAAATCTATCTGGTCAGGGGCTACCACCAGATCCCCGTCCATGCTGATGACATTGCCAAGACTGCCATCATTACACCTTTCGGACTTTTCGCATGCCATTCGGACATAAGAATTCAGCTCAAGCCTTCCAACGACTCATGGACACTGTCTGCAGAGACCTGGATGGCATCTTTGTCTACCTTGATGATATTCTCGTCTTCA
This sequence comes from Cladorhizidae sp. MBARI D1340-BT2, assembly GCA_028752905.1. NCBI lineage: Eukaryota > Metazoa > Porifera > Demospongiae > Poecilosclerida > Cladorhizidae > Cladorhizidae sp. MBARI D1340-BT2. Next base: position 37,425,998 of record JAQNBH010000010.1, on the reverse strand, counting down.
GCTGGTCAGCTGCAGAACACAGAAGTCACCTACGCCATCTTTTTCAACGACTCCAAGAGCATGACCTCGTCATCAACTTGGGAAAATGCCAATTCGGCCTCACTGAGATAGACTTCCTGTGCCACAGGGTTGACAAACACGGAGTTTCTCCTCTCCCGGACAAAGTCCAAGTCTTCCGCAGCAGCCCAAGCACCAAATCAACTCCTGACTGCACTCCAAGCCAGGGTCCAGAAATTCGCGCCAATCCCCACTTCTCGGTATGCCCTTCCCCATTCCTCAGTTCCCTCGGAATTGACTGACAGCCCTTTCGTCTTCATCCGTCGAGATGCCCACTGCTCGCCCTTGCAGAGGCCTTACGAGGGCCCTTTCGAGGTACTGAGTGCAGGTCCCAAATATTTCACAGTTGACAGGGGTGGTCGGCCAGAGTTGATCACCATCGATCGACTCAAACCAGCACATCTGGATTTGGATCAACCAGTCCGGGTTCCTTCCCCACGTCGCCGTGGGCGTCCCCCTTCCCACAAAGTAGCACTGGTTCCAGCCAAGCCACAGCCCTCCTTTCCGCTGCAACCTCCAGCTCAGCAACAGCCACCACCCTCCAACAGTTGTCCCAGACGAGCAGTTCGACCTCCTGCCCGTTACTGCTGATCTTCTGCACTCAAAGAGGGGTCATGTGGCGACCATTTCCACATGCTGAGACCAAACCTTTAACTTAGTAATCAGCGAGGAGTAACGATCTTTACCTGTTGTACTTTGGACGTAGAGAGTTGGCACTATTGATTTGTCTGTGTTGAATGAAATACCTTTACTCGCTTATAATATAGCACTCGCTACAGTATGTAGGAACCCTTGTAGGGCTTATTGTTATGCTCACTCTATATACTGTCCCCTCACCACACAGTGCATTTATAGTATGTAGGAATCCTTGCAGGGCGTATTGTTATGCTCACTCTATATACTGCCCCTCACCAGACACTGCATTTATAGTATGTAGGAATCTTTACAGGGCTTAATGTTGTGATCACTCTATATACTGCCCCCTCACCACATAGTGTATTTATGTAGGAATCCTTGTAGGACTTATTGTTATGCTCACTCTATATACAGCCCCTTCAAATTAGATTTCTAAGTTAGCAAACGAGCAAAAATTGACTAGCAATGAATTCTTTCATTATTCACTATGGTTCTTTATGGTGCCGGGATTCTGGAGTATACTTATAAAAATGTAGGATTTTATTTAAATCATGAACTGCAGTTCCTAATAGTGCTAGTCATTGTACCTTTTCCCTTACCCTATCACATCTGAACTTCTTTACCTACCTACCCCTTGATCTCAACTTCAAAATCCTCCCAACCATTACTTCACAGGAATATCTGGTCATCCAGAGGTTGTACTTGCAACTCAACGTTGTCCAACTCTTCCTTCTCAGTCTGTGAGTGCAATCATCTTACCCACTTTGCCATCCTGCTCAGTCCTGGTATAGACGTAAGTATAATAGTTGTCAATCTCTCGAGTAGCATAGTCTGTAGACTATACAAGTAGACCAAATTTATGGTCATAGATGTAAATTTTACGTTGCTGTAATATTTGGTAATTTATTACGTTCTTGTAAAATATTCTTGTCAGGTGGTTAATTATAACTGCTAAAAGTAATTTCCTAGTACACTACAGATTTGTCCAGCTTCCACAAGACTCTCTGCAAAGGTTATGAGTCAGAGATGATTGGTAAATGAGATGTCTTTCTATATTCATAGACACCATATCAATAAGGACATGTTGTTATTGCTAGCAAAGTGTGCAAGAAGTGATTAGGTTGACACACAGTGAATATTGTACAATATAACCTTCTCGTATTCTCTCGACATTTCAACTAGATGCTCTAGCCTTCATCAGGAATAATGAGATGCTAAGACTCATGTTAGCTTGTTATATACCAGTAGCTAGCTATCCACCATGTGCTACTGTCACACACATCTATCACGTGAACCAGATGTAAAAATAAACAACAACAACAACAAAAACAACAACAATAATAATAATAATAATGTTAAATGAAATAAATGAAAAACAATAAATAATTAATAAATAAAATATGTATATTAAATAATCAATAAATGTAAACAATTAATAATAATAATAATAATAATAATAATAATAACAACAACAACAACAACAACAACAACAATAATAATAATAATAATAATAATAAATAATAAATAATAATACAGTAATAATAATAATAATAATAATAATAATAATAATAATAATAATAATAATAATATTAATAATAATAATAATAATAATATTAATATTATTAATAATAATACAACAACAACAATAATAATAATAAATAACAATTAAGAACAAATAAAAAAATAAAAAAATAAAGAAACAAAATAATAAATATAATAAAAAATTATGAAATAATTAAATGATAAATATAATAATAATAACAACAACAACAACAATTAATTAATTAATTAATTAAATAACAATGTAAACAAACAAACTAACTAACTAACTAACTAACTAACTAACTAACTAACTAACTAACTAACTAACTAACTAACTAACTAACTAACTAACTAACTAACTAACTAACTAACTAACTAACTAACTAACTAACTAACTAACTAACTAACTAACTAACTAACTAACTAACTAACTAACTAACTAACTAACTAACTAACTAACTAACTAACTAACTAACTAACTAACTAACTAACTAACTAAACTAACTAACTAACTAACTAACTAACTAACTAACTAACTAACTAACTAACTAACTAACTAACTAACTAACTAACTAACTAACTAACTAACTAACTAACAAACAAATAAATAATTGTTGGTATAGATAGCCAGGATTTAACAGTGATTGTTGGTAGAGATAGCCAGGATTTAACAGTGATGGTATTGATAGCCAGGATTTAACAGATATAGATAGCCAGATTTAACAGTGATTGTTGGTATAGATAGCCAGGATTTAACAGTGATTGTTGTTATAGATAGCCAGGATTTAGCAGTGATTGTTGGTATAGATAGCCAGGATTTAACAGTGAATGTTGGTAAAGATAGCCAGGATTTAACAGTGATTGTTGGTATAGATAGCCAGGATTTAACAGTGATTGTTGTGATTGTTGGTATAGAAAGCCAGGACAGTGATTGTTGGTATAGATAGCCAGGATGGTTCCTATAGAGAGCGGTGATTTATATATTGTAGTTATTTTTAGAACAAAGTTTATGCCATAACAAGTAACTTTTACAACCCAATATTAGTATTTCCTTCATTATATCCAAAACAACAGACCTTTCTTATTGTAGAGAGATGAGTAGTGCACCCTTGATCATTATACTGCAAATTAAATGCCCAATTTAAAAGCTATCTATAGCCTACAATTCAGCAGCCATGTTGAATCTTAAGGTAGAAGGTATAACGAGGAAAAACTTGTGTTAGTAGGCATTGAATTTTCTCAACAAAAGCTAATGGCCTAACTAAGCACTCAATTGTCAGCACGAATATCTTTTTGAAATCTTATCTGAGCACAACATACATATTTGGTGTGTGGCAAAATATAGAATGACCTGACAATAGAGCTAATGCCAATTATTCATTGCCTGCATTGACATCGCATTGGACCTGGCTTTTATTAATGTCTTAATCTAGGTGCAAAGTTCACATAATTATATGTACATAAGATTTGTCCTAGTCAGGCCTCAAGTAAATTTCATATAATCGTATGTGTACTCTCCAGGTTATTTGCTCCAGTTGCAAAAACAGTGCTGCATTTGACCTTGCTCTCTCTCTCATCACTTACATTGGAGTTACCCTCTCTATGATGGGCTTGATTATTACTGTGTTTACAATGCTGAAGTTCAAGTGAGTATTAGCAAATTATTGAGACGTATAAAAACCAAAAATGTTCATTAAACTATTTTTTGATTGGTCTAAGATGTAAATTGTCAAAAAGTGAGTCCCATTTCAGGAACCAAATTAGAAAACAACATATATTTTTAACAAGTGAAGATTCCACGAACACCTAAAAAAGATGTAAAATATTAATATTAGTATTACAAGCACTTTCTCGATAATCAACTTAAAATTTACTCACTTGAAGTTTTGTCTAAATGCTCTAGCCAAAACATTGCGAGAGTAAATTCTAAGTTGATTGTTGGGTGTCTATGTTATATTAACTGAGAGTCCATTGAGAATATTATTATTGCCTCCTTTCTTTAATAATTTTTTTAATTTTATAGTTTGTGATTTCAATTAGACAAAGTGTTTATTGTTATCTAAGATAATTATCATTCTAGTGTTTCAAAAATGCCCACTCAGCCATCCCTTGTCTTGAACCTGTCTAGGCCTACTAAATAATCCTTTTACATTATTTTATACTTATGTAGAAAACTGAGGGATCGTGCAGCAACCAAGTTCCACATCCAACTCTCTCTTGCCATATTCTTCATGCTAATAATGTTTGTGGCTGGATTGGACAGAACAGCAGTACTTAGTGGATGCATTGCCTCCTCTGTGATACTACACTACTTCACTTTGGTATCCATAATATGGATGTTGGTGGAGTCTATCCTCTTGTTCCAAATATCAGTGTTTGTCTTTAAGAAGGTCACCAAGAAAGAGATTGTTATCACTTCATTTGTGTGCTGGTGTAAGTTAAGAACAACATAAACATTAAGTTCCCCTCGCCTTTACCTAATAGAGATAAAAGTGCAATATGAACACATGCATGGTGATTGTTATTTGATGATAAGCACCAGGTATGTTATTTGACTACTCATAATATCTCTCCTCTGTCTATTCCAGTGACTCCTATAGTTCCTGTGGCAATACCTCTAATTATTGACTTGAACAATAGGGACCCTTCTACAGACCTCATCATTGACAGGAATAAATTGTAAGACCTACTTTAACTTCTGGGTGGTTTTCAGGTACTAAACTGGTTCTTCCCAGCTATTTTCTTTTCTTTTAAATGGCTGAAGGTTAAACCTGCAAAAGACAAAGCAAGGCACACATTTGCAGTTTCTAAGCTGCCTAAATAGTGCTTTCAGCCACTATTTGTTCAGAAAACACTCCCAATGTGCTTTGAGTTTTTACTAAGGTAGTGACCTAAACACTGTAAAGACTGTAAAACCTTGAAATTCATCTTGATAGACCTAATGTATCTGTTGTCTATCTCGTCATTGATTGCACAACTCATGAAATAGCTACTAGACCACTCCAAATTTTCTCTCCATTGCTAATTTCTCTCTCGATTGAAATATATTCTGGAAAAGATTGAACAAATGCTTGTAAAGAAAAGGTTATATTTTCAGCTGCTTTGAGCATGTGCTGTAACAACCAGGAAATATGTCGTAATGGAAATGAGATGATATGGTGGCTAGGTTAAGAGTGGTCTATAACAGAACTAACTAAGTCAACAACTCTCGAACCATTGCTATGTGTATAAAGTAAGTGTGTGTAGCTTTGACTAATAAGTTGCTAAAATTGGCTGGTGCTGGAGTTATCCAATCAACTTCAGCAAGTCCAATATATTGAGAGGAAACAGAAAAAACACATAAACAGACAAGTTTTTTATTTTTTGAAAATAATGGTATTTGGTTGACATGCCAAATAAGAAAGGAAATTCCAATTAACAAATGCAGACCACAAATATTTAGATGACCATTACCTTTTAAAACATTGTACAACAATATTATATATAGCATTCTCAAATTCTATATGATATTAAGTGAACATTGTTATAAAAAGTAAACAGTCGTCTAAAATTTTGGTGAATATTTGTCCATTTTATTTACTATCTGTTTTTAGAGGTAATTCAATACATATATATGTACAGTGGAACCTCACTTATCTGGACAGTATGGGACCAAGTGGTGCTATAGCTTTGAAATTGCCCGTCACCCTGAATTTGCAACTCATACAATCATGTAGTACATGTATGTGTGGCAACACACTGGCCATGTACACACACACCATAAACACACAGTGCATGTATGTGTGGCTAGACACTGGTCATGCACACATCAACCATAAACACACAGTGTAGTTATGTGTGGCTAGACACTAGTCATGTACACATACACACCATAAACATGCAGTGCATGTATGTGTGGCTAGACACTGGTCATGCACACTTCAACCATAAACACACAATGCAGTTATGTGTGGCTAGAAACTCTTCATGTACACACACACCATAAACATGCAGTGCATGTATGTGTGGCTAGACACTGGTCATGCACACTTCAACCATAAACACACAGTGCAGTTATGTGTGGCTAGAAACTCTTCATGCACACACACACCATAAACATACAGTGCAACTAATAAATTTATGAGTCAGGCTTATTATTATTATTATCATATTCATATAGTTTATAGAACCCCAAGTTCAAATGTTCAAGTGATGACATTAGGGAAATGGCTCATCCCCAACCCTGATGGAAAAGATCCCATTACTGAGGCTGCATTCCCATGCTGCACAGCCACAGAAATCCATTGAAGATGTTGATGGGAGTTCTCTTCGTAAGTCACTGACCTTAGGCGGCATCCCAACGCCCAGAAGAATGCCTTTGCTTGAGGCCCAAAGGATCCACACGTCTCTACCACCACAGGTACAAACTTGTATGCCTAGTCCAGATGGGTGTACTTCTCACCCTTCAAAATCTCCACCTGGGCTGCCACTGCACAAACCTCAGTGACTGCAGCCAAAAGGTTGGATGGGGCAAAGGTATCACTGTAGGTTGCATCCCATACCAAGAGTCTACCACTTGACCATGGAATGATGGACATGTCATCAGGTCTCTTTCCATCGGACCGAAGCAGACCTGAGGGCTCTAGCCGGGAAGGGACATTTGCAGCAGTTAATGACCGGGATGATATCATTTAAAGCACCATGGCGAGAAAGCCTTCCCTGACACTGCCTGCAGCTCAACCCATGCATGCCAAACTGGTCGACATCCGATTCACAGTAACTACAAGAGTGTGGCCTGGCACAGGGGTGCTCCAAGACATAGCCCAACTGCTATTCGAACTACGTCATCATTCGGAGTCCCAGTATAAGGAGATTGGCGGGGCATTAAGCCAGGCACCTGACTCACATGCAGACACTAGGAGGAGACGAGCTCTGGTTTTGTGGTCACTAGCATTCCACAAAAGTGACTCTGCCCTTTCCAAAATACGAGGGATGTCCCACGACTTCTGCTGATGGGAAGCAGGCGGGGCTGGAGGAGGCAAGACAAGGTCATCACCCCAGAGTGAAAGGGCAATCTCAATCTCAGTATACTGGACAGTACTAAACCGAGGGGGGAGGATATGGTGAATGAGATTGGACGATCAGCAGAAGCCAAAAAGGCAGAGGGAGCAAGAGGAACTGCACTCCTAATTCCAATTCCCCCATGGTTTGCTGGACTGTAGCCAAGAAGGGTCATTGTTCTGAAAATCAATATTAGTAATATTGCTGAAGATCGACTTGAGAAGGTGGTTATAGGCTGGGAGATGATGACTGGAAGAGAAACAGGGAGCAGAGCGAAGAATGTGCATTATCTCTACGGATCGCAAATGAGTGATGCAACAATGTGATAGCATCATATGATTGCAAATGACAAAGTCTATCACCCATCAACTGTAGCAGCTCTGTCTTCTCCCTTACACATGCATCCACTGATTGTAACACTCCATAGGAGAGCCCAAGAGATTGGCATTCTCTGGGTTAATGATGCTAACTCCTGGAAGAGCAACGAGGACGATCCCTCGAGAGATAGGATCCTTGTATATCAAATCTGTCTTTCCTCTGTTTAGCTTAAGGCTCAGAGCACCTGCTTCAACCTCAATGGTCTTAAGATCACGAATTACATCTTCCCGGTTGCCTCCCAGAGTTTCATCATCCAGATAAAAAACACAGAACTCTGACCTCAGCTTTGCACACAGTTTTTGAATAGTCAGGCAAAAGAGGAGGGGTCCCAATGGGTCGCCCTGCTGAACACCTTCTGAAGACAGCACCACTTCATCACCCAATGAGAGTAAAGATGGTGAGCAGGATACTGAGTGGACAAAAGAGAGAAGCTCGGGAATGTACTCCTTTACAGCACACAACATCTTGTCCAGGCGAATACTGTTGAAGGCATTTCTGAAGTCCACTTTTATGATCACTTGGTCTTCCTTGAGGTTCTGGAGGTAAATGTGAGCAGCATGCACTGCCGCTTCAACCCCCTGCATCATTCCAAAACCTATATACCTGCCAAGGGGCAGGAAATCAGGAATTTTTTTGCAGGGCATGAATGCAAACACACTTAGCAGCAAGTCTGTGCAGGGTACAGCCCACAGCGATAGGGCGAATCCCACCATCCTTCTTATGCAGAGCTACCAGTGGGAAATCAAAGAAATGAGGACGGATGGATACAGGTGTGTCACCTCTTAGAATCAGAGATACCAAAGAAGTGAGCGCTCTCAGTAGTGAATGGCCACCTTCACCAGTGGACGGACCCATGAGGTCTTTGAGATGTTGTGGTCTGAGGGCATCCTGGCCACCTGCAGATCCATTTGGGAAGGAACGTATGACCTCGGTGACTGAGAAAGAGAATGAGTCAGGCTTGCAGAAAGTGTAGTTTATTCCATTGTCTGCACTCTTTTCCTGGCAGCCACTTCCTCACAAGCAAGATGTGTATTATATGATTGATATGTAATGAGCTTCTTATAAGCCTGCACATTGCAATGCAGTTATGCATGGCTGTGCCTGGCCTATGCAGTGCAGGTATGAATGGTTGTGCCTGGCCTATGCAGTGCAGGTATGCATGGCTGTGCCTGGCCTATGCAGTGCAGGTATGCATGGCTGTGGCTGGCCTATGCAGTGCAGGTATGCATGGCTGTGCCTGGCCTATGCAGTGCAGGTATGCATGGCTGTGCCTGGCCTATGCAGTGCAGGTATGCATGGCTGTGCCTGGCCTATGCAGTGCAGGCATGCATGGCTGTGCCTGGCCTATGCAGTGCAGGTATGCATGGCTGTGCCTGGCCTATGCAGTGCAGGTATGCATGGCTGTGCCTGGCCTATGCAGTGCAGATATGCATGGCTGTGCCTGGCCTATGCGCAGTGCAGGTATGCATGGCTGTGCCTGGCCTATGCAGTGCATGTATGCATGGCTGTGCCTGGCCTATGCAGTGCAGGTATGCATGGCTGTGCCTGGCCTATGCAGTGCAGGTATGCATGGCTGTATCTGGCCTAATTGTGGATGCATGCTAATGGATTGGATAATACTTGAATAGGTGGAAGTCGTACAAAAGCCGCCAAATTTCGCGAGTGGCCATCTAAACACAAACATTTTTAACATGCAAACAATATTCAGATGATTATACCACATCATTTGTGCACATGGTTATGGCTGATAAATATTTGCAGCTAGAGTAAAACAATGATATCTACTTTAGAAAGTATAACTTCTTCCTCCATCCTAAAGATATTCCCACTGCAATGCCCACTATACTACTCCATATGCAGCTAATAGCTCTGTCAAGATCACTGCAGCGAGCATTGTAACTTTTCCCTGTTAGTTGAGCAGATGCCAGTAATTTCAACAAGTATTACCACTATATTGTTTCCCCGTCATATTGTTTCCTTATATTGTATGATGTACTTGAGGGTGCAGAGTTCTTGAGGGCATAATCTATTCCAGGCAATTATTTTCCCATTTGATACCTGATCAGTGAACAAAACATGGTTTGGTATGAATACAATTACTTCAAGACATGGTTGGGTAATGACTTCAAGGCATGGTTGGGTATGAATTCAATTAGTTCAAACATGTTTGGGTATGAATCCAATTACCTCACTACATGTTTGTGTATGAATACAATTACTTCAAGACATGGTTGGGTATGAATACAATTACTTCAAGACATGTTTGGGTATGAATACAATTACTTCAAGCCATGTTGGGTATGAATACAATTACTTCAAGCCATGGTTGGGTATGAATACAATTACTTCAAGACATGTTTGGGTATGAATACAATTACTTCAAGACATGGTTGGGTATGACTTCAATTAGTTCAAGATATGGTTTATACTTCAAAGCATGTTTGGGTATGAATTCAATTACTTCAAGACATGGATTAAATTACTTCAAAACATGTTTGATCAATTACTCAAGACATGTTTGGGTATGAATACAATTACTTCAAGACGTGGTTGGCTATTAAGTTTCAGTCAATACTAATCTTTGTGCACATTTAGTTTTAGTTTTTCATGCCTCCATCTTCCCTTTACTGCTGTTGTGCAGATGTTTCCTCAGCAACCCTATTGTCTATTGGGTGGCTTTCATGGGACCGCTATTAGCTGTTATCCTGGTCAACTCCGTGATATTCATCATAGTCATCGTTATATCAGTTAGACAAACACAACGAAGGCTGTCTCGCGAGAACAGATCTATGGATCCAAAAACAATTATTCGTCTCATGATCAGTCTTGCTGGGATAACATTCTTATTTGGAATTGCATGGCTATTTGCTGCTCCCACCGTCACTGTCAAAGAATTCCACAAACCTGGTCAAGTGCTCTTTACCATCTTCCTCTCTCTTCAAGGTTTCTTCATCTTTGTCTTCTTCTGCATCATTAACAAGGAAACTCGTGAGTCCTGGGAAAACTTGCTGAAGTCTTGTCTGTGCAAGTCTGCTTTTCTCAACCATATTTTGAAAAGGAGCAGTTCAGCTGGCAATACATCATCCATGGATTACACATCCAAGACGAATTTAAACACAGAAACTTCATCAAACAAGAAAAGTTTGTCCACCACTCCTTTTGAACTGGAAAATACTTCTTTTGGCCTCCAAAATCATACCAATATATATCCTGAGCAAGCACTTGGTGGAGAAGCAAACAGCGAGAACATGACCGATACTTATGTTGGACACAAAGTTGGTAATGGATGTGAGGGAGAGGAAGATGTGAGAGGAGAAGTCGATGAAATGTAAATAAAAGTGGACATTTATAAATCCACTGACTGATCTGACTGACTTTAAAATAGTTATTTAGTGATGTGTTTATGTATTTATTCATTAGTTATGTATTGCAGTTATATGTTATTTTTTAGTTATAAATTTAAAAAATAATAAATGAATAAATATTTAGTGTTTGTAAATATTTTCCTGCATGTTTTTTTTTAATTCAATTTAATTTAATTTTAGTGAAGTTTTTATTTGTAGCAATATCAGAGACCATTAACACCTAATTAACACCATGCGAATTATTACTACATACATTTTCATTAGAAGTAACAGAAAAAGTACATAAATTATCCTAACACAAAAAACTAGCAAATGCAAACAAATAATGTCCGGCAAAGTCACCAAAATAGCTGCAGCATTATCTGCTGAAATTCAATGGCCACATTCTGCAGAAAGGACTGCGACCTGGGCTCCTCCAACTGGTATGAGCCATTTGCCAAGGTCAGTGAAAAAGGTTGCAGCTACAGGGCTGAAAACTCCTGACGTCTCAATGGCCAGAGGCATAAATAGATAGACAGAGTCCAACTCTTTATACTTAGTCCTCTTGTGGTGCTCAGCTTCGGTGGCCAAACTACCAGCCTCAACACCAGCCAAAGCCAAATGGGATGTGCATAGGTGTCTGAGCATGTAACATCCCACACTAGTGATCGACCACACTTCCATGGAACCAAACTGATGCCATCCGGCCATTTGCCATCTGATCTGAACATGGGATTCTAGTCGAGATGGGATCTTGACCACCACATTTAGAGAGACATGCCTTGGGGATAGTGACCCCACCTGGCTTCTATGGCAATTCGGGCCATGTCTGCTTTTAAGATCAACCTGTTCACCACAATGGCAACTGAATGGAGTTGAACTAGGGGTGCACTTGTCCTCAATCCCACTGCAATCCTAAGCACCTTGTCCTCCATCCTTAAACCTAGAGATGACAGTGGGATGGCATTGAGCCAAACACCAGATTCTTTCTGTGCCGCAGCTAGCAAACATGCATGAGAATTTTCAGAAAATATTTGTTCATGTGCCACACCCCAAGGAAATACCATGTGTTATGGAATAGCTGAAAATGAATTTTCTAGAGCAAATTAAGAACTTAAGATTAATTCCTGCCTGTGCTTGGTTCATGATCAGTAGAGAAGATACAACACACGTAATATACTCAACAGGTTGATGATATAAACAATATAGTTTATGAGGTGTTTACCACACATTCTTAATTATTACTAAACTTGTCATAACTTTTTGGTTCTTCATTTTTGTAAGTCATTTTTAGGACAAAAATACCGCATTTGGTGTTCTTTATAAAGGGTTTATGCACAGATACTTCCTGAGTCAAGATACGGTAACCTAATGATCTCACTTCTTTGTGCATAGAAGTTGAGCTAACCTCCTAGACTGACTTTCCCACTAGGGTGGTTAGCACAACCACTGATGTGCAAAAGGTATTGACAGAATCAACACGTCATGTGTTGATTCTGGACTTTGGGAGGTCAACCTTAGAGACATGTCCTTCCCCTGGTAAGTTATCCTTGATTCTCCCCTGGTTGAGTTATCCCTAGTTCCCCCTGGTCGAGTTATCCCTAGTCCCCCTGGTTGAGTTATCCCTAGTCCCCCCTGGTTGAGTTATCCCTAGTCCCCCCTGGTTGAGTTGTCCCTAGTTCCCCCTGGTCGAGTTATCTCTAGTCCCCCTGGTCGAGTTATCCCTAGTCCCCCCTGGTCGAGTTATCCCTAGTCCCCCTGGTTGAGTTTATCCCTAGTTCCCCCTGGTCGAGTTATCTCTAGTCCCCTGGTCGAGTTATCTCTAGTCCCCCTGGTCGAGTTATTCCTAGTTCCCCCTGGTCGAGTTATCCCTAGTCCCCCCTGGTTGAGTTATCCCTAGTCCCCCCTGGTTGAGTTATCCCTAGTCGAGTTATCTCTAGTCCCCCTGGTCGAGTTATCCCTAGTCCCCCCTGATCGAGTTATCCCTAGTTCCCCCTGGTCGAGTTATCCCTAGTCCCCCCTGGTTGAGTTATCCCTAGTCCCCCCTGGTTGAGTTATCCCTAGTCCCCCCTGGTTGAGTTATCCCTAGTCGAGTTATCTCTAGTCCCCCTGGTCGAGTTATCCCTAGTCCCCCCTGATCGAGTTATCCCTAGTTCCCCCTGGTCGAGTTATCCCTAGTCCCCCCTGGTTGAGTTATCCCTAGTCCCCCCTGGTCGAGTTATCCCTAGTCCCCCTGGTTGAGTTATCCCTAGTCCCCCCTGGTCGAGTTATACCTAGTCCCCCTGGTTGAGTTTATCCCTAGTTCCCCCTGGTCGAGTTATCTCTAGTCCCCCTGGTCGAGTTATCCCTAATCCCCCTGGTCGAGTTATTCCTAGTTCCCCCTGGACCCTGGTCGAGTTATCCCTAGTCCCCCCTGATCGAGTTATCCCTAGTTCCCCCTGGTCGAGTTATCCCTAGTCCCCCCTGGTTGAGTTATCCCTAGTCCCCCCTGGTCGAGTTATTCCCCTTCACCCCTGGTCAAATTATCCCTAGTCCCCCCTGGTCAAGTTATCCCTAGTCCCCCCTAGTCAAGTTGTCCCTAGTTCCCCCTGGTCGAGTTATCCCTAGTCCCCCTGGTCGAGTTATCCCTAGTCCCCCTGGTCAAGTTATCCCTAGTCCCCCTGGTCAAGTTATCCCTAGTCCCCCCTGGTTGAGTTATCCCTAGTCCCCCTGGTCGAGTTATCCCTAGTCCCCCTGGTCAAGTTATCCCTAGTCCCCCTGGTCAAGTTATCCCTAGTTCTCCCTGGTCGAGTTATCCGTAGCCCCCCTGGTTGAGTTATTCCTAGCCTACCTGGTCATATGACTTGTCCTAATTTGGCTGTAGAGGAGCTTGAGGGCATGCCATGACCACCGGATAAATAAAACCCTGCCTACGATGCCCATGATTTCCCATGGTCGAATTGCCCCCATCCCCCATGTCCCACTCACTCTGAGTCCTTTATGTGAGTGGCCATTGAAGGACAGAGAAAAGGAACACACAAGACAAGGAAGACAAAAACCCACAAGTAAAGAAGAAGCTGTCAAGTGGAGGAGAGCCGGCTTTTTTGGCAGGATATCCTCACAACCGACTCCACCAAAGAAACCCAACAAAGACTCTGTGATTCCGTTTTTGTTGTCCTTATTTTGCATTTCCATCTGCACATGAATATTCTGGCTGCCCTTTGGTCACCTGCTCTCACTCTTACAATCATCACTTTGTCACATGACTAGAACCACAATCATCACCTTGTCACATGACCAGACCCACAATCACCTAATCCAAGACACCAGAATTACTCCACTTCCTTTTGAGTTTGACCCAATCCCCTCACCTCATCTCTCCGTCTCTCCTGCTATCAAAAAGAGCAGCCATCTTTTATTTTGTATTTTCTTGCCCTCGACAAAGCTCCACCCCCTCCAAGCAGTCGAAAGCTCAGGCCACTAAATAAGAAGTTTTTATTCTCTCTCTAATCCAATGGCATTCAACAAAACTTCAACCACCACCCAAGGCCACCTTATAATAAAAAGAAATCGAAGATGTCATTAGAGATCTTGCCAAGACTCGGATTATATCCTGATAAGAACAAACACATCAAAGAATTTCAAGACACACCTCCCATCCTCAGCATCAGCTTCCTGAGGTAACACACAAGGACAACTAATAAAGTAGGCGTGTACATATTCTGCTTAGATTCTACCCTGCTATTTCCACAAACCTTTCAACTCATTTATTGTTGGTGTACTGCATATCAGTACATGTCATCTCTTGTTGCGTCAGCTCCTTCAAGCAGTTGGTAAAAGCTGCTCTGGAGAACTGCACCAACCAAACCACAGATGTTTTGATAGAGAATCTGTTACAACCTCCTTTGGATTTGGTAAGTGTTCACAAGTGCAGGAACTCAACATACCAAAAGAGGTAAAGTTAGTCTAGTGAATCATTCTCAGCTTGTAATACTGCACATGCAGTAGCTTGATAGCATCATATCAAATTACTACCGATTTATTCTGCACTCAAGATACAGAGTAGTTGTAGATGTGTATTGAAGCATCTGGATCTTCTCATACTACTAACATTATTATTAGTACACCTGTAGCATGCAAGTTTGTGAGGGAATACTAATACATGCAAACATACTAACATTATTATGAGTGCACCTGTAGCATGCAAGTTATGTGAGGGAATACTAATACATGCAAACATACTAACATTATTATGAGTGCACCTGCAGCATTCAAGTTATGTGAGGGAATACAAATACATGCAAACATACTAACATTATTATGAGTGCACCTGCAGCATGCAAGTTATGTGAGGGAATACTAATACATGCAAACAAACTAACATTATTATGAGTGCACCTGCAGCATGCAAGTTATGTGAGGGAATACAAATACATGCAAACATACTAACATTATTATGAGTGCACCTGTAGCATGCAAGTTATGTGAGGGAATACTAATACATGCAAACAAACTAACATTATTATGAGTGCACCTGCAGCATGCAAGTTATGTGATACTAATACATGTAAACATACTAACATTATTATGAGTGCACCTGCAGCATGCAAGTTATGTGAGCGAATACAAATACATGCAAACATACTAACATTATTATGAGCGTACCTGCAGCATGCACGTTATGTGAGGGAATACTAATACATGCAAACATACTAACATTATTATGAGTGCACCTGTAGCATGCAAGTTATGTGAGGGAATACTAATACATGCAAATATACTAACATTATTATGAGTGCACCTGCAGCATGCAAGTTATTTGAGGGAATACTAATACATGCAAACATACTAACATTATTATGAGTGCACCTGTAGCATGCAAGTTATGTGAGGGAATACTAATACATGCAAACATACTAACATTATTATGAGTGCACCTGCAGCATGCAAGTTATGTGAGGGAATACTAATACATGCAAACATACTAACATTATTATGAGTGCACCTGCAGCATGCACGTTATGTGAGGGAATACTAATACATGCAAACATACTAACATTATTATGAGTGCACCTGGAGCATGCAAGTTATTTGAGGGAATACTAATACATGCAAACATACTAACATTATTATGAGTGCACCTGTAGCATGCAAGTTATGTGAGGGAATACTAATACATGCAAACATACTAACATTATTATGAGTGCACCTGCAGCATGCAAGTTATGTGAGGGAATACTAATACATGCAAACATACTAACATTATTATGAGTGCACCTGTAGCATGCAAGTTATGTGAGGGAATACTAATACATGCAAACATACTAACATTATTATGAGTGGACCTGTAGCATGCAAGTTATGTGAGGGAATACTAATACATGCAAACATACTAACATTATTATGAGTGCACCTGCAGCATGCAAGTTATGTGAGGGAATACAAATACATGCAAACATACTAACATTATTATGAGTGCACCTGCAGCATGCAAGTTATGAGTGCACCTGTAGCATGCAAGTTATGTGAGGGAATACTAATACATGCAAACATACTAACATTATTATGAGTGCACCTGCAGCATGCAAGTTATGTGAGGGAATACAAATACATGCAAACATACTAACATTATTATGAGTGCACCTGCAGCATGCAAGTTATGAGTGCACCTGTAGCATGCAAGTTATGTGAGGGAATACTAATACATGCAAACATACTAACATTATTATGAGTGCACCTGTAGCATGCAAGTCATGTGAGGGAATACTAATACATGCAAACATACTAACATTATTATGAGTGCACCTGTAGCATGCAAGTTATGTGAGGGAATACAAATACATGCAAACATACTAACATTGTTATGAGTGCACCTGCAGCATGCAAGTTATGTGAGGGAATACTAATACATGCAAAGATACTAACATTATTATGAGTGCACCTGCAGCATGCAAGTTATGTGAGGGAATACTAATACATGCAAATAATTATACTAAAATTATTATGAGTGCACCTGCAGCATGCAAGTTATGTGAGGGAATACTAATACATGCAAACATACTAACATTATTATGAGTGCACCTGCAGCATGCGAGTTATGTGAGGAAATACAAATACATGCAAACATACTAACATTATTATGAGTGCACCTGTAGCATGCAAGTTATGTGAGGGAATACTAATACATGCAAACATACTAACATTATTATGAGTGCACATGTAGCATGCAAGTTATGTGAGGGAATACAAATACATGCAAACATATTATTATGAGTGCACCTGCAGCATGCAAGTTATGTGAGGGAATACTAATACATGCAAACATACTAACATTATTATGAGTGCACATGTAGCATGCAAGTTATGTGAGGGAATACAAATACATGCAAACATATTATTATGAGTGCACCTGTAGCATGCAAGTTATGTGAGGGAATACTAATACATGCAAACATACTAACATTATTATGAGTGCACCTGCAGCATGCAAGTTATGTGAGGGAATACTAATACATGCAAACATACTAACATTATTATGAGTGCACCTGCAGCATGCAAGTTATGTGAGGGAATACTAATACATGCAAACATACTAACATTATTATGAGTGCACCTGCAGCATGCAAGTTATGTGAGGGAATACAAATACATGCAAACATACTAATAATTATTATGAGTGCACCTGCAGCATGCAAGTTATGTGAGGGAGTACTAATACATGCTAATTATTATGAGTGCACCTGCAGCATGCAAGTTATGTGAGGGAATACTAATACATGCAAACATACTAACATTATTATGAGTGCACCTGCAGCATGCAAGTTATGTGAGGGAATACTAATACATGCAAACATACTAACATTATTATGAGTGTACCTGTAGCATGCAAGTTATGTGAGGGAATACTAATACATGCAAACATACTAACATTATTATGAGTGCACCTGCAGCATGCAAGTTATGTGAGGGAATACAAATACATGCAAACATACTAACATTATTATGAGTGCACCTGCAGCATGCAAGTTATGTGAGGGAATACTAATACATGCAAACTTACTAACATTATTATGAGTGCACCTGCAGCATGCAAGTTATGTGAGGGAATACAAATACATGCAAACATACTAACATTATTATGAGTGCACCTGCAGCATGCAAGTTATGTGAGGGAATACTAATACATGCAAACATACTAACATTATTATGAGTGCACCTGTAGCATGCAAGTTATGTGAGGGAATACTAATACATGCAAACATACTAACATTATTATGAGTGTACCTGTAGCATGCAAGTTATGTGAGGGAATACTAATACATGCAAACATACTAACATTATTATGAGTGCACCTGCAGCATGCAAGTTATTTGAGGGAATACTAATACATGCAAACATACTAACATTATTATGAGTGCACCTGCAGCATGCAAGTTATGTGAGGGAATACTAATACATGCAAACATACTAACATTATTATGAGTGCACCTGTAGCATGCAAGTTATGTGAGGGAATACTAATACATGCAAACATACTAACATTATTATGAGTGCACATGTAGCATGCAAGTTATGTGAGGGAATACAAATACATGCAAACATATTATTATGAGTGCACCTGTAGCATGCAAGTTATGTAATACTAATACATGCAAACATACTAACATTATTATGAGTGCACCTGCAGCATCCAAGTTATGTGAGGGAATACTAATACATGCAAACATACTAACATTATTATGAGTGCACCTGCAGCATGCTAGTTATGTGAGGGAATACTAATACATGCAAACATACTAACATTATTATGAGTGCACCTGTAGAATGCAAGTTATGTGAGGGAATACTAATACATGCAAACATAATAACATTATTATGTCACAGAGTACTAAAATAGCTCTAAAATGACATACATAGCCAAAAAATTGAGCAAACGGTTTTAAAGTTATTCTCGCAACAAGAAATATTTCCATTAATTGTGGGAATAAGCATTCCAAGTTTGGAAAACGAAATGTTTGAGTTAGCACTGAAATAAATTGACTAAATATGTTCTTTCATTATGAGTGCACCTGTAGCATGCAAGTTATGTGAGGGAATACTAATACATGCAAACATACTAACATTATTATGAGTGCACCTGTAGCATGCAAGTTATGAGTGGGAATACTAATACATGCAAACATACTAAAATTATTATGAGTGCACCTGTAGCATGCAAGTCCTGTGAGGGAATACAAATACATGCAAACATACTAACATTATTATGAGTGCACCTGTAGCATGCAAGTTATGTGAGGGAATACTAATACATGCAAACATACTAACATTATTATGAGTGCACATGTAGCATGCAAGTTATGTGAGGGAATACAAATACATGCAAACATATTATTATGAGTGCACCTGCAGCATGCAAGTTATGTGAGGGAATACAAATACATCCAAACATACTAACATTATTATGAGTGCACCTGCAGCATGCAAGTTATGTGAGGGAATACAAATACATGCTAACATTATTATGAGTGCACCTGCAGCATGCAAGTTATGTGAGGGAATACAAATACATGCAAACATACTAACATTATTATGAGTGCACCTGCAGCATGCAAGTTATGTGAGGGAATACTAATACATGCAAACATACTAACATTATTATGAGTGCACCTGCAGCATGCAAGTTATGTGAGGGAATACAAATACATGCAAACATACTAATAATTATTATGAGTGCACCTGTAGCATGCAAGTTATGTGAGGGAGTACTAATACATGCTAATTATTATGAGTGCACCTCAAGTTATGTGAGGGTATACTAATACATGCAAACATACTAACATTATTATGAGTGCACCTGCAGCATGCAAGTTATGTGAGGGAATACTAATACATGCAAACATACTAACATTATTATGAGTGCACCTGCAGCATGCAAGTTATGTGAGGGAATACTAATACATGCAAACATACTAATAATTATTATGAGTGCACCTGTAGCATGCAAGTTATGTGAGGGAGTACTAATACATGCTAATTATTATGAGTGCACCTGTAGCATGCAAGTTATGTGAGGGAATACTAATACATGCAAACATACTAACATTATTATGAGTGCTCCTGCAGCATACAAGTTATGTGAGGGTATACTAATACATGCAAACATACTAACATTATTATGAGTGCACCTGCAGCATGCAAGTTATGTGAGGGAATACAAATACATGCAAACATACTAACATTATTATGAGTGCACCTGCAGCATGCAAGTTATGTGAGGGAATACTAATACATGCAAACATACTAACATTATTATTAGTGCACCTGTAGCATGCAAGTTATGTGAGGGAATACTAATACATGCAAACATACTAACATTATTATGAGTGCACCTGCAGCATGCAAGTTATGTGAGGGAATACTAATACATGCAAACATACTAACATTATTATTAGTGCACCTGTAGCATGCAAGTTATGCGAGGGAATACTAATACATGCAAACATACTAACATTATTATGAGTGCACCTGCAGCATGCAAGTTATGTGAGGGAATACAAATACATGCAAACATACTAACATTATTATGAGTGCACCTGTAGCATGCAAGTTATGCGAGGGAATACAAATACATGCAAACATACTAACATTATTATGAGTGCACCTGTAGCATGCAAGTTATGCGAGGGAATACTAATACATGCAAACATACTAACATTATTATGAGTGCACCTGTAGCATGCAAGTTATGTGAGGGAATACAAATACATGCAAACATACTAACATTATTATGAGTGCACCTGTAGAATGCAAGTTATTTGAGGGAATACAAATACATGCAAACATACTAACATTATTATGAGTGCACCTGCAGCATGCAAGTTATGTGAGGGAATACAAATACATGCAAACATACTAACATTATTATGAGTGCACCTGCAGCATGCAAGTTATGTGAGGGAATACAAATACATGCTAACATTATTATGAGTGCACCTGCAGCATGCAAGTTATGTGAGGGAGTACTAATACATGCTAATTATTATGAGTGCACCTCAAGTTATGTGAGGGAATACTAATACATGCAAACATACTAACATTATTATGAGTGCACCTGTAGCATGCAAGTTATGTGAGGGAATACTAATACATGCAAACATACTAACATTATTATGAGTGCACCTGCAGCATGCAAGTTATGTGAGGGAATACTAATACATGCAAACATACTAACATTATTATGAGTGCACCTGCAGCATGCAAGTTAAGTGAGGGAATACAAATACATGCAAACATACTAACATTATTATGAGTGCACCTGTAGCATGCAAGTTATGTGAGGGAATACAAATACATGCAAACATACTAATTATTATGAGTGCACCTGTAGCATGCAAGTTATGTGAGGGAATACAAATACATGCAAACATACTAATTATTATGAGTGCACCTGTAGCATGCAAGTTATGTGAGGGAGTACTAATACATGCTAATTATTATGAGTGCACCTCAAGTTATGTGAGGGAATACTAATACATGCAAACATACTAACATTATTATGAGTGCACCTGCAGCATGCAAGTTATGTGAGGGAATACTAATACATGCAAACATACTAACATAGATATGTGGATCACAAGTAGCTACCAGGTATGCACACATAGATATGTGGACCACAAGTAGCTACCAGGTATACACACATAGATATGTGGACCACAAGTAGCTACTGGTAAGCACACATAGATATGTGGTCACAAGTAGCTACCAGGTATGCACCCATAGATATGTGGAGCTACCAGGTATGCACACATAGATATGTAGATCACAAGTAGCTACCAGGTATGCACACATAGATATGTAGATCACAAGTAGCTACCAGTATGCACACATAGATATGTGGATCACAAGTAGCTACCAGGTATGCACACATAGATATGTGGACCACAAGTAGCTACCTGGTATGCACACATAGATATGTGGACGACAAGTAGCTACCAGGTATGCACACATATGTGGACCACAAGTAGCTACCAGGTATGCACACATAGATATGTGGATCACAAGTAGCTACCAGGTATGCACACATAGATATGTGGACCACAAGTAGCTACCTGGTATGCACACATAGATATGTGGACGACAAGTAGCTACCAGGTATGCACACATGTGGACCACAAGTAGCTACCAGGTATGCACACATAGATATGTGGACCACAAGTAGTTACCTGGTATGCACACATAGATATGTGGATCACAAGTAGACCATAAGAAGCTATTTGGTATGACCTCATCACTTCTTTGTAATGAAAATCTGCATGTTTTGTTTTGCTTTTTTGCTCAACTTAACTTTTGTGCTGACAATCTTTACCAATTTTTGGTGTTTTTGCTGAACGAGTTGTTGCACTGCAATGGCCAATTTTGAGTCTGCTGGTGATGACGTGAACATTGTAAGTTATGAACAGGGTAAAGGATCGACACAGAAACACGTTTCATTTACAAAAAATATGCTAAATGCAACCTCAAACAACTGGACCCTTTACCTATTGATAATGTAACCCCAAACAACTGGATCCTTTACCTATTGATACAACTAGACCCTTTACCTATTGATAATGAAATCTCAACAAAAAAAACTAGACCCTCAAACTGGCCTATCGATAATGTAACCTTAAACAACCGGTCCCTTTACCTATTGATACCTCAAACAACTGGACCCTTTACCTATTGATAATGTAACCTCAAACAACTGGACCCTTTACCTATTGATAATGCAACCTCAAACAACTAGACCCTTTACCTATTGAGACCCTTTACCTATTGATAATGTAACCTCAAACTATTGATAGTGAAATCTCCACACACAAAACTAGACCCTTTACAATTGATAATGTAACCTCAAACAATGTAACCTCAAACAACTAGACCCTTTACCTATTGATGTGTATGACACTATTAATTCTATTAATAGGGGTAAAGGGTCTGTAAAATGTTGTGGTCTCTTGTTTTGTTTCTTCGTTGACTTGTCAAATCACACACACACACACAACACACACACACACACAAATATTTAATATATTGTCAAACCTAAACATGACAAAGATATTATATTGTCTCTAGTTAGAGGCTTCATTCCTCCTTCTTCATCTCATCAATTTTCACCTTCTTCGGTCTCTCTTCGTAGTCACGGTTATCGCTCAATTCATCTCCCAGAATAAAGATCTTCCACAACAGACGCAAAATATACTTGAACCAGTAAACCTGCAGTATATTATACATGCAGTAGTTTATGCATATATACTTGAAGATTACTAGTACTTGTATATTATTCCTACAGCTAGACTGCTTGTACGTGTATTAAGATATACAGAGGAGGATTACTAATACTTGTAGTGTGTATATAATATACATAATCTAGTACTTGTATATTATTCCTACAGCTAGACTGTCTGTATGTGTATTATGATATACAGAGGAGGATTACTAATACTTGTAGTGTATATTGTGTATATAGAAGATATTTGGATTGTATAGAAAAAAAAGTAAACAAGAATTTATTTAGGTGACCCTTTACCATATAAAATACCATACACCAAATACGGTACAGATTTGAAGACAAATTAACTGAATAGGTGTGTGGCTCACTACATACCTTACACAAGTTTTAAGGCACGATAGAAGTGTTTGGTAGGATGATAGGAAGCTGCCAAAGTAGGTCTTAGCTGCGACATGCATGTAAGTTTTAGAGTCTATTTTGAAATAGGTGTCAAACCAATATAAGGAACACTGCAACTGCTTAGTGATTTCAAAATGGCAGACTTTCCATGAAATAGTGTTTATATAGAGACATAATTATTATATAGAGACATATTTCAAGCAGTGCTATTCACCTTCTAATAGTACTCATCCTGAATAGTGCTCACCTCATCAGGTCTGTATGATACTCGTGTTCTCCCTCGAATTATATTCACCACATGTGCTCTAATTATATTCACATGTGCTCGAATTATATTCACCACATGTGCATGTGCTCGAATTATATTCACCACATGTGCTCGAATTATATTCACCACATGTGCTCGAATTATATTCACCACATGTGCTCGAATTATATTCACCACATGTGCTCGAATTATATTCACCACATGTACTCGAATTATATTCACCACATGTGCATGTGCTTGAATTATATTCACCACATGTGCTCGAATTATATTCACCACATGTGCTCGAATTATATTCACCACATGTGCTCGAATTATATTCACCACATGTGCTCGAATTATATTCACCACATGTGCTCGAATTATATTCACCACATGTGCTCGAATTCTATTCACCACATGTGCTCGAATTATACTCACCACATGTGCTCGAATTGCGCAAGTACAGAAAACAAATTCTGAGCCAAAAGTCGAGAACATCGGGGTTCTAGGGAACATCAGGGTTCTAGGGAACACCAGGGTTCTAGGGAACACCAGGGTTCTAGGGAACACCAGGGTTCTAGGGAACACCAGGGTTCTAGGGAACACCAG
The DNA here is from genome assembly GCA_028752905.1 of Cladorhizidae sp. MBARI D1340-BT2. Classification (NCBI taxonomy): domain Eukaryota; kingdom Metazoa; phylum Porifera; class Demospongiae; order Poecilosclerida; family Cladorhizidae; species Cladorhizidae sp. MBARI D1340-BT2. Next base: position 37,401,493 of record JAQNBH010000010.1, on the reverse strand, counting down.
GTTTCTAGGGAACACCAGGGTTCTAGGGAACACCAGGGTTCTAGGGAACACAGGGTTCTAGGGAACATCAGGGTTCTAGGGAACCTCAGGTTTCTAGAGAACATCAGGGTTCTAGGGAACATCAGGGTTCTAGGGAACATCAGGTTTCTAGGAACATCAGGGTTCTAGGGAACATCAGGATTCTAGGGAACATCAGGGGTCTATGGAACACCAGGGTTCTAGGGAACACCAGGTTTCTAGGGAACACCAGGGTTCTAGGGAACATCAGGGTTCTAGGGAACATCAGGGTTCTAGGGAACATCAGGGTTCTAGGGAACCTCAGGTTTCTAGAGAACATCAGGGTTCTAGGGAACATCAGGGTTCTAGGGAACATCAGGTTTCTAGGGAACATCAGGGTTCTAGGGAACATCAGGATTCTAGGGAACATCAGGGGACTAGGGAACATCAGGATTCTAAGGAACATCAGGGTTCTAGGGAACATCAGGGGTCTAGGGAACATAAGGGTTCTAGGGAACATCAGGGTTCTAGGGAACATCAGGGTTCTAGGGAACATCAGGGTTCTAGCCTAGGAAACATCAGGGTTCTAGGGAACATCAGGGTTCTAGGGAACATCAGGATTCTAGGAAACATCAGGGTTCTAGGGAACATCAGGGTTCTAGGGAACATCAGGGTTCTAGGGAACACCAGGGTTCTAGGGAACATCAGGGTTCTAGGGAACATCAGGGTTCTAGGGAACATCAGGATTCTAGGGAACATCAGGGGTCTAGGGAACATCAGGATTCTAAGGAACATCAGGGTTCTAGGGAACATCAGGGGTCTAGGGAACATCAGGGTTCTAGGGAACATCAGGGTTCTAGGGAACATCAGGGTTCTAGGGAACATCAGGGTTCTAGCCTAGGAAACATCAGTGTTCTAGGGAACATCAGGGTTCTAGGGAACATCAGGATTCTAGGAAACATCAGGGGTCTAGGGAACATCAGGGTTCTAGGGAACATCAGGGTTCTAGGGAACACCAGGGTTCTAGGGAACACCAGGGTTCTAGGGAACATCAGGGTTCTAGGGAACATCAGGGTTCTAGGGAACATCAGGGTTCTAGGGAACATCAGGGTTCTGGGAAACATCAGGGGTCTAGGGAACATCAGGGTTCTAGAGAACATCAGGGTTCTAGGGAACATCAGGGTTCTGGGGAACATCAGGGGTCTAGGGAACATCAGGGTTCTAGGGAACATCAGGGTTCTAGGGAACATCAGGGTTCTAGGGAACATCAGGGTTCTAGAGAACATCAGGGTTCTAGCCTAGGAAACATCAGGGTTCTAGGGAACATCAGGGTTCTAGGGAACATCAGGATTCTAGGAAACATCAGGGGTCTAGGGAACATCAGGGTTCTAGGGAACATCAGGGTTCTAGGGAACACCAGGGTTCTAGGGAACACCAGGGTTCTAGGGAACACCAGGGTTCTAGGGAACATCAGGGTTCTAGGGAACATCAGGGTTCTAGGGAACATCAGGGTTCTAGGGAACATCAGGGTTCTGGGGAACATCAGGGGTCTAGGGAACATCAGGGTTCTAGGGAACATCAGGGTTCTAGGGAACATCAGGTTTCTAGGGAACATCAGGGTTCTAGGGAACACCAGGGTTCTAGGGAACACCAGGGTTCTAGGGAACATCAGGGTTCTAGGGAACATCAGGGTTCTAGGGAACATCAGGGTTCTAGGGAACATCAGGGTTCTGGGGAACATCAGGGGTCTAGGGAACATCAGGGTTCTAGGTATCTCTCTCAGACATCGATGACAAGTAAGAACTGGAAGCGTAGAAAATTACAACCTTATCAATAATCAACTTGAAATTTACTCTCTCGACATTTCGACTAGCCTTCATCAGGACTAATGGCTACATGGTCCAGCCTTCATCAGGACTAATGGCTACATGGTCCAGCCTTCATCAGGACTAATGGCGACATGGTCCAGCCTTCATCAGGACTAATGGCTACATGGTCCTGCCTTCATCAGGACTAATGGCTACATGGTCCAGCCTTCATCAGGACTAATGGCTACATGGTCCAGCCTTCATCAGGACTAATGGCTACATGGTCCAGCCTTCATCAGGACTAATGGCTACATGGTCCAGCCTTCATCAGGACTAATGGCTACATGGTCCAGCCTTCATCAGGACTAATGGCTACATGGTCCAGCCTTCATCAGGACTAATGGCTACATGGTCCAGCCTTCATCAGGACTAATGGCTACATGGTCCAGCCTTCATCAGGACTAATGGCTACCTTCATCAGGACTAATGGCTACATGGTCCAGCCTTCATCAGGACTAATGGCTACATGGTCCAGCCTTCATCAGGACTAATGGCTACCTTCATCAGGACTAATGGCTACTTGGTCCAGCCTTCATCAGGACTAATGGCTACATGGTCCAGCCTTCATCAGGACTAATGGCTACATGGTCCAGCCTTCATCAGGACTAATGGCTACATGGTCCAGCCTTCATCAGGACTAATGGCTACATGGTCCAGCCTTCATCAGGACTAATGGCTACATGGTCCAGCCTTCATCAGGACTAATGGCTACATGGTCCAGCCTTCATCAGGACTAATGGCTACATGGTCCAGCCTTCATCAGGACTAATGGCTACATGGTCCAGCCTTCATCAGGACTAATGGCTACATGGTCCAGCCTTCATCAGGACTAATGGCTACATGGTCCAGCCTTCATCAGGACTAATGGCTACATGGTCCAGCCTTCATCAGGACTAATGGCTACATGGTCCAGCCTTCATCAGGACTAATGGCTACATGGTCCAGCCTTCATCAGGACTAATGGCTACATGGTCCAGCCTTCATCAGCTACATGGTCCAGCCTTCATCAGGAATAAGTCTAAGCATCAACTAGTACTAGTTGATGACTGAGGACTAGCAAATTGTGTTTCCAAGTTTGTTCAGGACCTAGACCATATTTTCTCTCACCATATTTAATTTATTTGTGCTAGCGTTTAACCTTGTGCGGGATTATAATGATAGTTATTCTCTGTAACTCATAGCGGGATAGTGAAAGGGTTTATAATTATTGGCAAGGGTACCGGTTGGTGTGCGTGGGTTTTCTGTAAATGGTTGCAGTTAGCCTTCCATCTTCCTTCCTGTGTAGGTGGCAGGGCAACAATCCGTCCACTTCAAGCCCCATGGGTAAACTTTATGGATGGCCTGATGTTGTTCAGATAGTCCAACAACTCCTGCTCACTTCTCTTCTTCACAATGCAGAAGGTATCATCCACATATCTCTTCCAAAACCTTGGTTTCGGTGGGGCAGTTGTGAGTGCCAATTCCTCAAAGAATTCCATATAAAGGTTGGCTACCACTGCAGATACTGGAGAGCCCATATTTCTGCTCGTAGTATTTTCTTGATACCTGAAGTAGGTGGATTTCAGGCACAACTCTATAACAGTTCAGAAATCCTGTCAGCACCTAGTGTAGTTCTCTCACACAAGCTCTCATCTTTCATCAACATTCCATAAATTACTTCCACTGTCAATGGGAACATTGGTAAAAAGAGACGAAACATCAAAACTGACAAGTCACTCGTCCTGTGCCAAACATTCACCTTGAATACGCTTGATAAATTGCCAAGAATCCTTGACATAATGTACTTGTATTTCAAGCTAGAGGTGATATCAAATATGCTATGAACTTGGAAAGATTATACGACGGTGCATGTATACAAGACACAATAGACCTAAGGGGAACCTCAGGTTTATGTATCTTAGTGAGCCCATAAATCAGTGGTGGTCTACTTCTAGTGGGCCTAATTCTATTGTATAATGTTCTTCCATACTGTTGAGCACATGATCACCTTGCTTTCCTGTGCCTTGGCAGGATCCTTCTTCAGTATTCCATATGTTTTGGTTTCCAGCATTAGTGTCAGCTTTGAAATGTACCTGTCCTTTGTCATCAGAACTGTTGTGTTCACCTTGGCTGCTGGTAAGATCATGATCTCTTCCATCTTTCTCAGCCCTCCCAGGGACTTTCTCTGTTCCCTCATCAGGTTGTCCTCTTGTTTCCTTGCTCTTCTCAAAATTCCACATATTCTTCCTCCTCGAAGCTCATATGCCTTGTTATCCTTCAACTTACTGGCCATCTCTTCCACTGCAGCTATGGTGTCCATCAGAGGTAGACTCTTTGGAGTAGGGACAAAGTTACAGTAAGACCCAAAGCAAGCACTTCTTCCTGAGCTGGAGAAAGGTTCTTCTCTGTCAGATTTACCAACCATCTGTTCAAGTCTTGCGGGTGAATATTCACTTCTCTCAATCTCCTTCTCTCCAAAAGTGTCTCCAGCTTCCTTTGATGATTCTGCTTGGATTTGCTGTGGGTCTTCTCTGCTTCTCCCCTACAAGGGGTCTGAATCCTCTGATAGTCACCTCCCAGTGTTGGTTCCAGTTTGGCTTCCAGATCTTCACATTCAGCTGTTAAGGCACAGCTTCTTCTGTAGGACTGGCTGATAGGAAGGCTTTGTTGGCTCTCTCCGCTATTTTGTACCCTTCCCTGGTCTTAATGAGAGGCTTCTGGATGCATGTGCCGGTTCACGTGCTGGACGCGTGTGCACGTGGTGAATAGCTAGCTACCGGTATATAGAAGGCTCACAGAGTCTTAGCATCTCATTATTCCTGATGAGGGCTTGAGTATCTAGTCGAAACATCGAAAGAGTAAAATTTCAAGTTGATTATTGAGAAGGTTAATTATTGAGAAGGTTATTGTATTATTATTATTATTATTATTATTATTATTATTATTATTATTATTACAAGATTTATTATTACACGATTATTATGATTAATTTGATGATGAAGTATTAGTTTAGGTACAGTGTCACTGTGGACCAGGCTGAGCTCAACAAACAAGAGAGTGCTATAACTCACAAACACAGTGCAGCATATGCTAAACACAGTGCAGCATATGCTAAACACAGTGCGGCATATGCTAAACACAGTGCAGCATATGCTAAACACAGTGCAACATATGCTAAACACAGTGCAACATATGCTAAACACAAACTTGTGCCACCTGTCTCTTCAACAAGATATCAGAAGTTCAGCTCCTGCATGCTCTTTCCATTGCATGAATATTATTATGAATGTATGAATATTATTATGAAGTTAAATCATGCATGAATATTATTATGAAGCTATATCATGTATGAATATTATTATGAAGTTATATCATGTATGAAGTTATATCATGTATGAAGTTATATCATGTATGAAGTTATATCATGTATGAAGTTATATCATGTATGAATATTATTATGAAGTTATATCATGTATGAATATTATTATGAAGCTATATCATGTATGAATATTATTATGAAGTTATATCATGTATGAATATTATTATGAAGCTATATCATGTATGAATATTATTATGAAGCTATATCATGTATGAATATTATTATGAAGTTATATCATGTATGAATATTATTATGAAGTTATATCATGTATGAATACTATTATGAAGTTATATCATGTATGAATACTATTATGAAGTTATATCATGTATGAATATTATTATGAAGTTATATCATGTATGAATATTATTATGAAGTTATATCGTGTATGAATATTATTATTATTATGAAGCTATATATCATGTAGCTATATCATGTATGAATATTATTATGAAGTTATATCATGTATGAATATTATTATGAAGATATATCGTGAAGCTATATCATGTATGAATATTATTATGAAGAGCATGAATATTATTATGAAGCTGTTATGTATGAATATTAGTATGAAACTATATTATGTATGAATATTATTATGAAGCTGTTATGTATGAATATTATGAAGCTATGTTATGTATAAATATTAGTATGAAGAAGCTATATCATGCATGAATATTAGTATGAAGAAGCTATATCATGTATGAATATTAGTATGAAGAAGCTATATCATGTATGAATATTATTATGAAGCTATATCATGTATGAATATCATTATGATGCTATATTATTCATGCCTTGCATTTGGCAGGCAACTTTGCTTGTAGGAAACCACTGCCTAGCCTTGCATTCGCTCCTAGTTATAGAGTGCTATACTTGAGGAGTGCACTGGCAACTTTGCTTGTAGGAAACCACTGCCTAGCCTTGCATTTGCTCCTAGTTATAGAGTACTATACTTGAGGGAGTGCACTGGCAACTTTGCTTGTAGGAAACCACTGCCTAGCCTTGCATTTGCTCCTAGTTATAGAGTGCTATACTTGAGGAGTGCACTGGCAACTTTGCTTGTAGGAAACCACTGCCTAGCCTTGCATTTGCTCCTAGTTATAGAGTGCTATACTTGAGGGAGTGCACTGGCAACTTTGCTTGTAGGAAACCACTGCCTAGCCTTGCACTTGCTCCTAGTTATAGAGTGCTATACTTGAGGAGTGCACTGGCAACTTTGCTTGTAGGAAACCACTGCCTAGCCTTGCATTTGCTCCTAGTTATAGAGTGCTATACTTGAGGAGTGCACTGGCAACTTTGCTTGTAGGAAACCATTGCCTAGCCTTGCATTTGCTCCTAGTTATAGAGTGCTATACTTGAGGAGTGCACTGGCAACTTTGCTTGTAGGAAACCACTGCCTAGCCTTGCATTTGCTCCTAGTTATAGAGTGCTATACTTGAGGAGTGCACTGGCAACTTTGCTTGTAGGAAACCACTGCCTAGCCTTGCATTTGCTCCTAGTTATAGAGTGCTATACTTGAGGAGTGCACTGGCAACTTTGCTTGTAGGAAACCACTGCCTAGCCTTGCATTTGCTCCTAGTTATAGAGTGCTATACTTGAGGAGTGCACTGGCAACTTTGCTTGTAGGAAACCACTGCCTAGCCTTGCATTTGCTCCTAGTTATAGAGTACTATACTTGAGGAGTGCACTGGCAACTTTACTTATAGGAAACCACTGCCTAGCCTTGCATTTGCTCCAAGTTATAGAGTGCTATACTTGAGGAGTGCACTGGCAACTTTACTTATAGGAAACCACTGCCTAGCCTTGCATTTGCTCCTAGTTATAGAGTGCTATACTTGAGGAGTGCACTGGCAACTTTGCTTGTAGGAAACCACTGCCTAGCCTTGCATTTGCTCCTAGTTATAGAGTACTATACTTGAGGAGTGCACTGGCAACTTTGCTTGTAGGAAACCACTGCCTAGCCTTGCATTTGCTCCTAGTTATAGAGTGCTATACTTGAGGAGTGCACTGGCAACTTTGCTTGTAGGAAACCACTGCCTAGCCTTGCATTTGCTCCTAGTTATAGAGTGCTATACTTGAGGAGTGCACTGGCAACTTTGCTTGTAGGAAACCACTGCCTAGCCTTGCATTTGCTCCTAGTTATAGAGTGCTATACTTGAGGAGTGCACTGGCAACTTTGCTTGTAGGAAACTACTGCCTAGCCTTGCATTTGCTCCTAGTTATAGAGTGCTATACTTGAGGAGAGCACTGGCAACTTTGCTTGTAGGAAACCACTGCCTAGCCTTGCATTTGCTCCTAGTTATAGAGTGCTATACTTGAGGAGTGCACTGGCAACTTTGCTTGTAGGAAACCACTGCCTAGCCTTGCATTTGCTCCTAGTTATAGAGTGCTATACTTGAGGAGTGCACTGGCAACTTTGCTTGTAGGAAACCACTGCCTAGCCTTGCATTTGCTCCTTGCTATACTTGAGGAGTGCACTGGCAACTGTACTTGTAGGAAACCACTGCCTAGCCTTGCATTTGCTCCTAGTTATAGAGTGCTATACTTGAGGAGTGCACTGGCAACTTTGCTTGTAGGAAACCACTGCCTAGCCTTGCATTTGCTCCTAGTTATAGAGTGCTATACTTGAGGAGAGCACTGGCAACTTTGCTTGTAGGAAACCACTGCCTAGCCTTGCATTTGCTCCTAGTTATAGAGTGCTATACTTGAGGAGTGCACTGGCAACTTTGCTTGTAGGAAACCACTGCCTAGCCTTGCATTTGCTCCTAGTTATAGAGTGCTATACTTGAGGAGTGCACTGGCAACTTTGCTTGTAGGAAACCACTGCCTAGCCTTGCATTTGCTCCTAGTTATAGAGTGCTATACTTGAGGAGTGCACTGGCAACTTTGCTTGTAGGAAACATCTGCCTAGCCTTGCATTTGCTCCTAGTTATAGAGTGCTATACTTGAGGAGTGCACTGCCAACTTTGCTTGTAGGAAACCACTGCCTAGCCTTGCATTTGCTCCTAGTTATAGAGTGCTATACTTGAGGAGTGCACTGGCAACTTTGCTTGTAGGAAACATCTGCCTAGCCTTGCATTTGCTCCTAGTTATAGAGTGCTATACTTGAGGAGTGCACTGCCAACTTTGCTTGTAGGAAACCACTGCCTAGCCTTGCATTTGCTCCTAGTTATAGAGTGCTATACTTGAGGAGTGCACTGGCAACTTTGCTTGTAGGAAACCACTGCCTAGCCTTGCATTTGCTCCTAGTTATAGAGTGCTATACTTGAGGAGTGCACTGGCAACTTTGCTTGTAGGAAACCACTGCCTAGCCTTGCATTTGCTCCTAGTTATAGAGTACTATACTTGAGGAGTGCACTGGCAACTTTGCTGTAGGAAATCACTGCCTAGCCTTGCATTTGCTCCAAGTTATAGAGAGCTATACTTGAGGAGTACACTGGCAACTTTACTTGTAGGAAACCACTGCCTAGCCTTGCATTTGCTCCTAGTTATAGAGTGCTATACTTGAGGAGTGCACTGGCAACTTTGCTTGTAGGAAACCACTGCCTAGCCTTGCATTTGCTCCTAGTTATAGAGTGCTATACTTGAGGAGTGCACTGGCAACTTTGCTTGTAGGAAACCACTGCCTAGCCTTGCATTTGCTCCTAGTTATAGAGTGCTATACTTGAGGAGTGCACTGGCAACTTTGCTTGTAGGAAACCACTGCCTAGCCTTGCATTTGCTCCTAGTTATAGAGTGCTATACTTGAGGAGTGCACTGGCAACTTTACTTGTAGGAAACCACTGCCTAGCCTTGCATTTGCTCCAAGTTATAGAGAGCTATACTTGAGGAGTGCACTGGCAACTTTACTTGTAGGAAACCACTGCCTAGCCTAGCATTTGCTCCTAGTTATAGAGTGCTATACTTGAGGAGTGCACTGGCAACTTTGCTTGTAGGAAACCACTGCCTAGCCTTGCACTTGCTCCTAGTTATAGAGTGCTATACTTGAGGAGTGCACTGGCAACTTTGCTTGTAGGAAACCACTGCCTAGCCTTGCATTTGCTCCTAGTTATAGAGTGCTATACTTGAGGAGTGCACTGGCAACTTTGCTTGTAGGAAACCACTGCCTAGCCTTGCATTTGCTCCTAGTTATAGAGTGCTATACTTGAGGAGTGCACTGGCAACTTTACTTGTAGGAAACCACTGCCTAGCCTTGCATTTGCTCCTCGTTATAGAGTGCTATACTTGAGGAGTGCACTGCCAACTTTGCTTGTAGGAAACCACTGCCTAGCCTTGCATTTGCTCCTAGTTATAGAGTACTATACTTGAGGAGTGCACTGGCAACTTTGCTTGTAGGAAACCACTGCCTAGCCTTGCATTTGCTCCTAGTTATAGAGTGCTATACTTGAGGAGTGCACTGGCAACTTTGCTTGTAGGAAACCACTGCCTAGCCTAGCATTTGCTCCTAGTTATAGAGTGCTATACTTGAGGAGTGCACTGGCAACTTTGCTTGTAGGAAACCACTGCCTAGCCTTGCATTTGCTCCTAGTTATAGAGTACTATACTTGAGGAGTGCACTGGCAACTTTGCTTGTAGGAAACCACTGCCTAGCCTTGCATTTGCTCCTAGTTATAGAGTGCTATACTTGAGGAGTGCACTGGCAACTTTGCTTGTAGGAAATCACTGCCTAGCCTTGCATTTGCTCCTAGTTATAGAGAGCTACAGTATACTTGAGGAGTGCACTGGCAACTTTACTTGTAGGAAACCACTGCCTAGCCTTGCATTTGCTCCTAGTTATAGAGTGCTATACTTGAGGAGTGCACTGGCAACTTTGCTTGTAGGAAACCACTGCCTAGCCTTGCATTTGCTCCTAGTTATAGAGTACTATACTTGAGGAGTGCACTGGCAACTTTGCTTGTAGGAAACCACTGCCTAGCCTTGCATTTGCTCCTAGTTATAGAGTGCTATACTTGAGGAGTGCACTGGCAACTTTGCTTGTAGGAAACCACTGCCTAGCCTTGCATTTGCTCCTAGTTATAGAGTACTATACTTGAGGAGTGCACTGGCAACTTTGCTTGTAGGAAACCACTGCCTAGCCTTGCATTTGCTCCTAGTTATAGAGTGCTATACTTGAGGAGTGCACTGGCAACTTTGCTTGTAGGAAACCACTGCCTAGCCTTGCATTTGCTCCTAGTTATAGAGTGCTATACTTGATGAGTGCACTGGCAACTTTGCTTGTAGGAAACCACTGCCTAGCCTTGCATTTGCTCCTAGTTATAGAGTGCTATACTTGAGGAGAGCACTGGCAACTTTGCTTGTAGGAAACCACTGCCTAGCCTTGCATTTGCTCCTAGTTATAGAGTGCTATACTTGAGGAGTGCACAGGCAACTTTGCTTGTAGGAAACCACTGCCTAGCCTTGCATTTGCTCCTAGTTATAGAGTACTATACTTGAGGAGTGCACTGGCAACTTTGCTTGTAGGAAACCACTGCCTAGCCTTGCATTTGCTCCTAGTTATAGAGTGCTATACTTGGGGAGTGCACTGGCAACTTTGCTTGTAGGAAACCACTGCCTAGCCTTGCATTTGCTCCTAGTTATAGAGTACTATACTTGAGGAGTGCACTGGCAACTTTGCTTGTAGGAAACCACTGCCTAGCCTTGCATTTGCTCCTAGTTATAGAGTGCTATACTTGAGGAGTGCACTGGCTTGTAGGAAACCACTGATTGGATACATCTCATTTGGTTATAGGAAGAGAGCATCATAGTCACGCTTACCTTTTGATTGCTTACATACTCGAAGGAGCTGACCAAATGGCAGCTAATTATAGATACTAGAATTACACCTAGAACAACAAAACACACAACTAGCAGTTACCTAGGTTACCTAGTGGAGCTCAAGGTTAACCAGGTTAGATTTTGTCAGCTGTTATGGCCAAAGATGGCATAAACAATAGTGGAGGAGGTGAAGGAATCATCATGGGTGAGTGAGTATATACTGCAGGCAACAGTTACACATAGTTATGCTAAACACTGCAATGGTTACACAGAGTTATGCTAAACACTGCAATGGTTACACATAGTTATGCTAAACACTGCAATGGTTACACAGAGTTATGCTAAACACTGCAATGGTTACACAGAGTTATGCTAAACACTGCAATGGTTACACAGAGTTATGCTAAACACTTCAATGATTACACAGTTATGCTAAACACTGCAATGATTACACATAGTTACGCTAAACACTGCAATGGTTACACAGAGTTATGCTAAACACTGCAATGGTTACACAGAGTTATGCTAAACACTGCAATGGTTACACATAGTTATGCTAAACACTGCAATGGTTACACAGAGTTATGCTAAACACTGCAATGGTTACACAGAGTTATGCTAAACACTGCAATGGTTACACAATAGTTATGCTAAAAACTGCAATGATTACACAGAGTTATGCTAAACACTGCAATGATTACACATAGTTATGCTAAACACTGCAATGGTTACACAGAGTTATGCTAAACACTGCAATGGTTACACATAGTTATGCTAAACACTGCAATGGTTACACAGAGTTATGCTAAACACTGCAATGGTTACACATAGTTATGCTAAACACTGCAATGGTTACACAGAGTTATGCTAAACACTGCAATGGTTACACAGAGTTATGCTAAACACTGCAATGGTTACACAGAGTTATGCTAAACACTTCAATGATTACACAGTTATGCTAAACACTGCAATGATTACACATAGTTACGCTAAACACTGCAATGGTTACACAGAGTTATGCTAAACACTGCAATGGTTACACAGAGTTATGCTAAACACTGCAATGGTTACACATAGTTATGCTAAACACTGCAATGGTTACACAGAGTTATGCTAAACACTGCAATGGTTACACAGAGTTATGCTAAACACTGCAATGGTTACACAATAGTTATGCTAAAAACTGCAATGATTACACAGAGTTATGCTAAACACTGCAATGATTACACATAGTTATGCTAAACACTGCAATGGTTACACAGAGTTATGCTAAACACTGCAATGGTTACACATAGTTATGCTAAACACTGCAATGGTTACACAGAGTTATGCTAAACACTGCAATGGTTACACAGAGTTATGCTAAACACTGCAATGATTACACAGTGCCATGCTAACACTTGTCATTTTTAAAGTGATATGCCACTATCTACCATATATAGTCACAATGTTATGCTACCACTTGTACATGGTATTACACTATTACCTGCATAGCATAGAGCAACACGAACCCCAACACCATAGGATTATAGAACAAGTCAAATGTTCTTCCAGAGACGAGCGTCGCCGATGCGTACATGGCCGAATACACCAGCTTGGTCGGATACCAGTAAATCCGGAGTATTACACTACGAATAATCAACATTACATCATCATTATGTCACCATCATGATCAACAACATTGTGGCATCACCTCATCACCATTACATCATGATTAACAACAACATTGTGGCATTACATCATCACCATCACCATTACATTATGATTAACACAACCATCAATAACATTACGTGTGACATATCACCTCATAATCAACATTATGACATCACATCATCATTACATCACCATCATGATCAACAACATTGTGACATTACATCATCACCATTTGTTAAGGCAATCGAAAAATTTGGAACTTAGGTGAGGTGGTTCCACAATTTCAAATGTGACTCTGCAACGAGGTTTGAGTATTATGAGAGTTCATGTGACCAGCAGTGAGGCCTGCTGTCTATAATGTAGTAGTATTATGACTGGTCATGTGACCAGCAGTGAGACCTGCTGTGTACTAATGTAGTAGTATTATGACTGGTCATGTGACCCAGCAGTGAGGGTTGCTGTCTACTAATGTAGTAGTATTATGACTGGTCATGTGACCAGCAGTGAGGCCTGCTGTCTATAATGTAGTAGTATTATGACTGGTCATGTGACCCAGCAGTGAGGCCTGCTGTCTATAATGTAGTAGTATTATGACTGGTCATGTGACCCAGCAGTGAGGGTTGCTGTGTACTAATGTAGTAGTATTATGACTGGTCATGTGACCAGCAGTGAGGCCTGCTGTCTATAATGTAGTAGTATTATGACTGGTCATGTGACCCAGCAGTGAGGCCTGCTGTCTATAATGTAGTAGTATTATGACTGGTCATGTGACCCAGCAGTGAGGCCTCCTGTGTACTAATGTAGTAGTATTATGACTGGTCATGTGACCAGCAGTGAGGCCTGCTGTCTATAATGTAGTAGTATTATGACTGGTCATGTGACCAGCAGTGAGGGTTGCTGTCTATAATGTAGTAGTATTATGACTGGTCATGTGACCAGCAGTGAGGCCTGCTGTCTATAATGTAGTAGTATTATGACTGGTCATGTGACCCAGCAGTGAGGGTTGCTGTCTATAATGTAGTAGTATTATGACTGGTCATGTGACCAGCAGTGAGGCCTGCTGTCTATAATGTAGTAGTATTATGACTGGTCATGTGACCCAGCAGTGAGGGTTGCTGTCTACTAATGTAGTAGTATTATGACTGGTCATGTGACCAGCAGTGAGGCCTGCTGTCTATAATGTAGTAGTATTAGGACTGGTCATGTGACCAGCAGTGAGGCCTGCTGTCTATAATGTAGTAGTATTATGACTGGTCATGTGACCAGCAGTGAGGCCTGCTGTCTATAATGTAGTAGTATTATGACTGGTCATGTGACCCAGCAGTGAGGGTTGCTGTCTACTAATGTAGTATTATTATGACTGGTCATGTGACCAGCAGTGAGGCCTGCTGTCTATAATGTAGTAGTATTATGACTGGTCATGTGACCAGCAGTGAGGGTTGCTGTCTACTAATGTAGTAGTATTATGACTGGTCATGTGACCCAGCAGTGAGGCCTGCTGTCTATAATGTAGTAGTATTATGACTGGTCATGTGACCCAGCAGTGAGGCCTGCTGTCTATAATGTAGTAGTATTATGACTGGTCATGTGACCAGCAGTGAGGCCTGCTGTCTATAATGTAGTAGTATTATGACTGGTCATGTGACCCAGCAGTGAGGCCTGCTGTCTATAATGTAGTAGTATTATGACTGGTCATGTGACCAGCAGTGAGGCCTGCTGTCTATAATGTAGTAGTATTATGACTGGTCATGTGACCCAGCATTGAGGGTTGCTGTCTACTAATGTAGTAGTATTATGACTGGTCATGTGACCAGCAGTGAGGCCTGCTGTCTATAATGTAGTAGTATTATGACTGGTCATGTGACCCAGCAGTGAGGGTTGCTGTCTACTAATTAATAATATTACGACTGGTCATGTGACCCAGCAGTGAGGCCTGCTGTCTATAATGTAGTAGTATTATGACTGGTCATGTGACCCAGCAGTGAGGGTTGCTGTCTACTAATTAATAATATTACGACTGGTCATGTGACCCAGCAGTGAGGCCTGCTGTCTATAATGTAGTAGTATTACGACTGGTCATGTGACCCAGCAGTGAGGCCTGCTGTGTACTAATGTAGTAGTATTATGATTGGTCATGTGACCCAGCAGTGAGGGTTGCTGTCTACTAATTAATAGTATTATGACTGGTCATGTGACCCAGCAGTGAGGGTTGCTGTCTACTAATGTAGTAGTATTACGACTGGTCATGTGACCCAGCAGTGAGGGTTGCTATTACTAATTAATAGTATTACGACTGGTCATGTGACCCAGCAGTGAGGGTTGCTGTCTACTAATGTAGTAGTATTATGACTGGTCATGTGACCCAGCAGTGAGGGTTGCTGTCTACTAATTAATAGTATTACGACTGGTCATGTGACCCAGCAGTGAGGGTTGCTGTCTTAACATTTTTTCCATGGACTCCCCGCAAACAAGGAAGCTCAAGCAGCCTTTGCAGTTCATGCTCTGCTTACTCATTACACAGCTAACTATAGCAAAACTCGCTGTCAAAGCCTTCTTCATCGCTAGACTCTCATCTTCAACCAATTCGTCAGCTCAAGTGAGAGTGCCAGGCTTGATCGAAGGTAAATCAGGCCTGACTACTTTGCCGAGCAATAGCAGAGCTTCAGGTTCAACACTGGTCTGGCCAAGTAAGACGAGATGCCATCACCTTCTTCATCTCTGCTTTCCCCCTCAGACAGTCCAAAATCATCGTCCAGAACTGGAGAAAGCACATCCTCCAAGGTTAGTCAACCACACATCTTGATTGCGGTGAAACTGCTGCTGAGAGCTCCTCCAGTCAAGCAGTCCATCAGCTATGGAGGTCTTGAGCTCCTCCAGTCAAGCAGTCCATCAGCTATGGAGGTGATGAGCTCCTCCAGTCAAGCAGTCCATCAGCTATGGAGGTGATGAGCTCCTCCAGTCAAGCAGTCCATCAGCTATGGAGGTCTTGAGCTCCTCCAGTCAAGCAGTCCATCAGCTATGGAGGTGATGAGCTCCTCCAGTCAAGCAGTCCATCAGCTATGGAGGTGATGAGCTCCTCCAGTCAAGCAGTCTTGTGAGTAGCTTCAAGTACAAGAGGACTGCCAGTTGTCACTCAATCTTAAGAGATGAAAATTAATAAGAAAAAAAAATGAGCCCTTACCTAAGGCTACCCCTTACCTAAGGCAATTATCTACCTAGCTAACTGTGACTAGCATTAGAGGAGCTGGAACAGGTCGGCTGGCCACTGCAGCTGCGTCACGCACAAGTAAACGCAACATGTAACAACTAATGTTGAGGGGAGCAGTGTGCAGGTCAAATATTTGCTGAGGACGCTAAAACTGAATGATTCGTGGGGAACATATTCGCAGATTGTGTAGAGTAAAACCACATTCCCTTACCACCTCACACTTATTAGTGGACTAGATTCCATTCCCTTGCACACCCTCACACTTATTAGTGGACTAGATTCCATTCCCTTGCTCACCCTCACACTTATTAGTGGACTAGATTCCATTCCCTTGCCCACCCTCACACTTATTAGTGGACTAGATTCCATTCCCTTGCCCACTCTCACACTTATTAGTGGACTAGATTCCATTCCCTTGCCCACCCTCACACTTATTAGTGGACTAGATTCCATTCCCTTGCACACCCTCACACTTATTAGTGGACTAGATTCCATTCCCTTGCCCCTTCACACTTATTAGTGGACTAGATTCCATTCCCTTGCCCACCCTCACACTTATTAGTGGACTAGATTCCATTCCCTTGCCCACCCTCACACTTATTAGTGGACTAGATTCCATTCCCTTGCCCACCCTCACACTTATTAGTGGACTAGATTCCATTCCCTTGCCCACCCTCACACTTATTAGTGGACTAGATTCCATTCCCTTGCCCACCCCCACACTTATTAGTGGTCTAGATTCCATTCCCTTGCCAACCCTCACACTTATTAGTGGACTAGATTCCATTCCCTTGCCCACCTCACACTTATTAGTGGACTAGATTCCATTCCCTTGCCCACTCTCACACTTATTAGTGGACTAGATTCCATTCCCTTGCCCATCTCACACTTATTAGTGGACTAGATTCCATTCCCTTGCCCACCTCACACTTATTAGTGGACTAGATTCCATTCCCTTGCCCACCTCACACTTATTAGTGGACTAGATTCCATTCCCTTGCCCACTATCACACTTATTAGTGGACTAGATTCCATTCCCTTGCCCACCCTCACACTTATTAGTGGACTAGATTCCATTCCCTTGCCCACCCTCACACTTATTAGTGGACTAGATTCCATTCCCTTGCCCACCCTCACACTTATTAGTGGACTAGATTCCATTCCCTTGCCCACCCTCACACTTATTAGTGGACTAGATTCCATTCCCTTGTACACCCTCACACTTATTAGTGGACGAGATTCCATTCCCTTGCCCACCCTCACACTTATTAGTGGACTAGATTCCATTCCCTTGCCGACCCGCACTTATTAGTGGACTAGATTCCATTCCCTTGCCCACCCTCACACTTATTAGTGGACTAGATTCCATTCCCTTGTCCACCCTCACACTTATTAGTGGACTAGATTCCATTCCCTTGCCCACCCTCACACTTATTAGTGGACTAGATGCCATTCCCTTGCCCACCCTCACACTTATTAGTGGACTAGATTCCATTCCCTTGCCCACCCTCACACTTATTAGTGGACTAGATTCCATTCCCTTGCCCACCCTCACACTTATTAGTGGACTAGATTCCATTCCCTTGCCCACCTCACACTTATTAGTGGACTAGATTCCATTCCCTTGCCCACCCTCACACTTATTAGTGGACTAGATTCCATTCCCTTGCCCACACCATTAGTGGACTAGATTCCATTCCCTTGCCCACCCTCACACTTATTAGTGGACTAGATTCCATTCCCTTGCCCACTATCACACTTATTAGTGGACTAGATTCCATTCCTTTGCCCACCCTCACACTTATTAGTGGACTAGATTCCATTCCCTTGCCCACCCTCACACTTATTAGTGGACTAGATTCCATTCCCTTGCCCACCCTCACACTTATTAGTGGACTAGATTCCATTCCCTTGCCCACCCTCACACTTATTAGTGGACTAGATTCCATTCCGTTGCCCACCCTCACTTATTAGTGGACTAGATTCCATTCCCTTGCCCACCCTCACACTTATTAGTGGACTAGATTCCATTCCCTTGCCCACTCTCACACTTATTAGTGGACTAGATTCCATTCCCTTGTCCACCTCGCACTTATTAGTGGACTAGATTCCATTCCCTTGCCCACTATCACACTTATTAGTGGACTAGATTCCATTCCCTTGCCCACCCTCACACTTATTAGTGGACTAGATTCCATTCCCTTGCCAACCCTCACACTTATTAGTGGACTAGATTCCATTCCCTTGTCCACCCTCACACTTATTAGTGGACTAGATTCCATTCCCTTGCCCACACTCACACTTATTAGTGGACTAGATTCCATTCCCTTGCCCACCCTCACACTTATTAGTGGACTAGATTCCTTTCCCTTGCCCACCCTCACACATATTAGTGGACTCGATTCCATTCCCTTGCCCACCCTCACACTTATTAGTGGACTAGATTCCATTCCCTTGCCCACCCTCACACTTATTAGTGGACTAGATTCCATTCCCTTGCCCACCCTCACACTTATTAGTGGACTAGATTCCATTCCCTTGCCCACCCTCACACTTATAAGTGGACTAGATTCCATTCTCTTGCCCACCTCAAACTTATTAGTGGACTAGATTCCATTCCCTTACCCACCCTCACACTTATTAGTGGACTAGATTCCATTCCCTTGCCCACCCTCACACTTATTAGTGGACTAGATTCCATTCCCTTGCCCACTCTCACACTTATTAGTGGACTAGATTCCATTCCCTTGCCCACCCTCACACTTATTAGTGGACTCAATTCCATTCCCTTGCCCACACCATTAGTGGACTAGATTCCATTCACTTGCCCACCCTCACACTTATTAGTGGACTAGATTCCATTCCCTTGCCCACTATCACACTTATTAGTGGACTAGATTCCATTCCCTTGTCCACCCTCACACTTATTAGTGGACTAGATTCCATTCCCTTGCCCACTATCACACTTATTAGTGGACTAGATTCCATTCCCTTGCCCACCCTCACACTTATTAGTGGACTAGATTCCATTCCCTTGCCCACCCTCACACTTATTAGTGGACTAGATTCCATTCCCTTGCCTACCCTCACACTTATTAGTGGACTAGATTCCATTCCCTTGCCCACTATCACACTTATTAGTGGACTAGATTCCATTCCCTTGTCCACACTCACACTTATTAGTGGACTAGATTCCATTCCCTTGCCCACCCTCACACTTATTAGTGGACTAGATTCCATTCCCTTGCCCACTCTCACACTTATTAGTGGACTAGATTCCATTCCCTTGCCCACCCTCACACTTATTAGTGGACTAGATTACATTCCCTTACCCACCTCACACTTATTAGTGGACTAGATTCCATTCCCTTGTCCACCCTCACACTTATTAGTGGACTAGATTCCATTCCCTTGCCCACCCTCACTTATTAGTGGACTAGATTCCATTCCCTTGCCCATCCTCACACTTATTAGTGGACTAGATTCCATTCCCTTGCCCACTCTCACACTTATTAGTGGACTAGATTCCATTCCCTTGTCCACCTCGCACTTATTAGTGGACTAGATTCCATTCCCTTGCCCACCCTCACACTTATTATTGGACTTGATTCCATTCCCTTGCCCACCCTCACACTTATTAGTGGACTAGATTCCATTCCCTTGCCAACCTCACACTTATTAGTGGACTAGATTCCATTCCCTTGTCCACCCTCACACTTATTAGTGGACTAGATTCCATTCCCTTGCCAACCCTCACACTTATTAGTGGACTAGATTCCATTCCCTTGCCCACCCTCACACTTATTAGTGGACTAGATTCCATTCCCTTGCCCACCCTCACACTTATTAGTGGACTAGATTCCATTCCCTTGCCCACCCTCACACTTATTAGTGGACTAGATTCCATTCCCTTGTCCACCCTCACACTTATTAGTGGACTAGATTCCATTCCCTTGCCCACCCTCACACTTATTAGTGGACTAGATTCCATTCCCTTGCCCACCCTCACACTTATTAGTGGACTAGATTCCATTCCCTTGCCCACCCTCACACTTATTAGTGGACTAGATTCCATTCCCTTGCCCACCCTCACACTTATTAGTGGACTAGATTCCATTCCCTTGCCCACCCTCACACTTATTAGTGGACTAGATTCCATTCCCTTGCCCACCCTCACACTTATTAGTGGACTAGATTCCATTCCCTTGCCCACCCTCACACTTATTAGTGGACTAGATTCCATTCCCTTGCCCACCCTCACACTTATTAGTGGACTAGATTCCATTCCCTTGCCCACCCTCACACTTATTAGTGGACTAGATTCCATTCCCTTGCCCACCCTCACACTTATTAGTGGACTAGATTCCATTCCCTTGCCCACCCTCACACTTATTAGTGGACTAGATTCCATTCCCTTGCCCACCCTCACACTTATTAGTGGACTAGATTCCATTCCCTTGCCCACTCTCACACTTATTAGTGGACTAGATTCCATTCCCTTGCCCATCTCACACTTATTAGTGGACTAGATTCCATTCCCTTGTACACCCTCACACTTATTAGTGGACGAGATTCCATTCCCTTGCCCACCCTCACACTTATTAGTGGACTAGATTCCATTCCCTTGCCGACCCGCACTTATTAGTGGACTAGATTCCATTCCCTTGCCCACCCTCACACTTATTAGTGGACTAGATTCCATTCCCTTGTCCACCCTCACACTTATTAGTGGACTAGATTCCATTCCCTTGCCCACCCTCACACTTATTAGTGGACTAGATTCCATTCCCTTGCCCACCCTCACACTTATTAGTGGACTAGATTCCATTCCCTTGCCCACCCTCACACTTATTAGTGGACTAGATTCCATTCCCTTGCCCACCTCACACTTATTAGTGGACTAGATTCCATTCCCTTGCCCACCCTCACACTTATTAGTGGACTAGATTCCATTCCCTTGCCCACCCTCACACTTATTAGTGGACTAGATTCCATTCCCTTGCCCACCCTCACACTTATTAGTGGACTAGATTCCATTCCCTTGCCCACCTCACACTTATTAGTGGACTAGATTCCATTCCCTTGCCCACCCTCACACTTATAAGTGGACTAGATTCCATTCCCTTACCCACCCTCACACTTATTAGTGGACTAGATTCCATTCCCTTGCCCGCCCTCACACTTATTAGTGGACTAGATTCCATTCCCTTGCCCACTCTCACACTTATTAGTGGACTAGATTCCATTCCCTTGCCCACCCTCACACTTATTAGTGGACTCTATTCCATTCCCTTGCCCACACCATTAGTGGACTAGATTCCATTCCCTTGCCCACCCTCACACTTATTAGTGGACTAGATTCCATTCCCTTGCCCACTATCACACTTATTAGTGGACTAGATTCCATTCCCTTGCCCACCCACACACTTATTAGTGGACTAGATTCCATTCCCTTGCCAACCCTCACACTTATTAGTGGACTAGATTCCATTCCCTTGCCCACCCTCACACTTATTAGTGGACTAGATTCCATTCCCTTGCCCACCCTCACACTTATTAGTGGACTAGATTCCATTCCCTTGCCCACCCTCACACTTATTAGTGGACTAGATTCCATTCCCTTGCCCACCCTCACACTTATTAGTGGACTAGATTCCATTCCCTTGCCCACCCTCACACTTATTAGTGGACCAGATTCCATTCCCTTGCCCACTATCACACTTATTAGTGGACTAGATTCCATTCCCTTGTCCACACTCACACTTATTAGTGGACTAGATTCCATTCCCTTGCCCACCCTCACACTTATTAGTGGACTAGATTCCATTCCCTTGCCCACTCTCACACTTATTAGTGGACTAGATTCCATTCCCTTGCCCACCCTCACACTTATTAGTGGACTAGATTCCATTCCCTTGCCCACCCTCACACTTATTAGTGGACTAGATTCCATTCACTTGTCCACCCTCACACTTATTAGTGGACTAGATTCCATTCCCTTGCCCACCCTCACACTTATTAGTGGACTAGATTCCATTCCCTTGCCCACACCATTAGTGGACTAGATTCCATTCCCTTGCCCACCCTCACACTTATTAGTGGACTAGATTCCATTCCCTTGCCCACCCTCACACTTATTAGTGGACTAGATTCCATTCCCTTGCCCACCCTCACACTTATTAGTGGACTAGATTCCATTCCCTTGCCAACCTCACACTTATTAGTGGACTAGATTCCATTCCCTTGCCCACTATCACACTTATTAGTGGACTAGATTCCATTCCTTTGCCCACCCTCACACTTATTAGTGGACTAGATTCCATTCCTTTGCCCACCCTCACACTTATTAGTGGACTAGATTCCATTCCCTTGCCCACCCTCACACTTATTAGTGGACTAGATTCCATTCCCTTGCCCACCCTCACTTATTAGTGGACTAGATTCCATTCCCTTGCCCACCCTCACACTTATTAGTGGACTAGATTCCATTCCCTTGCCCACTCTCACATTTATTAGTGGACTAGATTCCATTCCCTTGTCCACCTCGCACTTATTAGTGGACTAGATTCCATTCCCTTGCCCACCCTCACACTTATTAGTGGACTAGATTCCATTCCCTTGCCCACCCTCACACTTATTAGTGGACTCAATTCCATTCCCTTGCCCACACCATTAGTGGACTAGATTCCATTCCCTTGCCCACCCTCACACTTATTAGTGGACTAGATTCCATTCCCTTGCCCACTATCACACTTATTAGTGGACTAGATTCCATTCCCTTGCCCACCCTCACACTTATTAGTGGACTAGATTCCATTCCCTTGCCCACCCTCACACTTATTAGTGGACTAGATTCCATTCCCTTTCCCACCCTCACACTTATTAGTGGACTAGATTCCATTCCCTTGCCAACACTCACACTTATTAGTGGACTAGATTCCATTCCCTTGCCCACCCACACACTTATTAGTGGACTAGATTCCATTCCCTTGCCCACCCTCACACTTATTAGTGGACTAGATTCCATTCCCTTGCCCACTCACACTTATTAGTGGACTAGATTCCATTCCCTTGCCTACCCTCACACTTATTAGTGGACTAGATTCCATTCCCTTGCCCACTATCACACTTATTAGTGGACTAGATTCCATTCCCTTGTCCACACTCACACTTATTAGTGGACTAGATTCCATTCCCTTGCCCACCCTCACACTTATTAGTGGACTAGATTCCATTCCCTTGCCCACTCTCACACTTATTAGTGGACTAGATTCCATTCCCTTGCCCACCCTCACACTTATTAGTGGACTAGATTACATTCCCTTACCCACCTCACACTTATTAGTGGACTAGATTCCATTCCCTTGCCAACCTCACACTTATTAGTGGACTAGATTCCATTCCCTTGCCCACCCTCACTTATTAGTGGACTAGATTCCATTCCCTTGCCCACCCTCACTTATTAGTGGACTAGATTCCATTCCCTTGCCCATCCTCACACTTATTAGTGGACTAGATTCCATTCCCTTGTCCACCTCGCACTTATTAGTGGACTAGATTCCATTCCCTTGCCCACCCTCGCACTTATTAGTGGACTTGATTCCATTCCCTTGCCCACCCTCACACTTATTAGTGGACTAGATTCCATTCCCTTGCCCACCCTCACACTTATTAGTGGACTAGATTCCATTCCCTTGCCAACCCTCACACTTATTAGTGGACTAGATTCCATTCCCTTGTCCACCCTCACACTTATTAGTAGACTAGATTCCATTCCCTTGCCCACACTCACACTTATTAGTGGACTAGATTCCATTCCCTTGCCCACCCTCACACTTATTAGTGGACTAGATTCCATTCCCTTGCCCACCCTCACACTTATTAGTGGACTAGATTCCATTCCCTTGCCCACCCTCACACTTATTAGTGGACTAGATTCCATTCCCTTGCCCACCCTCACACTTATTAGTGGACTAGATTCCATTCCCTTGCCCACCCTCACACTTATTAGTGGACTAGATTCCATTCCCTTGCCCACCCTCACACTTATTAGTGGACTAGATTCCATTCCCTTGCCCACCCTCACACTTATTAGTGGACTAGATTCCATTCCCTTGCCCACCCTCACACTTATTAGTGGACTAGATTCCATTCCCTTGCCCACCCACACACTTATTAGTGGACTAGATTCCATTCCCTTGCCCACCCACACACTTATTAGTGGACTAGATTCCATTCCCTTGCCCACCCTCACACTTATTAGTGGACTAGATTCCATTCCCTTGCCCACCCTCACACTTATTAGTGGACTAGATTCCATTCCCTTGCCAACCCTCACACTTATTAGTGGACTAGATTCCATTCCCTTGCCCACCTCACACTTATTAGTGGACTAGATTCCATTCCCTTGCCCACCCTCACACTAATTAGTGGACTAGATTCTATTCCCTTGCCCACCCTCACACTTATTAGTGGACTAGATTCCATTCCCTTGCCCACCCTCACACTTATTAGTGGACTAGATTCCATTCCCTTGCCCACTCTCACACTTATTAGTGGACTAGATTCCATTCCCTTGCCCACTCTCACACTTATTAGTGGACTCAATTCCATTCCCTTGCCCACACCATTAGTGTACTAGATTCCATTCCCTTGCCCACCCTCACACTTATTAGTGGACTAGATTCCATTCCCTTGCCCACCCTCACACTTATTAGTGGACTAGATTCCATTCCCTTGCCCACCCTCACACTTATTAGTGGACTAGATTCCATTCCCTTGCCCACCCTCACACTTATTAGTGGACTAGATTCCATTCCCTTGCCAACCTCACACTTATTAGTGGACTAGATTCCATTCCCTTGCCCACTATCACACTTATTAGTGGACTAGATTCCATTCCCTTGCCTACCCTCACACTTATTAGTGGACTAGATTCCATTCCCTTGCCCACCCTCACACTTATTAGTGGACTAGATTCCATTCCCTTGCCCACACCATTAGTGCACTAGATTCCATTCCCTTGCCCACCCTCACACTTATTAGTGGACTAGATTCCATTCCCTTGCCCACTATCACACTTATTAGTGGACTAGATTCCATTCCCTTGCCCACCCACACACTTATTAGTGGACTAGATTCCATTCCCTTGCCCACCCTCACACTTATTAGTGGACTAGATTCCATTCCCTTGCCCACCCTCACACTTATTAGTGGACTAGATTCCATTCCCTTGCCCACCCTCACACTTATTAGTGGACTAGATTCCATTCCCTTGCCCACCCTCACACTTATTAGTGGACTAGATTCCATTCCCTTGCCCACCCTCACACTTATTAGTGGACTAGATTCCATTCCCTTGCCTACCCTCACACTTATTAGTGGACTAGATTCCATTCCCTTGCCCACCTCACACTTATTAGTGGACTAGATTCCATTCCCTTGCTCACCCTCACACTTATTAGTGGACTAGATTCCATTCCCTTGCCCACCCTCACACTTATTAGTGGACTAGATTCCATTCCCTTGTCCACCCTCACACTTATTAGTGGACTAGATTCCATTCCCTTGCCAACCCTCACACTTATTAGTGGACTAGATTCCATTCCCTTGCCCACCCTCACACTTATTAGTGGACTAGATTCCATTCCCTTGTCCACCCTCACACTTATTAGTGGACTAGATTCCATTCCCTTGCACACCCTCACACTTATTAGTGGACTAGATTCCATTCCCTTGCCCACCCTCACACTTATTAGTGGACTAGATTCCATTCCCTTGTCCACCCTCACACTTATTAGTGGACTAGATTCCATTCCCTTGCCCACCTCACACTTATTAGTGGACTAGATTCCATTCCCTTGTCCACCCTCACACTTATTAGTGGACGAGATTCCATTCCCTTGCCCACCCTCACACTTATTAGTGGACGAGATTCCATTCCCTTGCCCACCCTCACACTTATTAGTGGACTAGATTCCATTCCCTTGCCGACACACACTTATTAGTGGACTAGATTCCATTCCCTTGCCCACCCTCACACTTATTAGTGGACTAGATTCCATTCCCTTGCCCACCCTCACACTTATTAGTGGACTAGATTCCATTCCCTTGCCCACCCTCACACTTATTAGTGGACTAGATTCCATTCCCTTGCCCACCCCACACTTATTAATGGACCAGATTCCATTCCCTTGCCCACCCTCACACTTATTAGTGGACTAGATTCCATTCCCTTGCCCACCCTCACACTTATTAGTGGACTAGATTCCATTCCCTTGCCCACCCTCACACTTATTAGTGGACTAGATTCCATTCCCTTGCCGACCCACACTTATTAGTGGACTAGATTCCATTCCCTTGTCCACCCTCACACTTATTAGTGGACTAGATTCCATTCCCTTGTCCACCCTCACACTTATTAGTGGACTAGATTCCATTCCCTTGTCCACCCTCACACTTATTAGTGGACTAGATTCCATTCCCTTGCCCACCCTCACACTTATTAGTGGACTAGATTCCATTCCCTTGCCCACCCTCACACTTATTAGTGGACTAGATTCCATTCCCTTGCCCACCCTCACACTTATTAGTGGACTAGATTCCATTCCCTTGCCCACCTCACACTTATTAGTGGACTAGATTCCATTCCCTTGCCCACCCTCACACTTATTAGTGGACTAGATTCCATTCCCTTGCCCACCCTCACACTTATTAGTGGACTAGATTCCATTCCCTTGCCCACTATCACACTTATTAGTGGACTAGATTCCATTCCCTTGCCCACCCACACACTTATTAGTGGACTAGATTCCATTCCCTTGCCCACCCACACACTTATTAGTGGACTAGATTCCATTCCCTTGCCCACCCTCACACTTATTAGTGGACTAGATTCCATTCCCTTGTCCACCCTCACACTTATTAGTGGACTAGATTCCATTCCCTTGCCCACCCTCACACTTATTAGTGGACTAGATTCCATTCCCTTGCCCACCCTCACACTTATTAGTGGACTAGATTCCATTCCCTTGCCTATCCTCACACTTATTAGTGGACTAGATTCCATTCCCTTGCCCACTATCACACTTATTAGTGGACTAGATTCCATTCCCTTGTCCACACTCACACTTATTAGTGGACTAGATTCCATTCCCTTGTCCACCTCGCACTTATTAGTGGACTAGATTCCATTCCCTTGCCCACCCTCACACTTATTATTGGACTTGATTCCATTCCCTTGCCCACCCTCACACTTATTAGTGGACTAGATTCCATTCCCTTGCCAACCCTCACACTTATTAGTGGACTAGATTCCATTCCCTTGTCCACCCTCACACTTATTAGTGGACTAGATTCCATTCCCTTGCCCACACTCACACTTATTAGTAGACTAGATTCCATTCCCTTGCCCACCCTCACACTTATTAGTGGACTAGATTCCATTCCCTTGTCCACCCTCACACTTATTAGTGGACTAGATTCCATTCCCTTGCCCACCCTCACACTTATTAGTGGACTAGATTCCATTCCCTTGCCCACCCTCACTTATTAGTGGACTAGATTCCATTCCCTTGCCCACCCTCACACTTATTAGTGGACTAGATTCCATTCCCTTGCCCACCCTCACACTTATTAGTGGACTAGATTCCATTCCCTTGCCCACTATCACACTTATTAGTGGACTAGATTCCATTCCCTTGCCCACCCTCACACTTATTAGTGGACTAGATTCCATTCCCTTGCCCACCCTCACACTTATTAGTGGACTAGATTCCATTCCCTTGCCCACCCTCACACTTATTAGTGGACTAGATTCCATTCCCTTGCCCACCCTCACACTTATTAGTGGACTAGATTCCATTCCCTTGCCCACCCTCACACTTATTAGTGGACTAGATTCCATTCCCTTGCCCACCCTCACACTTATTAGTGGACTAGATTCCATTCCCTTGCCCACCCTCACACTTATTAGTGGACTAGATTCCATTCCCTTGCCACCCTCACACTTATTAGTGGACTAGATTCCATTCCCTTGCCAACCTCACACTTATTAGTGGACTAGATTCCATTCCCTTGCCCACCCTCACACTTATTAGTGGACTAGATTCCATTCCCTTGCCCACCCCCACACTTATTAGTGGTCTAGATTCCATTCCCTTGCCCACCCTCACACTTATTAGTGGACTAGATTCCATTCCCTTGCCCACCCTCACACTTATTAGTGGACTAGATTCCATTCCCTTGCCAACCTCACACTTATTAGTGGACTAGATTCCATTCCCTTGCCCACCCTCACACTTATTAGTGGACTAGATTCCATTCCCTTGCCCACCCTCACACTTATTAGTGGACTAGATTCCATTCCCTTGCCCACCCCCACACTTATTAGTGGTCTAGATTCCATTCCCTTGCCCACCCTCACACTTATTAGTGGACTAGATTCCATTCCCTTGCCCACCCTCACACTTATTAGTGGACTAGATTCCATTCCCTTGCCAACCTCACACTTATTAGTGGACTAGATTCCATTCCCTTGCCCACCCTCACACTTATTAGTGGACTAGATTCCATTCCCTTGCCCACCCTCACACTTATTAGTGGACTAGATTCCATTCCCTTGCCCACCCTCACACTTATTAGTGGACTAGATTCCATTCCCTTGCCCACCCACACACTTATTAGTGGACTAGATTCCATTCCCTTGCCCACCCACACACTTATTAGTGGACTAGATTCCATTCCCTTGCCCACCCTCACACTTATTAGTGGACTAGATTCCATTCCCTTGCCAACCCTCACACTTATTAGTGGACTAGATTCCATTCCCTTGCCCACCTCACACTTATTAGTGGACTAGATTCCATTCCCTTGCCCACCCTCACACTAATTAGTGGACTAGATTCTATTCCCTTGCCCACCCTCACACTTATTAGTGGACTAGATTCCATTCCCTTGCCCACTCTCACACTTATTAGTGGACTAGATTCCATTCCCTTGCCCACCCTCACACTTATTAGTGGACTCTATTCCATTCCCTTGCCCACACCATTAGTGCACTAGATTCCATTCCCTTGCCCACCCTCACACTTATTAGTGGACTAGATTCCATTCCCTTGCCCACCCTCACACTTATTAGTGGACTAGATTCCATTCCCTTGCCCACCCACACACTTATTAGTGGACTAGATTCCATTCCCTTGCCCACCCTCACACTTATTAGTGGACTAGATTCCATTCCCTTGCCCACCCTCACACTTATTAGTGGACTAGATTCCATTCCCTTGCCAACCCTCACACTTATTAGTGGACTAGATTCCATTCCCTTGCCTACCCTCACACTTATTAGTGGACTAGATTCCATTCCCTTTCCCACTATCACACTTATTAGTGGACTAGATTCCATTCCCTTGCCCACCCTCACACTTATTAGTGGACTAGATTCCATTCCCTTGCCCACCCTCACACTTATTAGTGGACTAGATTCCATTCCCTTGCCCACCCTCACACTTATTAGTGGACTAGATTCCATTCCCTTGCCCACCCTCACACTTATTAGTGGACTAGATTCCATTCCCTTGTCCACCCTCACACTTATTAGTGGACTAGATTCCATTCCCTTGCCTACCCTCACACTTATTAGTGGACTAGATTCCATTCCCTTGCCCACCCTCACACTAATTAGTGGACTAGATTCTATTCCCTTGCCCACCCTCACACTTATTAGTGGACTAGATTCCATTCCCTTGCCCACCCTCACACTTATTAGTGGACTCTATTCCATTCCCTTGCCCACACCATTAGTGCACTAGATTCCATTCCCTTGCCCACCCTCACACTTATTAGTGGACTAGATTCCATTCCCTTGCCCACCCTCACACTTATTAGTGGACTAGATTCCATTCCCTTGCCCACCCACACACTTATTAGTGGACTAGATTCCATTCCCTTGCCCACCCTCACACTTATTAGTGGACTAGATTCCATTCCCTTGCCCACCCTCACACTTATTAGTGGACTAGATTCCATTCCCTTGCCAACCCTCACACTTATTAGTGGACTAGATTCCATTCCCTTGCCCACCCTCACACTTATTAGTGGACTAGATTCCATTCCCTTGCCCACTATCACACTTATTAGTGGACTAGATTCCATTCCCTTTTCCACACTCACACTTATTAGTGGACTAGATTCCATTCCCTTGCCCACCCTCACACTTATTAGTGGACTAGATTCCATTCCCTTGCCCACTCTCACACTTATTAGTGGACTAGATTCCATTCCCTTGCCCACCCTCACACTTATTAGAGGACTAGATTCCATTCCCTTGCCCACCCTCACACTTATTAGTGGACTAGATTCCATTCCCTTGCCCACCCTCACTTATTAGTTGACTAGATTCCATTCACTTGTCCACCCTCACACTTATTAGTGGACTAGATTCCTTTCCCTTGCCCACCCTCACACATATTAGTGGACTCGATTCCATTCCCTTGCCCACCCTCACACTTATTAGTGGACTAGATTCCATTCCCTTGCCCACCCTCACACTTATTAGTGGACTAGATTCCATTCCCTTGCCCACCCTCACACTTATTAGTGGACTAGATTCCATTCCCTTGCCCACCCTCACACTTATAAGTGGACTAGATTCCATTCTCTTGCCCACCTCAAACTTATTAGTGGACTAGATTCCATTCCCTTACCCACCCTCACACTTATTAGTGGACTAGATTCCATTCCCTTGCCCACCCTCACACTTATTAGTGGACTAGATTCCATTCCCTTGCCCACTCTCACACTTATTAGTGGACTAGATTCCATTCCCTTGCCCACCCTCACACTTATTAGTGGACTCAATTCCATTCCCTTGCCCACACCATTAGTGGACTAGATTCCATTCCCTTGCCCACCCTCACACTTATTAGTGGACTAGATTCCATTCCCTTGCCCACTATCACACTTATTAGTGGACTAGATTCCATTCCCTTGTCCACCCTCACACTTATTAGTGGACTAGATTCCATTCCCTTGCCCACTATCACACTTATTAGTGGACTAGATTCCATTCCCTTGCCCACCCTCACACTTATTAGTGGACTAGATTCCATTCCCTTGCCCACCCTCACACTTATTAGTGGACTAGATTCCATTCCCTTGCCTACCCTCACACTTATTAGTGGACTAGATTCCATTCCCTTGCCCACTATCACACTTATTAGTGGACTAGATTCCATTCCCTTGTCCACACTCACACTTATTAGTGGACTAGATTCCATTCCCTTGCCCACCCTCACACTTATTAGTGGACTAGATTCCATTCCCTTGCCCACTCTCACACTTATTAGTGGACTAGATTCCATTCCCTTGCCCACCCTCACACTTATTAGTGGACTAGATTACATTCCCTTACCCACCTCACACTTATTAGTGGACTAGATTCCATTCCCTTGCCAACCTCACACTTATTAGTGGACTAGATTCCATTCCCTTGCCCACCCTCACTTATTAGTGGACTAGATTCCATTCCCTTGCCCATCCTCACACTTATTAGTGGACTAGATTCCATTCCCTTGCCCACTCTCACACTTATTAGTGGACTAGATTCCATTCCCTTGTCCACCTCGCACTTATTAGTGGACTAGATTCCATTCCCTTGCCCACCCTCACACTTATTATTGGACTTGATTCCATTCCCTTGCCCACCCTCACACTTATTAGTGGACTAGATTCCATTCCCTTGCCAACCTCACACTTATTAGTGGACTAGATTCCATTCCCTTGTCCACCCTCACACTTATTAGTGGACTAGATTCCATTCCCTTGCCAACCCTCACACTTATTAGTGGACTAGATTCCATTCCCTTGCCCACCCTCACACTTATTAGTGGACTAGATTCCATTCCCTTGCCCACCCTCACACTTATTAGTGGACTAGATTCCATTCCCTTGCCCACCCTCACACTTATTAGTGGACTAGATTCCATTCCCTTGTCCACCCTCACACTTATTAGTGGACTAGATTCCATTCCCTTGCCCACCCTCACACTTATTAGTGGACTAGATTCCATTCCCTTGCCCACCCTCACACTTATTAGTGGACTAGATTCCATTCCCTTGCCCACCCTCACACTTATTAGTGGACTAGATTCCATTCCCTTGCCCACCCTCACACTTATTAGTGGACTAGATTCCATTCCCTTGCCCACCCTCACACTTATTAGTGGACTAGATTCCATTCCCTTGCCCACCCTCACACTTATTAGTGGACTAGATTCCATTCCCTTGCCCACCCTCACACTTATTAGTGGACTAGATTCCATTCCCTTGCCCACCCTCACACTTATTAGTGGACTAGATTCCATTCCCTTGCCCACCCTCACACTTATTAGTGGACTAGATTCCATTCCCTTGTCCACCCTCACACTTATTAGTGGACTAGATTCCATTCCCTTGCCCACCCTCACACTTATTAGTGGACTAGATTCCATTCCCTTGCCCACCCTCACACTTATTAGTGGACTAGATTCCATTCCCTTGCCCATCTCACACTTATTAGTGGACTAGATTCCATTCCCTTGTACACCCTCACACTTATTAGTGGACGAGATTCCATTCCCTTGCCCACCCTCACACTTATTAGTGGACTAGATTCCATTCCCTTGCCGACCCGCACTTATTAGTGGACTAGATTCCATTCCCTTGCCCACCCTCACACTTATTAGTGGACTAGATTCCATTCCCTTGTCCACCCTCACACTTATTAGTGGACTAGATTCCATTCCCTTGCCCACCCTCACACTTATTAGTGGACTAGATTCCATTCCCTTGCCCACCCTCACACTTATTAGTGGACTAGATTCCATTCCCTTGCCCACCCTCACACTTATTAGTGGACTAGATTCCATTCCCTTGCCCACCTCACACTTATTAGTGGACTAGATTCCATTCCCTTGCCCACCCTCACACTTATTAGTGGACTAGATTCCATTCCCTTGCCCACCCTCACACTTATTAGTGGACTAGATTCCATTCCCTTGCCCACCCTCACACTTATTAGTGGACTAGATTCCATTCCCTTGCCCACCTCACACTTATTAGTGGACTAGATTCCATTCCCTTGCCCACCCTCACACTTATAAGTGGACTAGATTCCATTCCCTTACCCACCCTCACACTTATTAGTGGACTAGATTCCATTCCCTTGCCCGCCCTCACACTTATTAGTGGACTAGATTCCATTCCCTTGCCCACTCTCACACTTATTAGTGGACTAGATTCCATTCCCTTGCCCACCCTCACACTTATTAGTGGACTCTATTCCATTCCCTTGCCCACACCATTAGTGGACTAGATTCCATTCCCTTGCCCACCCTCACACTTATTAGTGGACTAGATTCCATTCCCTTGCCCACTATCACACTTATTAGTGGACTAGATTCCATTCCCTTGCCCACCCACACACTTATTAGTGGACTAGATTCCATTCCCTTGCCAACCCTCACACTTATTAGTGGACTAGATTCCATTCCCTTGCCCACCCTCACACTTATTAGTGGACTAGATTCCATTCCCTTGCCCACCCTCACACTTATTAGTGGACTAGATTCCATTCCCTTGCCCACCCTCACACTTATTAGTGGACTAGATTCCATTCCCTTGCCCACCCTCACACTTATTAGTGGACTAGATTCCATTCCCTTGCCCACCCTCACACTTATTAGTGGACCAGATTCCATTCCCTTGCCCACTATCACACTTATTAGTGGACTAGATTCCATTCCCTTGTCCACACTCACACTTATTAGTGGACTAGATTCCATTCCCTTGCCCACCCTCACACTTATTAGTGGACTAGATTCCATTCCCTTGCCCACTCTCACACTTATTAGTGGACTAGATTCCATTCCCTTGCCCACCCTCACACTTATTAGTGGACTAGATTCCATTCCCTTGCCCACCCTCACACTTATTAGTGGACTAGATTCCATTCACTTGTCCACCCTCACACTTATTAGTGGACTAGATTCCATTCCCTTGCCCACCCTCACACTTATTAGTGGACTAGATTCCATTCCCTTGCCCACACCATTAGTGGACTAGATTCCATTCCCTTGCCCACCCTCACACTTATTAGTGGACTAGATTCCATTCCCTTGCCCACCCTCACACTTATTAGTGGACTAGATTCCATTCCCTTGCCCACCCTCACACTTATTAGTGGACTAGATTCCATTCCCTTGCCAACCTCACACTTATTAGTGGACTAGATTCCATTCCCTTGCCCACTATCACACTTATTAGTGGACTAGATTCCATTCCTTTGCCCACCCTCACACTTATTAGTGGACTAGATTCCATTCCTTTGCCCACCCTCACACTTATTAGTGGACTAGATTCCATTCCCTTGCCCACCCTCACACTTATTAGTGGACTAGATTCCATTCCCTTGCCCACCCTCACTTATTAGTGGACTAGATTCCATTCCCTTGCCCACCCTCACACTTATTAGTGGACTAGATTCCATTCCCTTGCCCACTCTCACACTTATTAGTGGACTAGATTCCATTCCCTTGTCCACCTCGCACTTATTAGTGGACTAGATTCCATTCCCTTGCCCACCCTCACACTTATTAGTGGACTAGATTCCATTCCCTTGCCCACCCTCACACTTATTAGTGGACTCAATTCCATTCCCTTGCCCACACCATTAGTGGACTAGATTCCATTCCCTTGCCCACCCTCACACTTATTAGTGGACTAGATTCCATTCCCTTGCCCACTATCACACTTATTAGTGGACTAGATTCCATTCCCTTGCCCACCCTCACACTTATTAGTGGACTAGATTCCATTCCCTTGCCCACCCTCACACTTATTAGTGGACTAGATTCCATTCCCTTTCCCACCCTCACACTTATTAGTGGACTAGATTCCATTCCATTGCCCACCCTCACACTTATTAGTGGACTAGATTCCATTCCCTTGCCCACCCACACACTTATTAGTGGACTAGATTCCATTCCCTTGCCCACCCTCACACTTATTAGTGGACTAGATTCCATTCCCTTGCCCACTCACACTTATTAGTGGACTAGATTCCATTCCCTTGCCTACCCTCACACTTATTAGTGGACTAGATTCCATTCCCTTGCCCACTATCACACTTATTAGTGGACTAGATTCCATTCCCTTGTCCACACTCACACTTATTAGTGGACTAGATTCCATTCCCTTGCCCACCCTCACACTTATTAGTGGACTAGATTCCATTCCCTTGCCCACTCTCACACTTATTAGTGGACTAGATTCCATTCCCTTGCCCACCCTCACACTTATTAGTGGACTAGATTACATTCCCTTACCCACCTCACACTTATTAGTGGACTAGATTCCATTCCCTTGCCAACCTCACACTTATTAGTGGACTAGATTCCATTCCCTTGCCCACCCTCACTTATTAGTGGACTAGATTCCATTCCCTTGCCCACCCTCACTTATTAGTGGACTAGATTCCATTCCCTTGCCCATCCTCACACTTATTAGTGGACTAGATTCCATTCCCTTGTCCACCTCGCACTTATTAGTGGACTAGATTCCATTCCCTTGCCCACCCTCGCACTTATTAGTGGACTTGATTCCATTCCCTTGCCCACCCTCACACTTATTAGTGGACTAGATTCCATTCCCTTGCCCACCCTCACACTTATTAGTGGACTAGATTCCATTCCCTTGCCAACCCTCACACTTATTAGTGGACTAGATTCCATTCCCTTGTCCACCCTCACACTTATTAGTAGACTAGATTCCATTCCCTTGCCCACACTCACACTTATTAGTGGACTAGATTCCATTCCCTTGCCCACCCTCACACTTATTAGTGGACTAGATTCCATTCCCTTGCCCACCCTCACACTTATTAGTGGACTAGATTCCATTCCCTTGCCCACCCTCACACTTATTAGTGGACTAGATTCCATTCCCTTGCCCACCCTCACACTTATTAGTGGACTAGATTCCATTCCCTTGCCCACCCTCACACTTATTAGTGGACTAGATTCCATTCCCTTGCCCACCCTCACACTTATTAGTGGACTAGATTCCATTCCCTTGCCCACCCTCACACTTATTAGTGGACTAGATTCCATTCCCTTGCCCACCCTCACACTTATTAGTGGACTAGATTCCATTCCCTTGCCCACCCACACACTTATTAGTGGACTAGATTCCATTCCCTTGCCCA
This sequence comes from Cladorhizidae sp. MBARI D1340-BT2, assembly GCA_028752905.1. Lineage (NCBI taxonomy): Eukaryota > Metazoa > Porifera > Demospongiae > Poecilosclerida > Cladorhizidae > Cladorhizidae sp. MBARI D1340-BT2. Next base: position 37,365,413 of record JAQNBH010000010.1, on the reverse strand, counting down.
CCCACACACTTATTAGTGGACTAGATTCCATTCCCTTGCCCACCCTCACACTTATTAGTGGACTAGATTCCATTCCCTTGCCCACCCTCACACTTATTAGTGGACTAGATTCCATTCCCTTGCCAACCCTCACACTTATTAGTGGACTAGATTCCATTCCCTTGCCCACCTCACACTTATTAGTGGACTAGATTCCATTCCCTTGCCCACCCTCACACTAATTAGTGGACTAGATTCTATTCCCTTGCCCACCCTCACACTTATTAGTGGACTAGATTCCATTCCCTTGCCCACCCTCACACTTATTAGTGGACTAGATTCCATTCCCTTGCCCACTCTCACACTTATTAGTGGACTAGATTCCATTCCCTTGCCCACCCTCACACTTATTAGTGGACTCAATTCCATTCCCTTGCCCACACCATTAGTGTACTAGATTCCATTCCCTTGCCCACCCTCACACTTATTAGTGGACTAGATTCCATTCCCTTGCCCACCCTCACACTTATTAGTGGACTAGATTCCATTCCCTTGCCCACCCTCACACTTATTAGTGGACTAGATTCCATTCCCTTGCCCACCCTCACACTTATTAGTGGACTAGATTCCATTCCCTTGCCAACCTCACACTTATTAGTGGACTAGATTCCATTCCCTTGCCCACTATCACACTTATTAGTGGACTAGATTCCATTCCCTTGCCTACCCTCACACTTATTAGTGGACTAGATTCCATTCCCTTGCCCACCCTCACACTTATTAGTGGACTAGATTCCATTCCCTTGCCCACACCATTAGTGCACTAGATTCCATTCCCTTGCCCACCCTCACACTTATTAGTGGACTAGATTCCATTCCCTTGCCCACTATCACACTTATTAGTGGACTAGATTCCATTCCCTTGCCCACCCACACACTTATTAGTGGACTAGATTCCATTCCCTTGCCCACCCTCACACTTATTAGTGGACTAGATTCCATTCCCTTGCCCACCCTCACACTTATTAGTGGACTAGATTCCATTCCCTTGCCCACCCTCACACTTATTAGTGGACTAGATTCCATTCCCTTGCCCACCCTCACACTTATTAGTGGACTAGATTCCATTCCCTTGCCCACCCTCACACTTATTAGTGGACTAGATTCCATTCCCTTGCCTACCCTCACACTTATTAGTGGACTAGATTCCATTCCCTTGCCCACCTCACACTTATTAGTGGACTAGATTCCATTCCCTTGCTCACCCTCACACTTATTAGTGGACTAGATTCCATTCCCTTGCCCACCCTCACACTTATTAGTGGACTAGATTCCATTCCCTTGTCCACCCTCACACTTATTAGTGGACTAGATTCCATTCCCTTGCCAACCCTCACACTTATTAGTGGACTAGATTCCATTCCCTTGCCCACCCTCACACTTATTAGTGGACTAGATTCCATTCCCTTGTCCACCCTCACACTTATTAGTGGACTAGATTCCATTCCCTTGCACACCCTCACACTTATTAGTGGACTAGATTCCATTCCCTTGCCCACCCTCACACTTATTAGTGGACTAGATTCCATTCCCTTGTCCACCCTCACACTTATTAGTGGACTAGATTCCATTCCCTTGCCCACCTCACACTTATTAGTGGACTAGATTCCATTCCCTTGTCCACCCTCACACTTATTAGTGGACGAGATTCCATTCCCTTGCCCACCCTCACACTTATTAGTGGACGAGATTCCATTCCCTTGCCCACCCTCACACTTATTAGTGGACTAGATTCCATTCCCTTGCCCACCCTCACACTTATTAGTGGACTAGATTCCATTCCCTTGCCTACCCTCACACTTATTAGTGGACTAGATTCCATTCCCTTGCCCACCTCACACTTATTAGTGGACTAGATTCCATTCCCTTGCTCACCCTCACACTTATTAGTGGACTAGATTCCATTCCCTTGCCCACCCTCACACTTATTAGTGGACTAGATTCCATTCCCTTGTCCACCCTCACACTTATTAGTGGACTAGATTCCATTCCCTTGCCAACCCTCACACTTATTAGTGGACTAGATTCCATTCCCTTGCCCACCCTCACACTTATTAGTGGACTAGATTCCATTCCCTTGTCCACCCTCACACTTATTAGTGGACTAGATTCCATTCCCTTGCACACCCTCACACTTATTAGTGGACTAGATTCCATTCCCTTGCCCACCCTCACACTTATTAGTGGACTAGATTCCATTCCCTTGTCCACCCTCACACTTATTAGTGGACTAGATTCCATTCCCTTGCCCACCTCACACTTATTAGTGGACTAGATTCCATTCCCTTGTCCACCCTCACACTTATTAGTGGACGAGATTCCATTCCCTTGCCCACCCTCACACTTATTAGTGGACGAGATTCCATTCCCTTGCCCACCCTCACACTTATTAGTGGACTAGATTCCATTCCCTTGCCGACACACACTTATTAGTGGACTAGATTCCATTCCCTTGCCCACCCTCACACTTATTAGTGGACTAGATTCCATTCCCTTGCCCACCCTCACACTTATTAGTGGACTAGATTCCATTCCCTTGCCCACCCTCACACTTATTAGTGGACTAGATTCCATTCCCTTGCCCACCCCACACTTATTAATGGACCAGATTCCATTCCCTTGCCCACCCTCACACTTATTAGTGGACTAGATTCCATTCCCTTGCCCACCCTCACACTTATTAGTGGACTAGATTCCATTCCCTTGCCCACCCTCACACTTATTAGTGGACTAGATTCCATTCCCTTGCCGACCCACACTTATTAGTGGACTAGATTCCATTCCCTTGTCCACCCTCACACTTATTAGTGGACTAGATTCCATTCCCTTGTCCACCCTCACACTTATTAGTGGACTAGATTCCATTCCCTTGTCCACCCTCACACTTATTAGTGGACTAGATTCCATTCCCTTGCCCACCCTCACACTTATTAGTGGACTAGATTCCATTCCCTTGCCCACCCTCACACTTATTAGTGGACTAGATTCCATTCCCTTGCCCACCCTCACACTTATTAGTGGACTAGATTCCATTCCCTTGCCCACCTCACACTTATTAGTGGACTAGATTCCATTCCCTTGCCCACCCTCACACTTATTAGTGGACTAGATTCCATTCCCTTGCCCACCCTCACACTTATTAGTGGACTAGATTCCATTCCCTTGCCCACTATCACACTTATTAGTGGACTAGATTCCATTCCCTTGCCCACCCACACACTTATTAGTGGACTAGATTCCATTCCCTTGCCCACCCACACACTTATTAGTGGACTAGATTCCATTCCCTTGCCCACCCTCACACTTATTAGTGGACTAGATTCCATTCCCTTGTCCACCCTCACACTTATTAGTGGACTAGATTCCATTCCCTTGCCCACCCTCACACTTATTAGTGGACTAGATTCCATTCCCTTGCCCACCCTCACACTTATTAGTGGACTAGATTCCATTCCCTTGCCTATCCTCACACTTATTAGTGGACTAGATTCCATTCCCTTGCCCACTATCACACTTATTAGTGGACTAGATTCCATTCCCTTGTCCACACTCACACTTATTAGTGGACTAGATTCCATTCCCTTGTCCACCTCGCACTTATTAGTGGACTAGATTCCATTCCCTTGCCCACCCTCACACTTATTATTGGACTTGATTCCATTCCCTTGCCCACCCTCACACTTATTAGTGGACTAGATTCCATTCCCTTGCCAACCCTCACACTTATTAGTGGACTAGATTCCATTCCCTTGTCCACCCTCACACTTATTAGTGGACTAGATTCCATTCCCTTGCCCACACTCACACTTATTAGTAGACTAGATTCCATTCCCTTGCCCACCCTCACACTTATTAGTGGACTAGATTCCATTCCCTTGTCCACCCTCACACTTATTAGTGGACTAGATTCCATTCCCTTGCCCACCCTCACACTTATTAGTGGACTAGATTCCATTCCCTTGCCCACCCTCACTTATTAGTGGACTAGATTCCATTCCCTTGCCCACCCTCACACTTATTAGTGGACTAGATTCCATTCCCTTGCCCACCCTCACACTTATTAGTGGACTAGATTCCATTCCCTTGCCCACTATCACACTTATTAGTGGACTAGATTCCATTCCCTTGCCCACCCTCACACTTATTAGTGGACTAGATTCCATTCCCTTGCCCACCCTCACACTTATTAGTGGACTAGATTCCATTCCCTTGCCCACCCTCACACTTATTAGTGGACTAGATTCCATTCCCTTGCCCACCCTCACACTTATTAGTGGACTAGATTCCATTCCCTTGCCCACCCTCACACTTATTAGTGGACTAGATTCCATTCCCTTGCCCACCCTCACACTTATTAGTGGACTAGATTCCATTCCCTTGCCCACCCTCACACTTATTAGTGGACTAGATTCCATTCCCTTGCCACCCTCACACTTATTAGTGGACTAGATTCCATTCCCTTGCCAACCTCACACTTATTAGTGGACTAGATTCCATTCCCTTGCCCACCCTCACACTTATTAGTGGACTAGATTCCATTCCCTTGCCCACCCCCACACTTATTAGTGGTCTAGATTCCATTCCCTTGCCCACCCTCACACTTATTAGTGGACTAGATTCCATTCCCTTGCCCACCCTCACACTTATTAGTGGACTAGATTCCATTCCCTTGCCAACCTCACACTTATTAGTGGACTAGATTCCATTCCCTTGCCCACCCTCACACTTATTAGTGGACTAGATTCCATTCCCTTGCCCACCCTCACACTTATTAGTGGACTAGATTCCATTCCCTTGCCCACCCCCACACTTATTAGTGGTCTAGATTCCATTCCCTTGCCCACCCTCACACTTATTAGTGGACTAGATTCCATTCCCTTGCCCACCCTCACACTTATTAGTGGACTAGATTCCATTCCCTTGCCAACCTCACACTTATTAGTGGACTAGATTCCATTCCCTTGCCCACCCTCACACTTATTAGTGGACTAGATTCCATTCCCTTGCCCACCCTCACACTTATTAGTGGACTAGATTCCATTCCCTTGCCCACCCTCACACTTATTAGTGGACTAGATTCCATTCCCTTGCCCACCCACACACTTATTAGTGGACTAGATTCCATTCCCTTGCCCACCCACACACTTATTAGTGGACTAGATTCCATTCCCTTGCCCACCCTCACACTTATTAGTGGACTAGATTCCATTCCCTTGCCAACCCTCACACTTATTAGTGGACTAGATTCCATTCCCTTGCCCACCTCACACTTATTAGTGGACTAGATTCCATTCCCTTGCCCACCCTCACACTAATTAGTGGACTAGATTCTATTCCCTTGCCCACCCTCACACTTATTAGTGGACTAGATTCCATTCCCTTGCCCACTCTCACACTTATTAGTGGACTAGATTCCATTCCCTTGCTCACCCTCACACTTATTAGTGGACTCTATTCCATTCCCTTGCCCACACCATTAGTGCACTAGATTCCATTCCCTTGCCCACCCTCACACTTATTAGTGGACTAGATTCCATTCCCTTGCCCACCCTCACACTTATTAGTGGACTAGATTCCATTCCCTTGCCCACCCACACACTTATTAGTGGACTAGATTCCATTCCCTTGCCCACCCTCACACTTATTAGTGGACTAGATTCCATTCCCTTGCCCACCCTCACACTTATTAGTGGACTAGATTCCATTCCCTTGCCAACCCTCACACTTATTAGTGGACTAGATTCCATTCCCTTGCCTACCCTCACACTTATTAGTGGACTAGATTCCATTCCCTTTCCCACTATCACACTTATTAGTGGACTAGATTCCATTCCCTTGCCCACCCTCACACTTATTAGTGGACTAGATTCCATTCCCTTGCCCACCCTCACACTTATTAGTGGACTAGATTCCATTCCCTTGCCCACCCTCACACTTATTAGTGGACTAGATTCCATTCCCTTGCCCACCCTCACACTTATTAGTGGACTAGATTCCATTCCCTTGTCCACCCTCACACTTATTAGTGGACTAGATTCCATTCCCTTGCCTACCCTCACACTTATTAGTGGACTAGATTCCATTCCCTTGCCCACCCTCACACTAATTAGTGGACTAGATTCTATTCCCTTGCCCACCCTCACACTTATTAGTGGACTAGATTCCATTCCCTTGCCCACCCTCACACTTATTAGTGGACTCTATTCCATTCCCTTGCCCACACCATTAGTGCACTAGATTCCATTCCCTTGCCCACCCTCACACTTATTAGTGGACTAGATTCCATTCCCTTGCCCACCCTCACACTTATTAGTGGACTAGATTCCATTCCCTTGCCCACCCACACACTTATTAGTGGACTAGATTCCATTCCCTTGCCCACCCTCACACTTATTAGTGGACTAGATTCCATTCCCTTGCCCACCCTCACACTTATTAGTGGACTAGATTCCATTCCCTTGCCAACCCTCACACTTATTAGTGGACTAGATTCCATTCCCTTGCCCACCCTCACACTTATTAGTGGACTAGATTCCATTCCCTTGCCCACTATCACACTTATTAGTGGACTAGATTCCATTCCCTTTTCCACACTCACACTTATTAGTGGACTAGATTCCATTCCCTTGCCCACCCTCACACTTATTAGTGGACTAGATTCCATTCCCTTGCCCACTCTCACACTTATTAGTGGACTAGATTCCATTCCCTTGCCCACCCTCACACTTATTAGAGGACTAGATTCCATTCCCTTGCCCACCCTCACACTTATTAGTGGACTAGATTCCATTCCCTTGCCCACCCTCACTTATTAGTTGACTAGATTCCATTCACTTGTCCACCCTCACACTTATTAGTGGACTAGATTCCATTCCCTTGCCCACCCTCACACTTATTAGTGGACTAGATTCCATTCCCTTGCCAACCTCACACTTATTAGTGGTCTAGATTCCATTCCCTTGCCCACCCTCACACTTATTAGTGGACTAGATTCCATTCCCTTGCCCACCCTCACACTTATTAGTGGACTAGATTCCATTCCCTTGCCCACCCTCACACTTATTAGTGGACTAGATTCCATTCCCTTGCCCACCCTCACACTTATTAGTGGACTAGATTCCATTCCCTTGCCCACCCTCACACTTATTAGTGGACTAGATTCCATTCCCTTGCCCACCCTCACACTTATTAGTGGACTAGATTCCATTCCCTTGTCCACCCTCACACTTATTAGTGGACTAGATTCCATTCCCTTGCCCACCCTCACACTTATTAGTGGACTAGATTCCATTCCCTTGCCCACCCTCACACTTATTAGTGGACTAGATTCCATTCCCTTGCCCACCCTCACACTTATTAGTGGACTAGATTCCATTCCCTTGCCCACCTCACACTTATTAGTGGACTAGATTCCATTCCCTTGCCCACCCTCACACTTATTAGTGGACTAGATTCCATTCCCTTGTCCACCCTCACACTTATTAGTGGACTAGATTCCATTCCCTTGCCCACCCTCACACTTATTAGTGGACTAGATTCCATTCCCTTGCCCACTCTCACACTTATTAGTGGACTAGATTCCATTCCCTTGCCCACCCTCACACTTATTAGTGGACTAGATTACATTCCCTTACCCACCTCACACTTATTAGTGGACTAGATTCCATTCCCTTGCCAACCTCACACTTATTAGTGGACTAGATTCCATTCCCTTGCCCACCCTCACTTATTAGTGGACTAGATTCCATTCCCTTGCCCATCCTCACACTTATTAGTGGACTAGATTCCATTCCCTTGCCCACTCTCACACTTATTAGTGGACTAGATTCCATTCCCTTGTCCACCTCGCACTTATTAGTGGACTAGATTCCATTCCCTTGCCCACCCTCACACTTATTATTGGACTTGATTCCATTCCCTTGCCCACCCTCACACTTATTAGTGGACTAGATTCCATTCCCTTGCCAACCTCACACTTATTAGTGGACTAGATTCCATTCCCTTGTCCACCCTCACACTTATTAGTGGACTAGATTCCATTCCCTTGCCAACCCTCACACTTATTAGTGGACTAGATTCCATTCCCTTGCCCACCCTCACACTTATTAGTGGACTAGATTCCATTCCCTTGCCCACCTCACACTTATTAGTGGACTAGATTCCATTCCCTTGCCCACCCTCACACTTATTAGTGGACTAGATTCCATTCCCTTGCCCACCTCACACTTATTAGTGGACTAGATTCCATTCCCTTGCCCACCTCACACTTATTAGTGGACTAGATTCCATTCCCTTGCCCACCTCACACTTATTAGTGGACTAGATTCCATTCCCTTGCCCACCCTCACACTTATTAGTGGACTAGATTCCATTCCCTTGCCCACCCTCACACTTATTAGTGGACTAGATTCCATTCCCTTGCCCACCCTCACACTTATTAGTGGACTAGATTCCATTCCCTTGCCAACCCTCACACTTATGAAAATTCCAAATAAATCTTGAAAGATTCCATTAAGTAATATCACAAGCCACGCCCCTTCCAACCGGATGAAACACACACTTACTATTGGATGGTGAAGAGACCAAAGCAAGTGTTGCAGAGCGTTTCAATAATGGGATGCTTCTTGTTGCCACAATCCTTAAAGTAGTGGAATACCTTGGACAACTCCATGAAGACGTCTCCGATGTCCAAAAAGGATATCAACATTAATCCCAACAAGTGGAACCTACACATAATCACATGACCAAGACATCACAGGCCATAATCACATGACCAAGACATCACAGGCCATAATCACATGACCACGACATCACAGGCCATAATCACATGACCACGACATCACAGGACATAATCACATGACCACAACATCACCGACCACAACATCATAGGACATAATCACATGACCAAGACATCATAGGCCATAATCACATGACCACGACATCACAGGACATAATCACATGACCACAACATCACAGGACATTAATCACATGACCAAGACATCACAGGCCATAATCACATGACCACAACATCACAGGCCATAATCACATGACCACGACATCACAGGACATAATCACATGACCAAGACATCACAGGCCATGGGAACCTACACATAATCACATGACCAAGACATCACAGGACATAATCACATGACCAAGACATCACAGGCCATGGAACCTACACATAATCACATGACCAAGACATCACAGGCCATAATCACATGACCACGACATCACAGGCCATAATCACATGACCAAGACATCAAAGGTCGTGGAACCTACACATAATCACATGACCAAGTCTGTAACGCTGTGCTCATGAGTTTGAGGTGTGTGAGTTAGAGGAAGAGTGTGTGAGTTAGAGGAAGAGTGTGTGAGTTAGAGGAAGAGTGTGTGAGTTAGAGGAAGAGTGTGTGAGTTAGAGGAAGAGTGTGTGAGTTAGAGGAAGAGTGTGTGAGTTAGAGGAAGAGTGTGTGAGTTAGAGGAAGAGTGTGTGAGTTAGAGGAAGAGTGTGTGAGTTAGAGTAACAGTGTGTGAGTTAGAGTAACAGTGTGTGAGTTATGTAGAGGAAGAGTGTGTGAGTTAGAGGAAGAGTGTGTGAGTTAGAGGAAGAGTGTGTGAGTTAGAGGAAGAGTGTGTGAGTTAGAGGAAGAGTGTGTGAGTTAGAGGAAGAGTGTGTGAGTTAGAGGAAGAGTGTGTGAGTTAGAGGAAGAGTGTGTGAGTTAGAGTAACAGTGTGTGAGTTAGAGTAACAGTGTGTGAGTTAGAGGAAGAGTGTGTGAGTTAGAGGAAGAGTGTGTGAGTTAGAGTAACAGTGTGTGAGTTAGAGTAACAGTGTGTGAGTTAGAGGAAGAGTGTGTGAGTTAGAGGAAGAGTGTGTGAGTTAGAGTAACAGTGTGTGAGTTAGAGGAAGAGTGTGTGAGTTAGAGGAAGATTGTGTGAGTTAGAGTAACAGTGTGTGAGTTAGAGTAACAGTGTGTGAGTTAGAGTAACAGTGTGTGAGTTAGAGGAAGAGTGTGTGAGTTAGAGGAAGAGTGTGTGAGTTAGAGTAACAGTGTGTGAGCTAGAGGAAGAGTATGTGAGTTAGAGGAAGAGTGTATGAGTTAGAGGAAGAGTGTGTGAGTTAGAGGAAGAGTGTGTGAGTTAGAGGAAGAGTGTGTGAGTTAGAGGAAGAGTGTGTGAGTTAGAGGAAGAGTGTGTGAGTTAGAGGAAGAGTGTGTGAGTTAGAGGAAGAGTGTGTGAGTTAGAGGAAGAGTGTGTGAGTTAGAGGAAGAGTGTGTGAGTTAGAGGAAGAGTGTGTGAGTTAGAGGAAGAGTGTGTGAGTTAGAGGAAGAGTGTGTGAGTTAGAGGAAGTGTGTGAGTTAGAGGAAGAGTGTGTGAGTTAGAGGAAGAGTGTGTGAGTTAGAGGAAGAGTGTGTGAGTTAGAGGAAGAGTGTGTGAGTTAGAGTAACAGTGTGTGAGTTAGAGGAAGAGTGTATGAGTTAGAGGAAGAGTGTGTGAGTTAGAGGAAGAGTGTGTGAGTTAGAGGAAGAGTGTGTGAGTTAGAGGAAGAGTGTGTGAGTTAGAGGAAGAGTGTGTGAGTTAGAGGAAGAGTGTGTGAGTTAGAGTAACAGTGTGTGAGTTAGAGGAAGAGTGTATGAGTTAGAGGAAGAGTGTGTGAGTTAGAGGAAGAGTGTGTGAGTTAGAGGAAGAGTGTGTGAGTTAGAGGAAGAGTGTGTGAGTTAGAGGAAGAGTGGTGAGTTAGAGGAAGAGTGTGTGAGTTAGAGGAAGAGTGTGTGAGTTAGAGGAAGAGTGTGTGAGTTAGAGGAAGAGTGTGTGAGTTAGAGGAAGAGTGTGTGAGTTAGAGGAAGAGTGTGTGAGTTAGAGGAAGAGTGTGTGAGTTAGAGGACGAGTGTTAGTTAGAGGAAGAGTGTGTGAGTTAGAGGAAGAGTGTGTGAGTTAGAGGGGAGGGTGTGAGTTAGAGGAAGAGTGTGTGAGTTAGAGGAAGAGTGTGTGAGTTAGAGGAAGAGTGTGTGAGTTAGAGTAACAGTGTGTGAGTTAGAGTAACAGTGTGTGAGTTAGAGGAAGAGTGTGTGAGTTAGAGTAACAGTGTGTGAGTTAGGGGAAGAGTGTGTGAGTTAGAGGAAGAGTGTGAGTTAGAGTAACAGTGTGTGAGTTAGAGTAACAGTGTGTGAGTTAGAGTAACAGTGTGCGAGTTAGAGGAAGAGTGTGTGAGTTAGAGGAAGAGTGTGTGAGTTAGAGTAACAGTGTGTGAGTTAGAGTAACAGTGTGTGAGTTAGAGGAAGAGTGTGTGAGTTAGAGGAAGTGTGTAAGTTAGAGGAAGAGTGTGTGAGTTAGAGGAAGAGTGTGTGAGTTAGAGGAAGAGTGTGTGAGTTAGAGGAAGAGTGTGTGAGTTAGAGGAAGAGTGTGTGAGTTAGAGTAACAGTGTGTGAGTTAGAGGAAGAGTGTGTGAGTTAGAGGAAGAGTGTGTGAGTTAGAGGAGAGGTGTGTGAGTTAGAGGAAGAGTGTGTGAGTTAGAGGAAGAGTGTGTGAGTTAGAGGAAGAGTGTGTGAGTTAGAGTAAGAGTGTGTGAGTTAGAGGAAGAGTGTGTGAGTTAGAGTAAGAGTGTGTGAGTTAGAGTAAGAGTGTTGTGAGTTAGAGGAAGAGTGTGTGAGTTAGAGTAACAGTGTGTGAGTTAGAGGAAGAGTGTGTGAGTTAGAGGAAGAGTGTGTGAGTTAGAGGAGAGGTGTGTGAGTTAGAGTAAGAGTGTGTGAGTTAGAGTAAGAGTGTGTGAGTTAGAGGAAGAGTGTGTGAGTTAGAGGAAGAGTGTGAGTTAGAGGAAGAGTGTGTGAGTTAGAGGAAGAGTGTGTGAGTTAGAGGAAGAGTGTGTGAGTTAGAGTAACAGTGTGTGAGTTAGAGGAAGAGTGTGTGAGTTAGAGGAAGAGTGTGTGAGTTAGAGGAAGAGTGTGTGAGTTAGAGGAAGAGTGTGTGAGTTAGAGGAAGAGTGTGTGAGTTAGAGGAAGTGTGTGAGTTAGAGTAACAGTGTGTTAGTTAGAGGAAGAGTGTGTGAGTTAGAGTAACAGAGTGTGTGAGTTAGAGGAAGAGTGTGTGAGTTAGAGGAAGAGTGTGTGAGTTAGAGGAAGAGTGTGTGAGTTAGAGGAAGAGTGTGTGAGTTAGAGGAAGAGTGTGTGAGTTAGAGGAAGAGTGTGTGAGTTAGAGGAAGAGTGTGTGAGTTAGAGGAAGAGTGTGTGAGTTAGAGGAAGAGTGTGTGAGTTAGAGGAAGAGTGTGTGAGTTAGAGGAAGAGTGTGTGAGTTAGACGAAGAGTGTGTGAGTTAGAGGAAGAGTGTGTGAGTTAGAGGAAGAGTGTGTGAGTTAGAGGAAGAGTGTGTGAGTTAGAGGAAGAGTGTGCGAGTTAGAGTAACAGTGTGTGAGTTAGAGGAAGAGTGTGTGAGTTAGAGGACGAGTGTGTGAGTTAGAGGAAGAGTGTGTGAGTTAGAGGAAGAGTGTGTGAGTTAGAGTAAGAGTGTGTGAGTTAGAGTAAGAGTGTTGTGAGTTAGAGGAAGAGTGTGTGAGTTAGAGTAAGAGTGTGTGAGTTAGAGGAAGAGTGTGTGAGTTAGAGGAAGAGTGTGTGAGTTAGAGTAAGAGTGTGTGAGTTAGAGTAAGAGTGTTGTGAGTTAGAGGAAGAGTGTGTGAGTTAGAGTAACAGTGTGTGAGTTAGAGGAAGAGTGTGTGAGTTAGAGGAAGAGTGTGTGAGTTAGAGGAAGAGTGTGTGAGTTAGAGGAAGAGTGTGTGAGTTAGAGGAAGAGTGTGTGAGTTAGAGTAACAGTGTGTGAGTTAGAGGACGAGTGTGTGAGTTAGAGTAAGAGTGTGTGAGTTAGAGGAAGAGTGTGTGAGTTAGAGGAAGAGTGTGTGAGTTAGAGTAAGAGTGTGTGAGTTAGAGTAAGAGTGTTGTGAGTTAGAGGAAGAGTGTGTGAGTTAGAGTAACAGTGTGTGAGTTAGAGGAAGAGTGTGTGAGTTAGAGGAAGAGTGTGAGTTAGAGGAAGAGTGTGTTAGTTAGAGGATGAGTGTGTTAGTTAGAGGAGTGGGTATGAGTTAGAAGAGGAAGAAAAGTGTGGGGTTTAATAGAGCATTCCTGGGTACATCAACATCAACCCAGAGGACTTCCTCACTTCACGACATAGGAGTAAGCAAGATGGAGGATGGCCAGTACGTGATGCAGCATCATGACGCAGTAGTCTTTGCGGATGGTGTCCATGTAAGTGATGGCATATATGCTGTGCAGGTAGAAGCCCATCTCCAGCACATAGAGGAAGAACAGGCCAGGCTCCACTTTTGCATCACAACTATATCCTAGGAGAGAGGAGAAGCGCGACCATTAACAGACAAATACACCCAAATGCTACTGCTTTCAACCTCAGATGTTCATGACCATATATGGCCACTTACATATGTACAAGAACATTTAAATCTCGTGGTCCCATGAATTTGTGAGATTGAGGTGACCACTACGGGTGCATGTATACTCAGGGATGTGGTTAGGATAAGCGGCCAGTGCCATACTAAAAGTAGATCTTAAATAGTTTCACATCTCCATATTTGGTAGCCATGGTTAACACTCATTCACTAGCCATGCTGCATACTTCGGCTCCTGCTTTCCTGGTGTAAGAAGATGTCATCTTTCTTGGCAGGACTGAGAGGCTACTGCTCTTCCTGCACCTAGAAACCTCCTCATCTTTCCAGCATGCCTATTGCAATGAAACACATGCCACGCCCTCATCAGCCATCACATGCCACGCCCTCATCAGCCATCACATGCCACGCCCTCATCAGCCATCACATGCCACGCTCTCGTCAGCCATCACATGCCACGTCCTCATCAGCCATCACATGCCACACCCTCATCAGCCATCACATGCCACGCCCTCATCAGCCATCACATGCTCTGCCCTCGTCAGCCATCACATGCCACACCCTCATCAGCCATCACGCCATGCCCTCATCAGCCATCACATGCCACGCCCTCATCAGCCATCACATGCCCTGCCCTCGTCAGCCATCACATGCCATGTCCTCATCAGCCATCACATGCCATGTCCTCGTCAGCCATCAACAAAGAGAGGGGACACCGTGTAAGTAGGGGCTTAGACCTGCAAGGAGATGAGAGAAGCTGTTTGAGGTTGAAGTTGTGAAGTGATGTGCTCCTAAAAGAAACCATCTCCATGACGCATTTTGAATTCTGGAAAAATCCAGTTAAGTTTGAGACATCTGAAAGAACTACTTGAAGACCATTTAGCAGAAAAACACTTACAATGTAAGTTGCATTCATAACATGTGTACTGATAAAATGATCTTGCTTTTTATATATGGTGGTGGTATCCAAAAGGTTATTCCAGTTAATGGAGGATGCCACAAAGGCCAGTCCCAATGCATAGCAGCCAGTTATTATAAGGGGTGCCTTGGTGGAGCTACTGAGCTACTGTCCATTAGTGGTGCAGCTGTCCATTAGTAGTGGAGCTACTAAGCTACTGTCCATTAGTGGTGGAGCTACTGAGCTACTGTCCATTAGTGGTGGAGGTACTGAGCTACTGTCCATTAGTGGTGGAGCTACTGAGCAGCTGTCCATTAGTGGTTCCATTAGTGGTGGAGCTACTGAGCTACTGTCCATTAGTGGTGGAGCTACTGAGCAGCTGTCCATTAGTGGTTCCATTAGTGGTGGAGCTACTGAGCTACTGTCCATTAGTGGTGGAGCTACTGAGCAGCTGTCCATTAGTGATGGAGCTACTGAGCTACTGTCCATTAGTGGTGGAGGTACTGTGCTGCTGTCCATTAGTGATGGAGGTACTGAGCAGCTGTCCATTAGTGGTGGAGCTACTGAGCTACTGTCCATTAGTGGTGGAGGTACTGTGCTGCTGTCCATTAGTGATGGAGGTACTGAGCAGCTGTCCATTAGTGGTGGAGCTACTGAGCTACTGTCCATTAGTGGTGGAGCTACTGAGCTACTGTCCATTAGTGGTGGAGCTACTGAGCAGCTGTCCATTAGTGATGGAGCTACTGAGCTAATGTCCATTAGTGGTGGAGGTACTGTGCTGCTGTCCATTAGTGATGGAGGTACTGAGCAGCTGTCCATTAGTGGTGGAGCTACTGAGCTACTGTCCATTAGTGGCGGAGCTACTGAGCTACTGTCCATTAGTGCTGGAGCTACTGTGCTGCTGTCCATTAGTGGTGGAGCTACTGAGCTACTGTCCATTAGTGGTGGAGCTACTGAGCTACTGTCCATTAGTGGTGGAGGTACTATGCAGCTGTCCATTAGTGGTGGAGCTACTGAGCAGCTGTCCATTAGTGGTGGAGGGACTGTGCAGCTGTCCATTAGTGGTGGAGCTACTGAGCAGCTGTCCATTAGTAGTGAAGCTACTGAGCAGCTGTCCATTAGTGGTGGAGCTACTGTGCAGCTGTCCATTAGTGGTGGAGCTACTGAGCTACTGTCCATTAGTGGTGGAGCTACTGAGCAGCTGTCCATTAGTGGTGGAGCTACTGAGCTGCTGTCCATTAGTGGTGGAGCTACTGAGCTGCTGTCCATTAGTGGTGGAGCTACTGAGCAGCTGTCCATTAGTGGTGGAGCTACTGAGCAGCTGTCCATTAGTGGTGGAGCTACTGAGCTGCTGTCCATTAGTGGTGGAGCTACTGAGCAGCTGTCCATTAGTGGTGGAGCTACTGAGCAGCTGTCCATTAGTGGTGGAGGTACTGTGCAGCTGTCCATTAGTGGTGGAGCTACTGAGCATCTGTCCATTAGTGATGGAGCTACTGAGCTACTGTCCATTAGTGGTGGAGCTACTGAGCTACTGTCCATTAGTGGTGGAGATACTGTGCAGCTGTCCATTAGTGATGGAGCTACTGAGCTACTGTCCATTAGTGGTGGAGCTACTGAGCAGCTGTCCATTAGTGGTGGAGCTACTGAGCAGCTATCATTAGTGGTGGAGCTACTGAGCTACTGTCCATTAGTGGTGGAGCTACTGAGCTACTGTCCATTAGTGGTGGGGGTACTGTGCAGCTGTCTACTGAGCTACTGTCCATTAGTGGTGGAGCTACTGAGCAGCTGTCATTAGTGGTGGAGGTACTGTGCAGCTGTCCATTAGTGGTGGAGCTACTGAGCTACTGTCCATTAGTGGTGGAGCTACTGAGCTACTGTCCATTAGTGGTGGAGATACTGTGCAGCTGTCCATTAGTGATGGAGCTACTGAGCTACTGTCCATTAGTGGTGGAGCTACTGAGCTGCTGTCCATTAGTGGTGGATCCATTAGTGGTGGAGCTACTGAGCTACTGTCCATTAGTGGTGGAGGTACTATGCAGCTGTCCATTAGTGGTGGAGCTACTGAGCTACTGTCCATTAGTGGTGGCGCTACTGAGCTACTGTCCATTAGTGGTGGAGCTACTGAGCTACTGTCCATTAGTGCTGGAGCTACTGTGCTGCTGTCCATTAGTGGTGGAGCTACTGAGCTACTGTCCATTAGTAGTGGCGCTACTGAGCAGCTGTCCATTAGTGGTAGAGCCACTGAGCTACTGTCCATTAGTGGTGGAGCTACAGTGCAGCTGTCCATTAGTGGTGGAGCTACTGTGCAGCTGTCCATTAGTGGTGGAGGTACTGTGCAGCTGTCCATTAGTGATGGAGCTACTGAGCTACTGTCCATTAGTGGTGGAGCTACTGAGCAGCTGTCATTAGTGGTGGAGGTACTGTGCAGCTGTCCATTAGCGGTGGAGCTACTGAGCTACTGTCCATTAGTGGTGGAGCTACTGTGCAGCTGTCCATTAGTGGTGGAGCTACTGAGCAGCTGTCCATTAGTGGTGGAGGTACTGTGCAGCTGTCCATTAGTGGTGGAGCTACTGAGCATCTGTCCATTAGTGATGGAGCTACTGAGCTACTGTCCATTAGTGGTGGAGCTACTGAGCTACTGTCCACTTCCATTAGTGGTGGAGCTACTGAGCAGCTGTCCATTAGTGGTGGAGGTACTGTGCAGCTGTCCATTAGTGGTGGAGCTACTGAGCTACTGTCCATTAGTGGTGGATGTACTGTGCAGCTGTCATTAGTGATGGAGCTACTGAGCAGCTGTCCATTAGTGGTGGAGCTACTGTGCTGCTGTCCATTAGTGGTGGAGCTACTGAGCAGCTGTCCATTAGTGGTGGAGCTACTGAGCAGCTGTCATTAGTGGTGGAGCTACTGAGCTACTGTCCATTAGTGGTGGAGCTACTGAGCAGCTGTCATTAGTGGTGGAGGTACTGTGCAGCTGTCCATTAGTGGTGGAGCTACTGAGCTACTGTCCATTAGTGGTGGAGCTACTGTGCAGCTGTCCATTAGTGATGGAGCTACTGAGCTACTGTCCATTAGTGGTGGAGCTACTGAGCTGCTGTCCATTAGTGGTGGAGCTACTGAGCAGCTGTCCATTAGTGGTGGAGCTACTGAGCAGCTGTCCATTAGTGGTGGAGCTACTGTGCTGCTGTCCATTAGTGGTGGAGCTACTGAGCAGCTGTCCATTAGTGGTGGAGCTACTGAGCTACTGTCCATTAGTGGTGGAGTTACTGATCAGCTGTCCATTAGTGGCGGAGCTACTGAGCAGCTGTCATTAGTGGTGGAGCTACTGAGCTACTGTCCATTAGTGGTGGAGCTACTGAGCTACTGTCCATTAGTAGTGGAGCTACTGAGCTACTGTCCATTAGTGATGGATGTACTGTGCAGCTGTCCATTAGTGGTGGAGCTACTGAGCTACTGTCCATTAGTGGTGGAGCTACTGAGCTACTGTCCATTAGTGATGGAGGTACTGAGCTACTGTCCATTAGTGGTGGAGCTACTGTGCAGCTGTCCATTAGTGATGGAGCTACTGAGCTACTGTCCATTAGTGGTGGAGCTACTGAGCTACTGTCCATTAGTGGTGGAGCTACTGAGCAGCTGTCCATTAGTGGTGGAGCTACTGAGCTGCTGTCCATTAGTGGTGGAGCTACTGAGCTACTGTCCATTAGTGGTGGAGCTACTGAGCAGCTGTCCATTAGTGGTGGAGCCACTGAGCTACTGTCCATTAGTGGTGGAGCTACTGTGCAGCTGTCCATTAGTGGTGGAGCTACTGTGCAGCTGTCCATTAGTGGTGGAGCTACTGAGCTACTGTCCATTAGTGGTGGAGCTACTGAGCTACTGTCCATTAGTGGTGGAGCTACTGAGCAGCTGTCCATTAGTGGTGGAGCTACTGAGCTACTGTCCATTAGTGGTGGAGCTACTGAGCCACTGTCCATTAGTGGTGGAGCTCCATTAGTGGTGGAGCTACTGAGCTGCTGTCCATTAGTGGTGGAGCTATTATGCTGATGTCATTAGTGATGGAGCTACTGAGCTGCTATCCATTACTGGTGGAGCTACTGTGCAGCTGTCATTAGTGGTGGAGCTACTGAGCAGCTGTCATTAGTGGTGAGTTTCTGTGCTGATGTCCATTAGTGATGTAGTTGGGTTGAAATTGGAGATCGCTTCCATAATGCTAATTGTGCACAATACAACAATATGATATAATAGGCTTGGCCAGCCTCATGATGTGCACCAGCCCTTAATGCAATAATGTCACTAACAGTTTGTGTTACTTTTGGGGGGGGGGAGTTGGTATTTTAAAATTACTACAAAGGGTAGCTGAAAAAGCAAGATGTACGGTCGGCAATGCTAACCTTCACCCCCGTCCCAATAAGCGTGTAGGAAGGCAGGGCTATCGGGGTATACAGTATACAATCTTTGCCCCCCTATATGAGCTGCCCCCCTATATGAGCTGCCCTTATGAGAACCTTATGAACATATATAGAGCAATACCACATGTGTGGACTTTAACCTCACCCGGTAGCTAGATGCCAGTAGAGGTCAGACTTACCGTCCCAGTGGTGCTGGATGTAGAAGAACATGTTCTTGTCGTCCATGACAACCAAGTAAATGCTGATTGAAGATGACACGCTATAAAACATAAACTTCCAAATACTCTCGGGAAACTTTGCTGCTGAATCACTGGTCAATTGGTACCACTTGGAGATGGGCTGGTCCATGTGAGGGAGAGAAAGAGAAGGCATTGTAATCCCCTTACCCGCTAATACCCCAACTCTGAATACCCTTCACCATGAATACCATTACCCTGAATACCCACCACCCTACAACATCTTACCTTGAATACCCCCACCTTCCTGAACATCTCTCACCTAAATATCCTCATCCTCCTGAACATCTCTCACCTGCACACACTCACCTCCTGAACATCTCTCACCTGAATACCCTCACCCTAAATGATCGCTTACCAAAAAGTACTATAAATTCCGGAGGTTTAGTGCCATATACATACTTCTAGCCCAAACCACAAGGTTGAACAACATGTACGTCTACCAATGTCACCATTAACCTTCCACTAGAGTATTAATTTTAACAGAAGCTGAGGAATTATTCTCATGCCACTAAGTAGGAGCTAGCGATGGTCTCACAAGCACATGCTAAGACTGACTTCATACTCTGAAGGATACTAAAAATGGAAGTGTGTAAGACACCCCAAAACCCTAGCACACCCATGGTGGTGTGCTATACACACTTATTGAAGTTATGGTGTGTCATACAGCAAACTCTGTGTGTGTTGGTGTGCAGTGACAACATCACATTTCTAATTAAGCCCATCAAGAAACTAAAAGGGAGTGTACTGAAGTAGATGGCTCTCTGGATGCTTAGAAGTTATCAACTAATCTTAGACTATTAGAGTGTGTACACCACCCTACAACTAATCTTAGAGTGTGTACGCCATGTACATGTACATATATGCTTACCTATGGATTACTACATTAATACAAGGCTTAGTGTGGATGGCACCTCAGGCCCAGCTTCATGAGAATCAGAGCTGAATTACACATACAGCCATGGTAGTTATATTTGTGGCCTGAAGTTTGGTGTGCATGATGTCTTGTTGGGTGTGTCTTCAGGTCATGAGTGGTAGTTATATTTGTGGCCTGAAGTTTGGTGTGCATGATGTCTTGTTGGGTTTGTTGGGTGTGTCTTCAGGACATGAGTGGTAGTTATATTTGTGGCCTGAAGTTTGGTGTGCAGGACGTCTTGTTGGGTGTGTCTTCAGGTCAGCTTATTATTGGATTATTAAGTAGCTATGGGCCATGTGGTCTGCATGCATGCACATTTACCTTCAGTATCAGCTGAAAAAGGTCAAGTGCAGGCCATGGGTGAAGGCTCGCAGAGTTATAATATTCTATCTTTCACGGTACAGGCCAGCACATATCCTGCTTACATAATGTGCCAAGCGGCAGCAGCTATTGCTTAGAATGTGTGCTCTACAAGTCCATTGGGTTACATCTTCATTGCTATCATCTCATTGCCAACTCTGTCAACGTTTCTTTGAATTTAATTTTCTTCAGTGTCTACTTCATTAACACTTACACGCAGAGCAGGTGTGGCAACACATGAGAACAGAAGCTGAATAAACATGGAGGCATTGAAGGCCAAGCCATTACACAGCACATTACACAGCAACACCAGTAATGGCTTGTCTATACAATGCAACATGTTTGTTTAACATTGAGGGAGGTGCTGGCCATTGGCTGTGCTGGTCATTAGCTGTGCTTGCCATTGGCTGTGCTGGTCATTAGCTATGCTGGCCATTAGGTGCTGGCCATTAGGTGCTGGCCATTCGCTGTGCTGGCCATTGGCTGTGCTGGCCATTGGCTGTGCTGGCCATTGGCTGTGCTGGCCATTGGCTGTGCTGGCCATTGGCTGTGCTGGCCATTGGCTGTGCTGGCCATTGGCTGTGCTGGCCATTGGCTGTGCTGGCCATTGGCTGTGCTGGCCATTGGCTGTGCTGGCCATTGGCTGTGCTGGCCATTGGCTGTGCTGGCCATTAGGTGCTGGCCATTCCTGTCTTTATGTTTGTCTGAACAAACAGACCACAAGCATCCATTACGTCACCTCTTATGAGCGCACATGTAATAATTATGTCAGTGCAATAGTAATTAATAACCTGAGATGTCTTCACGGCATTTAGCTGCCATCACAATAGCTGAATAATCGCTCACACCTCTGACTGCAGCTCCACAGATAGGCTTTGCTCCACTTTATATCTCTGTCTTCTTCTAGAGACATTCAACAGTTCGTCAGTTGCTGCTTATAGAGCAGGTCATTATAGAGCAGATGTGTATTAGTGGCACGGGCAACCACATGGCAGGAACGCTAATTTCAGTGCGAGGAGCATGTGTTATATTTTCACTTCTGTGCATTTTTCCTTCAATTATTTTGAATGTGATGGTCTTGCCAATACTCATGACCATGACCTGTAAACTAGTGGCCTAATACTCGTGGCCATGACCTGTAAACTAGTGTCCTAATACTTGTGGCCATGACCTGTAAACTAGTGGCCTAATACTCGTGACCATGACCTGTAAACTAGTGGCCTAATACTCGTGGTCATGACCTGCTAACTAGTGGCCTAATACTCGTGGCCATGACCTGTAAACTAGTGGCCTAATACTCGTGGCCATGACCTGTAAACTAGTGGCCTAATACTCATGACCATGACCTGTAAACTAGTGGCCTAATACTTGTGACCATGACCTGTAAACTAGTGGCCTAATACTCGTGTCCATGACCTGTAAACTAGTGGCCTAATACTTGTGGCCATGACCTGTAAACTAGTGGCCTAATACATTGTGACCATGACCTGTTAACTAGTGGCCTAATACTCGTGACCATGACCTGTAAGCTAGTGGCCTAATACTCGTAGCCATGACCTGTAAACTAGTGGCCTAATACTCGTGGCCATGACCTGTAAACTAGTGGCCTAATACTCGTGACCATGTCCTGTAAACTAGTGGCCTAATACTCGTGGCCATGACCTGTAAACTAGTGGGCTAATACTCGTGGCCATGACCTGTAAACTAGTGGCCTAATACTCATGACAACAACCTGTAAACTAGTGGCCTAATACTCGTGGCCATGACCTGTAAACTAGTGGGCTAATACTCGTGGCCATGACCTGTAAACTAGTGGCCTAATGCTCGTGGCCATGACTTGTAATCTAGTGGGCTAATTCTTGTATATTGTATACTTGAACGCCAGTGTTTCGTCTCAGGATCAGTAGTGACCGAGTGATTGAGTGTTTGATAGAGTCTGAGAAAAAGTGTCAATTTTACTGTACTTTTTGTTGTCTATCAATACTCCATGTTCATGGTGTCATAGATGCACCTTCACGGTGTCATAGCTGCACCATTCCTTCATGGTGTCATAGCTGCACCATGCCTTCATGGTGTCATAGCTGTGCCTTCATGGTGTCATAGCTGCACCTTCATGGTGTCATAGCTGCACCTTCATGGTGTCATAGCTGCACCTTGCCTTCATGGTATCATAGCCACACCCGACTTTATGGTGTCATAGCTCCACCCTGCCTTCATGGTGTCATAGCTGCACCATGCCTTCATGTGTCATAGCTGTGCCTTCATGGTGTCATAGCTGCACCTTCATGGTGTCATAGCTGCACCTTGCCTTCATGGTATCATAGCCGCACCCCGACTTCATGGTGTCATAGCTCCACCCCGACTTCATGGTGTCATAGCTGCACCATGCCTTCATGGTGTCATAGCTGCACCTTGCCTTCATGGTATCATAGCCGCAACCCGACTTCATGGTGTCATAGATCCACCCTGCCTTCATGGTGTCATAGCTGCACCCTGCCTTCATGGTGTTATAGCTGCACCCTGTCTTCACTGTGTCATAGCTGTACCATGCCTTCATGGTGTCATAGCTGTGCCTTCATGGTGTCATAGCTGCACCTTCATGGTGTCATAACTGCACCTTGCCTTCATGGTATCATAGCCGCACCCCGACTTCATGGTGTCATAGCTGCACCCTGCCTTCATGGTGCCATAGCTCCACCCTGCCTTCATGGTGTCATAGCTCCACCCTGCCTTCATGGTGTCATAGCTGCACCCTGCCGTCATGGTGTCATAGCTGCACCCTGCCTTCATGGTGTCATAGCTCCACCCTGCTGTCATGGTGTCATAGCTCTACCCTGCCTTCATGGTGCCATAGCTGCACCCTGCCTTCATGGTGTCATAGCTGCACCCTGCCTTCATGGTGTCATAGCTGCACCCTGCCGTCATGGTGACATAGCTGCACCCTGCCTTCATGGTGTCATAGCTCCACCCTGCCTGCCTTTATGGTGTCATAGCTGCACCCTGCCTTCATGGTGTCACAGCTGCACCCTGCCTTCATGGTGTCATAGCTGCACCCTGCCTTCATGGTGTCAAAGCTGTTTCTCTGGGATGGATGTCAGAGATGATTCCTAGTACATGACATTAACTGGTATATATATGACCTCTGACCTCTTTATGCAAACTTCTCACACATTTCTATAACTACTCCTTATGGTCCCGTATGATGACATAGTGTTAGTAATAGTAATGTTATGGATGACGCAGTGTTAGTAATAGTGATGTTATGGATGACATAGTGTTAGTAATAGTAATGTTATGGATGACGCAGTGTTAGTTATATTAGTATTGTTGGTATGGATGTAGTGTTAGTAATGTTAATGTTATGGATGATAGTGTTAGTAATAGTAATGTTATGGATGACATAGTGTTAGTAATAGTAATGTTATGGATGATATACATGTAGTGTTAGTAATAGTAATGTTATGGATGATGTAGTGTTAGTAATAGTAATGTTATGGATGATGTAGTGTTAGTAATAGTAATGTTATGGATGATGTAGTGTTAGTAATAGTAATGTTATGGATGATGTAGTGTTAGTAATAGTAATGTTATGGATGATGTAGTATTAGTAATAGTAATGTTATGGATGATGTAGTGTTAGTAATAGTAATGTTATGGATACTAATGTTGGTATGGATGATAGTGTTAGTAATAGTAATGTTATGGATGATGTAGTGTTAGTAATAGTAATGTTATGGATGATGTAGTGTTAGTAATAGTAATGTTATGGATGATGTAGTGTTAGTAATAGTAATGTTATGGATGATGTAGTGTTAGTAATAGTAATGTTATGGATGATGTAGTATTAGTAATAGTAATGT
This sequence comes from Cladorhizidae sp. MBARI D1340-BT2, assembly GCA_028752905.1. Classification (NCBI taxonomy): domain Eukaryota; kingdom Metazoa; phylum Porifera; class Demospongiae; order Poecilosclerida; family Cladorhizidae; species Cladorhizidae sp. MBARI D1340-BT2. Next base: position 37,341,315 of record JAQNBH010000010.1, on the reverse strand, counting down.
TATGGATGATGTAGTGTTAGTAATAGTAATGTTATGGATACTAATGTTGGTATGGATGATAGTGTTAGTAATAGTAATGTTATGGATGATGCAGTGTTAGTAATAGTAATGTTATGGATGATGTAGTGTTAGTAATACTAATGTTGGTATGGATGACTCTGTAGCTCTTCTGTGCCACTCATTATTTTAAGTTGGTTGATGTAGTCAGTCACTAGATGATAACACTTCTCTATGGTATGGTATGGTATGGTATGGTATGGTAGGTATGGTATGGTTATGGTATGGTATGGTATGGTTTGGTATGGTATGGTATGGTACTGTACCTCTATTTCTGGCCCTGTTTATAGGTACAGGCTTACCATAGCTGTACTAAGATATGTTAATTATTTCTAATTAGGGAATCAAGATGGAGAGCCGAGATACTCGTGATTGACCGCAACAGTTGTGGAAACGAAGCTGGTATATTCAACACCCCTATAAGCCAACACCCCTATAAGCTGGTACATTCAACACCCTATAAGCCAACACCCCTATAAGCTGGTACATTCAACACCCTATAAGCTGGTACATTCAACACCCCTATAAGCTGGTACATTCAACACCCCTATAAGCTGGTACATTCAACACCCCTATAAGCTGGTACATTCAACACCCTATAAGCTAACACCCCTATAAGCTGGTACATTCAACACCCCTATAAGCTAGTGCATTCAACACCCCTATAAGATGGTACATTCAAAACCACTATAAGCTGGTACATTCAACACCCTATAAGCTGGTACATTCAACACCATATAAGCTGGTACATTCAACACCATATATAAGCTGGTACATTCCACACCCTATAAGCTGGTACATTCAACACCATATAAGCTGGTACATTCAACACCCCTATAAGCTGGTACATTCAACACCATATAAGCTGGTACATTCAACACCATATAAGCTGGTACATTCAACACCCTATAAGCTGGTACATTCAACACCCTATAAGCTGGTACATTCAACACCCTATAAGCTGGTACATTCAACACCCTATAAGCTGGTACATTCAACACCCTATAAGCTGGTACATTCAACACCCCTATAAGCTGGTACATTCAACACCCCTATAAGCTGGTACATTCAACACCCCTATAAGCTGGTACATTCAACACCACTATAAGCTGGTACATTCAACACCATATAAGCTGGTACATTCAACACCCCTATAAGCTGGTACATTCAACACCATATAAGCTGGTACATTCCACACCCTATAAGCTGGTACATTCAACACCATATAAGCTGGTACATTCAACACCCCTATAAGCTGGTACATTCAACACCATATAAGCTGGTACATTCAACACCACTATAAGCTGGTACATTCAACACCCCTATAAGCTGGTACATTCAACACCCTATAAGCTGGTACATTCAACACCCTATAAGCTGGTACATTCAACACCCTATAAGCTGGTACATTCAACACCCTATAAGCTGGTACATTCAACACCCCTATAAGCTGGTACATTCAACACCCCTATAAGCTGGTACATTCAACACCCCTATAAGCTGGTACATTCAACACCCCTATAAGCTGGTACATTCAACACCACTATAAGCTGGTACATTCAACACCACTATAAGCTGACACCCTATAAGCTGGTACATTCAACACCCTTATAAGCTGGTATATTCAAAAAACCATATAAGCTGGTACATTCAACACCCTATAAGCTGGTACATTCAACACCATATAAGCTGGTACATTCAACACCCCTATAAGCTGGTACATTCAACACCATATAAGCTGGTACATTCAACACCACTATAAGCTGGTACATTCAACACCCCTGTAGGCTGGTACATTCAACACCCCTAACTGACACTCTCCAATAGGGTCATTCCATGTGAAATCACCCAATGGGTTTAACACCACCATCTTCGATTTTGCTGATATTTGGTATGTAGGGTGGTCTTGGCATAACTAGCCCAAATCTCAAATATTAGCTCAATCGGACCAGTAATTTTGGAGATATTGGCCCTCGAATTTTGGCATTTTTTCATAAATGGGCGTGACCACCAATTTTTAGGTGCTGATATCTCGGAAACCTGTGGGTATATTTTGATGAAACTGGTATCATTGGAAAGCTAGTTTGATAAGGATTCCAAATCTGTCATCATTTTCTTGGTAGGTAAAAGTTAAATTTTGGTGACCTCTGATCTTTTGTTTGACCTTGAATTCGACCTTGTGGCCCACGTGACCTTGAAATGACCTCCAGTCAAAATTAAACTCCAAGATGTTACGTCAACATATAAAAAAATCCAGGTGTAATATTTGTAGTTTACTAGTAAAATACACTTAAAGTGGACATGCCTGACCACAAAATGTCCATTTTTACATTTCTAATGCATTAAATGTACACAAATGCACTAGGTTGCCTGTCAAATGCCAATATATTGGCATATGACATAGCAACCAATATGTTTGTACAGAGTTTATGTAATTTTAGTGCATTATTGTAACATGGTTACAGCCTTTTATAACAAATATGTCAAATGATGCTTTTAATAGAAAGTACATTTGTAGAACACCAGTCACCATTATTTATTAACATTATTCATTCATTTACAGTCTAAATTTAAAGAGTCTAAATTTACTGTTTCCACTTTTGACATAGTCCAGTTATTTTAGCAGGTCATGCTTGCTCATGCTGTACATTCGGATGGAAATTGCACGAGATGGTGTGTCGATGATGCAAAGGATTCTTGTCAATCCAACATATGTCCTCAACTCTAGGCCAACGAAATAGTTTAGCTGGTCCATGGGGATGCATGAAATTGATAAGGTAGTCTCCATGCTCATCTGAAATGTTCTCCACCAGGCCAAGGCCAATCCATGGTTCGTTGTCATATAGACAGCACACATAGTTCTGTTCAGCGATGCCTAATGGCACTTCTGATATGTTGTCATGTTCGGCTTGGGCTGTGATGGCTACCACAACAGGAAGATTAACCTGCGCACTCAGTTCCTGTGCAGAGAGATGTGTTGGCGAAAGCGGTACAAATCTATGAAACTGAAGAGTTCCTTTAATTGTCGTTGAAATCTCAAATAGAATTCTCAAGTCGGTGTCAAATTTCTTCACATCTTCGGGTGGGACATTGAAGAATTTGATTCCTGAAATTGTTTCTACAGAACTCCATGATACATGTAGCTTCGATTGGGTCACTGTAGGGCCGCTGGAGACTTGCCTTGGTCAATAGCCTCTTCACAGTTCCACCAATGCCGTCACAGGCACTTTTGCCATGTGATGTGGCAAAAAAGTTCCATTCTGCTTCCAAGCCAAAATCTTTCTGGTGGTAGCAAAGATTGATAAAATTGTGCTTGTTTTTATATTGTCCATATATTGTCCAGCACAGCCATCAGTGAATTAGTGGACTTTCTTTGTTTCTGAGAATTCATTCTTCAGGTAGTCGAGAACCACTTGCTGGAATGCATACACCGTTGATGTCGAATGGTCCTTCATCGAATGGTCCTTCACATCACTGACTACACAAATGTTCCGATGTTCGAGTGTGCTATCATTGAGTTTGCCATAGGCACCATTGATGTCGAATGGTCCTTCATCGAATGGTCCTTCACATCACTGACTACACAAATGTTCCGATGTTCGAGTGTGCTATCATTGAGTTTGCCATAGGCAACAAATGGGTGGATTGTGGCCTGCATGTTTTCCCAATGAAAACTTTGGATCTCGTCCTGCACAACATACGAGTAGTTTTCGGCAAAATCCCCTTGCAGAATAATTTCTTCTGACGGCTTCATTGATGATTTTAGGTACTTCATGTATGCATTTTGAGATTTTGTGGTGAAACTGTGGCGGGTTAGTTTTAACAGCTTAGATGAAAAATAGTCTTTGAATTCATCTTTGGATTCTGTTATGGCAGTCAGTTTTGTTCTATCGGTACCAATCCATTGCTGGTATGTTATGTCTTCAACATCAGTCAGTTCATCACAGTTATGAAGGTGATCGACCAGCCCTTCACGACCAGGACATTCCTTGCAGTACCCCATCATTCACTTTTCATCCTCAGTGGAGACACACAGAATTTCATAATGTCTTTAACAGAAGATTTCAAACATGCTTCAGCCATTAGCTTCTAAGGGTTCTGGTGATATTTACAGACACAGACAGAATGAGTTCCTGATGATCCAGCAAGAACACACCATTTCGGACGCAAAGCTACGAATGAAGAAAATCCAACCTTCTTTTCTGGGTAGGATTCAAGCTCCTTGAGATTCGATAAGATGAGCCACTTTTGATGTTGAACCTTTTCACCGTCCTTATTACGAACACTCACAGAATCTTTCATTCCAGGACACATCCGACTATTTTCATAAAAGCTAATAATGTCATTTTTCAGTTCTTTTGACAAAGTTTTACCCGTGTTCTTATCATCACATTTCCCTAATATACTTCTCCTTTTTTACGTCACAACTTTTTTCCACTAGGTAGTTTGTGGTTCCAAATTCCTTCATAGTCCTAGCTATTGTAGATGGCGACACCGTTAATATCTGAACACGTTCTTGGTAGCTCTGTGACCTCCCAAACTTTTCTTTTAACTCTGTCATTACTGTTTGATAAAGTTTTAGATCCCTTACGCATTGTTCCTCCTCTGAAGCTGAACTGTCTAACTGAACTTCATACGTAAGTTCTAGCTTCCTCTTTAATGTTCGAGTTGCCGATGCAAGTTTTTGCTTCCCTTTAGTTATTTTACTAGAAACTGGCAGTCGACCTGTTTTAACGGGAGTTTGCAAGACTATTTAGCGTAGTTCTGAGATCTACAAACAAGCTATCCACATTTTCAGGAGCACAATTATTGTCAATATCCGTGACCATTGAGCTTGGGACGAGACTTTGCATACTGTGAGTGTTACCATTGTCATATACATGTACATGTACATGTATATAAACTCAAAATGGACATTTTGTGGTCAAGTATGTCCTCAGGTATGTCCACTTTAAATGTATTTTACTAGTAAACTACAAATATTACACCTCTGGATTTTTTTATATGTTGAGGTAACATCTTGGAGTTTAATTTTGACTAGAGGTCATTTCAAGGTCACGTGGGCCACAAGGTCGAATTCAAGGTCGAACAAAAGATCAGAGGTCACCAAAATTCAACTTTTACCTACCAAGAAAATGATGACAGATTTGGAATCCTTATCAAACTAGCTTTCCAATGATACCAGTTTCATCAAAATATACCCACAGGTTTCCGAGATATCAGCACCTAAAAATAGGTGGCCGCGGCCATTTTTGAAAAAATGCCAAAATTCGAGGGCCAATATCTCCAAAATTACTGGTCCGATTGAGCTAATATTTGAGATTTGGGCTAGTTATGCCAAGACAACCCTACATACCAAATATCAGCAAAATCGAAGATGGTGGTGTTAAGATTTTACTTTTTTTGGGGTGATTTGACACGGAATGACCCAATATTAGTCCTCTTTATGGCTAGCAATAGGGACCTTCATGGAGAGTCAAGCATCTATCTGCTATTCCTAATGTATTTTTTATTCCATATTTGCAGACAATAGAATACTATAATCTCAGGGATGGGGGGAGTGTCTTGCGGCAGGCTTATACCTACCTTGTGTGCATAAGTCACTACATGTGCCTTGCGGCTAGTGCCATTAAAAATAAACAGCAGTACTGGTGGGCTATGTGTGTTTAGTACACTAATTTAGGTGTTCTAGCAACCTAGTATGTGTTTAGTACACTAATTTAGGTGTTCTAGCAACCTAGTATGTGTTTAGTACACTAATTTAGGTGTGCTAGCAACCTATTATGTGTTTAGGACACTAATTTAGGTGTACTATCAACTTATCATGTGTTTAGTACACTAATTTAGGTGTTCTAGCAACCTAGTATGTGTTTAGTACACTAATTTAGGTGTTCTAGCAACCTAGTATGTGTTTAGTACACTAATTTAGGTGTGCTAGTAACCTATTATGTGTTTAGGCCACTAATTTAGGTGTACTATCAACCTATCATGTGTTTATAATCAGTGTGCAGTTCACACCATTATGGTGGGAAAGGTGTATGAATTGGAACAAACCTGGCACACTAACACTAAATTAGGTGTGCCAGGCACACATGTATTTACAGTGTGCATCTGCCAGCAACACCAAGTGGTCACACTTGATCATCTAAATGCTCCATCCAGTCTAAGATGAGAATAGTCTCCATGACTGGCACACTGTTTGGATTCTCCATGTGACTGACTTAATTGCTGGATTGTTGGACTAGACTCTCACAGAACTTCACAGTGGCGGAGAGCAGCTGCCTTGGGAGAGACAACATGTTCCCTGCAACCATTGTGGTACAGCAAGAAGCTCATCAGACACTTACGATAATTAGCTAATAAAAGGTGTGGCCTTGCTAGTAATTCTTGCCTCTTAATGTTTGGCAGAGAATGTTGACTAGAGCCTGCTAGAGAGATCTCCAAGAATTACATTTTGTAACAACATCAATTAACAGGTTGGTGAGAGTTAAACATGGAGAGTGTTTAAGATCAGTGCTAAACATGGAGAATGCTAAGGTCAGTGCTAAACATGGAGAGTGTTTAAGATCAGTGCTAAACATGGAGAGTGTTTAAGATCAGTGCTAAACATGGAGAATGCTTAAGGTCAGTGCTAAACATGGAGAATGCTTAAGATCAGTGCTAAACATGGAGAATGCTTAAGATCAGTGCTAAACATGGAGAATGCTTAAGATCAGTGCTAAACATGGAGAATGCTTAAGATCAGTGCTAAACATGGAGAATGCTTAAGATCAGTGCTAAACATGGAGAATGCTTAAGATCAGTGCTAAACATGGAGAATGCTTAAGGTCAGTGCTAAACATGGAGAGTGTTTAAGATCAGTGCTAAACATGGAGAATGCTTAAGGTCAGTGCTAAACATGGAGAGTGTTTAAGATCAGTGCTAAACATGGAGAATGCTTAAGATCAGTGCTAAACATGGAGAATGCTTTAGATCAGTGCTAAACATGGAGAGTGCTTAAGATCAGTGCTAAACATGGAGAGTGCTTAAGATCAGTGCTAAACATGGAGAATGCTTAAGGTCAGTGCTAAACATGGAGAGTGTTTAAGATCAGTGCTAAACATGGAGAATGCTTAAGATCAGTGCTAAACATGGAGAATGCTTTAGATCAGTGCTAAACATGGAGAGTGCTTAAGATCAGTGCTAAACATGGAGAGTGCTTAAGATCAGTGCTAAACATGGAGAGTGCTTAAGATCAGTGCTAAACATGGAGAGTTCTTAAGCTTAAGATCAGTGCTAAACATGGAGAGTGCTTAAGATCAGTGCTAAACATGAAGAGTGCTTAAGATCAGTGCTAAACATGGAGTGCTTAAGATCAGTGCTAAACATGGAGTGCTTAAGATCAGTGCTAAACATGGAGAGTGCTTAAGATCAGTGCTAAACATGGAGAGTGCTTAAGATCAGTGCTAAACATGGAGAGTGCTTAAGATCAGTGCTAAACATGGAGAGTGCTTAAGATCAGTGCTAAATATGGAGAGTGCTTTAGATCAGTGCTAAACATGGAGAGTGCTTAAGATCAGTGCTAAACATGGAGAATGCTTAAGATCAGTGCTAAACATGGAGAGTGCTTAAGATCAGTGCTAAACATGGAGAGTGCTTAAGATCAGTGCTAAACATGGAGAATGCTTAAGATCAGTGCTAAACATGGAGAGTGCTTAAGATCAGTGCCAAACATGGAGTGCTTAAGATCAGTGCTATACATGGAGAATGCTTAAGATCAGTGCTAAACATGGAGAGTGCTTAAGATCAGTGCTAAACATGGAGAGTGCTTAAGATCAGTACTAAACATGGAGAGTGCTTAAGATCAGTGCTAAACATGGAGAATGCTTAAGATCAGTGCTAAACATGGAGAGTGCTTGATAACAGTGCTAAACATGGAGAGTGCTTAAGATCAGTGCCAAACATGGAGTGCTTAAGATCAGTGCTATACATGGAGAATGCTTAAGATCAGTGCTAAACATGGAGAGTGCTTAAGATCAGTGCTAAACATGGAGAGTGCTTAAGATCAGTGCTAAACATGGAGAGTGCTTAAGATCAGTGCTAAACATGGAGAATGCTTAAGATCAGTGCTAAACATGGAGAGTGCTTAAGATCAGTGCTAAACATGGAGAGTGCTTAAGATCAGTGCTAAACATGGAGAGTGCTTAAGATCAGTGCTAAACATGGAGAGTGCTTAAGATCAGTGCCAAACATGAAGAGTGCTTAATTAAGATCAGTACTAAACATGGAGAGTGCTTAAGATCAGTGCTAAACATGGAGAGTGCTTAAGATCAGTGCTAAACATGGAGAGTGCTTAAGGGGGGACTATACATGGAGAGTGCTTAAGATCAGTGCTAAACATGGAGAGTGCTTAAGATCAGTGCCAAACATGAAGAGTGCTTAATTAAGATCAGTACTAAACATGGAGAGTGCTTAAGATCAGTGCTAAACATGGAGAGTGCTTAAGATCAGTGCTAAACATGGAGAGTGCTTAAGATCAGTGCTTAACAGATTGGTGAGAGCAAAACATGGAGAGAAGATCAGTGTTGAACATGGAGAATGCTTAAGATCAGTGCTAAACATGGAGAATGCTTAAGATCAGTGCTAAACATGGAGAATGCTTAAGATCAGTGCTAAACATGGAGAGTGCTTAAGATCAGTGCTAAACATGGAGAGTGCTTAAGGGGGGACTATACCTGAAACTGGGGGGAAACGTCTGTTGATTTGGACTGCCCATAACTTTTTTTTAATAATTACTCTGTCCAAATAATATTATGCTCATATTGTTCCTTGATCTATGTGCTTCCCAATAATATAAAAGATTAGTCTATAGGCATATTTTCTCAGAAGATATATACATGCAGAAATATCAAGGCATTCCAAAAAACTGACCACTTCTGCCCCCACACTCCCCCTCACCCATACTTACAAACCAAAAGCTGTAAATTGGTCTGTGGTTTGCCTAAGTATTATATGAGCGAGACAATTTTTATAAAACTTGATGGGTTGTCAAGTTATGGTGATTAGAAGAGGTGACCTTTGCAGATTTATCGTTAAGATCTCGTATTCACTAATACAGCAGGATGCGCCACTCCCCCCAGTTTAGTTATTGAATTTTTGTCTCCGCCATATAATAGCTATTAGCTTAGGCAAACCACAGACCAATTTACAGCTTTTGGTTTGTAAGTACATGTATGGGTGAGGGGGAAGTGTTGGGGCAGAAGTGTTTAGTTTTTTGGAATGCCTTGATATTTCTGCATGTATCTTATGAGAAAATATGCCTATAGACTAATCTTTTATATCATTGGAAAGCACATAGATCAAGGAACAATATGACCATAATATTATTTGGACAGAGTAATTATAAAAAAAGTTATGGGCGGTCCAAATCAACAGACGTTTTTCTCCCAGTTTCAGGTATAGTCCCCCCTTAAGATCAGTGCTAAACAGATTGGTGAGAGCAAAACATGGAGAGAAGATCAGTGTTGAACATGGAGAATGCTTAAGATCAGTGCTAAACATGGAGAATGCTTAAGATCAGTGCTAAACATGGAGAATGCTAAGATCAGTGCTAAACATGGAGAATGCTTAAGATCAGTGCTAAACATGGAGAGTGCTTAAGATCAGTGCTAAACATGGAGAGTGTTAAGATCAGTGCTAAACATGGAGAATGCTTAAGATCAGTGCTAAACATGGAGAATGCTTAAGATCAGTGCTAAACATGGAGAATGCTTAAGATCAGTGCTAAACATGGAGAGTGCTTAAGATCAGTGCTAAACATGGAGTGTTAAGATCAGTGCTAAACATGGAGAATGCTTAAGATCAGTGCTAAACATGGAGAATGCTTAAGATCAGTGCTAAACATGGAGAATGCTAAGATCAGTGCTAAACATGGAGAATGCTTAAGATCAGTGCTAAACATGGAGAGTGCTTAAGATCAGTGCTAAACATGGAGAGTGTTAAGATCAGTGCTAAACATGGAGAATGCTTAAGATCAGTGCTAAACATGGAGAATGCTTAAGATCAGTGCTAAACATGGAGAATGCTTAAGATCAGTGCTAAACATGGAGAGTGCTTAAGATCAGTGCTAAACATGGAGTGTTAAGATCAGTGCTAAACATGGAGAATGCTTAAGATCAGTGCTAAACATGGAGAATGCTTAAGATCAGTGCTAAACATGGAGAATGCTTAAGATCAGTGCTAAACATGGAGAGTGCTTAAGATCAGTGCTAAACATGGAGAATGCTTAAGATCAGTGCTAAACATGGAGAATGCTTAAGATCAGTGCTAAACATGGAGAGTGCTTAAGATCAGTGCTAAACATGGAGAGTGTTAAGATCAGTGCTAAACATGGAGAGTGCTTAAGATCAGTGCTAAACATGGAGAGTGCTTAAGATCAGTGCTAAACATGGAGAGTGTTAAGATCAGTGCTAAACATGGAGAATGCTTAAGATCAGTGCTAAACATGGAGAATGCTTAAGATCAGTGCTAAACATGGAGAATGCTTAAGATCAGTGCTAAACATGGAGAGTGCTTAAGATCAGTGCTAAACATGGAGAGTGTTAAGATCAGTGCTAAACATGGAGAATGCTTAAGATCAGTGCTAAACATGGAGAATGCTTAAGATCAGTGCTAAACATGGAGAGTGCTTAAGATCAGTGCTAAACATGGAGAGTGTTAAGATCAGTGCTAAACATGGAGAATGCTTAAGCTATTGGTTTATGGAATCCTATCTTGAAATTCCCTCCCCATGAGTACACCTCAACCTCCCCACCTTGAGTACCCCTCAACCTGAATATTAGCACTTCACTTCTCCTCACACCTAACTGAATACCACCCACCTTAACCCACTGAATATCTCTGACCCCAAATTCCCTTGAAATAGCCCTAGGCTCTGGTCTTGCTGGCCATTCTCTTATGTGTGCACACACACACACACACACACACACACACCTGGCGAGCATCTGATCAAATGCCACATGACCACCACATGATTGCCTAATCGGCATCTTCAAGCTTGCTCTGATCGCCATGACAATGCTCACACATGTTTACTGTGCGATGAAGTATGAACAAACTCTAGCTAGTGTGACATTAACCAAACCCTCTTTTCCCATGTATGGGCATGTGTTAGGATCCAGCTAGTGCGACTAGTCTCACCTTGAACACACTCCGGTTGAGGAAGACTCGCAGCAGCGTAAGAAGAATGGCGATGATTACTGCGTAAAGTGTGAAGGCGTGGTCCGTATTGTGACATTCAAAAATGGCATACACCACTTCTGTCAGCCATGTTACTAAGCCATTCCATGGCAGCCTCTCATAGACTTCTTTGACTCCAGGACTAATGATATCCCTAGCAGCAATGGCTGGGTTGGGGAACCATGGCGACTTTTCAAGGTAGCCAGGAGCCTCGAGAAAACTTTTCCAGAGAGATGCCATTTTCAGCACAGGTGATTCACTGACCAGGAGAGGAGAACAGTGAGTGGGAGAATGGAAGAGGAATAACTTCTGTGGGTCACGATGGTATATTCTGCCTGGAAAATTGAGGCCATGTGGGGGCACTGCTCAAGGAGTTATTACAAATGCAATTTGAGGAAAGGAGTTGTCTGTGCCGAGGTCAAGGTTCTAAAGTCATGTGACATAATTAAATCCCCAAATCAGTGGGCAGCCTGGACATTCAAAAGCTTAGCTCATATTGTGTTGGGGCAGAGACGGCACCGCCAAAAACTCAGTGATGGGTGGAGGAAAGAGAGGAGGCACTGGGAGCTGATAGGCAACTCTCCAATACATGTACTGTACATGTACATGTACATGTAGGTGGCTTCTTGCAGTGTGGCCTACATAGAGTGATGTGGGTAAGGTGGTTGTTCTAGAGGTTGTTCTAGAAGATAAGGATTGTTCTAGGGGATAAGGAGGTTGTTCTAGAAAATAAGGATTGTTCTAGGGGATAAGGAGGTTGTTCTAGAAGATAAGGATTGTTCTAGGAGATAAGGAGGTTGTTCTAGGGGACAAGGAGGTTGTTCTAGGAGATAAGGAGGTTGTTCCAGGGGATAAGGAGGTTGTTCTAGGACAGCGGTCCCCAACCGTGGAGGAGCTTAGGGCTGTGACGTCACGGATATTAGCTAGGCAAAAAACAAACGTCTTTCGAAGGTTTCTTTGCGCGGGGCAGAAGATATAGAGAGAAAACAGAAGAAGAGCCTACGATTTTAAAGAAAAAGAAAGCTGCATTTACCAGACAATACCAGGAGTCCTACTTAAAATATGGATTTATTTCAACAGGTTGCAAGCCCGCTTTGGGCGACCGGCTCTCGAACGAGGCAATGAAACCTTCAAAACTACTTCGCCACCTGGAGACCAAACATTCTGCCTTAAAAGACAAGCCTTTGGAGTATTTTGAAAGAAAAAAACGTGAACACGAAGGGCAGAAGCAGTTATTCCGTGTTACATTTTTCATGCATTTTATATTTGATTTTCTTGTTTATCTTATGCTGCGTTTATTACTACATTTAGAATAAATCAGTTTTTATACCGGTCGCATCATTTTATTCTGTTGTAGGCCTATTTATCCCTCACATCTTGGAGGCTGGTCCGTCAAAATATTGTCGGAGATTCAACCGGTCCGTGGTACAAAAAAGGTTGGGTACCGCTGTTCTAGGAGACAAGGTTGTTCTAGGGGACAAGGAGGTTGTTCTAGGGGACAAGGAGGTTGTTCTAGGGGACAAGGAGGTTGTTCCAGGGACAAGGAGGTTGTTCTAGGGGATAGGGGAGGGGTTCTATCCTTGTTCTGGCCATTTGGATGGGGCTGGGAGGTTGCTTTCTTGCTAATGGCTAAAGCTATTTATAGTGTGATTAAGGCTTGAAGGGGAGGGGCTTAAGAGAGTGAAAGTGTCAACCTACCGTGAGTGGTTGTCACCTCAACAGAAGTGGTACTGGCCGTCTGTTTCAGTTACACTGCCACCTCCGATCAAAAATAGGGGTGTGGTTAGAGGGGCTGGGTGTCTTCTACCACCGCGTCTCCAGGCAACAGAGAAGTTGTGGTGCATAAGGACCAGAACACTTGCACTCCGGAACCTGTTTCCTAGGAATGATGAATTATTAGTTAGATAGTCAGCCTTTAAGCAAAAAAACAAAAGCCACCGGAAGTGTTTCACAGAACAAGAAATAATGTACACAAATATGAGTTTACTACAAGTCAGTAGTAGTCATTAAAGGACAAGCACTGAAGTGCTTTTAAGCAGTCAAATAGTTCATTAGAGGGGCACTGCAGAGTGTGTGTATTTGGGAGGGAGGAGACTCCTGCCAAGCCTTAATGAATAGAGCAGGGGTGTGCACAGTATTTGGAAGGGAGAAGACTCCTGCCAAGCCTTAATGAATAGAGCAGGGGTGTGCACAGTATTTGGGAGGGAGGAGACTCCCTGCCAAGCCTTAATGAACAGAGCAGGGGTGTGCACAGTATTTGGGAGGGAGGAGACTCCCTTCCAACCTTAATGAATAGAGCAGGGGTGTGCACAGTATTTGGAAGGGAGGAGGGAGACTCCTGCCAAGCCTTAATGAATAGAGCAGGGGTGTGCACAGTATTTGGGAGGGAGGAGACTCCCTGCCAAGCCTTAATGAATAGAGCAGGGGTGTGCACAGTATTTGGAAGGGAGGAGGGAGACTCCTGCCAAGCCTTAATGAACAGAGCAGGGGTGTGCACAGTATTTGGGAGGGAGGAGACTCCCTGCCAAGCCTTAATGAATAGAGCAGGGGTGTGCACAGTATTTGGGAGGGAGGAGACTCCTGCCAAGCCTTAATGAACAGAGCAGGGGTGTGCACAGTATTTGGGAGGGAGGAGACTCCCTGCCAAGCCTTAATGAACAGAGCAGGGGTGTGCACAGTATTTGGAAGGGAGGAGGGAGACTCCTGCCAAGCCTTAATGAACAGAGCAGGGGTGTGCACAGTATTTGGGAGGGAGGAGACTCCCTGCCAAGCCTTAATGAATAGAGCAGGGGTGTGCACAGTATTTGGGAGGGAGGAGACTCCTGCCAAGCCTTAATGAACAGAGCAGGGGTGTGCACAGTATTTGGGAGGGAGGAGACTCCCTGCCAAGCCTTAATGAACAGAGCAGGGGTGTGCACAGTATTTGGAAGGGAGGAGGGAGACTCCTGCCAAGCCTTAATGAACAGAGCAGGGGTGTGCACAGTATTTGGAAGGGAGGAGGGAGACTCCTGCCAAGCCTTAATGAATAGAGCAGGGGTGTGCACAGTATTTGGGAGGGAGGAGACTCCTGCCAAGCCTTAATGAATAGAGCAGGGGTGTGCACTGTATTTGGGAGGGAGGAGACTCCTGCCAAGCCTTAATGAACAGAGCAGGGGTGTGCACAGTATTTGGAAGGGAGGAGGGAGACTCCTGCCAAGCCTTAATGAACAGAGCAGGGGTGTGCACAGTATTTGGAAGGGAGGAGGGAGACTCCTGCCAAGCCTTAATGAATAGAGCAGGGGTGTGCACAGTATTTGGGAGGGAGGAGACTCCTGCCAAGCCTTAATGAATAGAGCAGGGGTGTGCACTGTATTTGGGAGGGAGGAGACTCCTGCCAAGCCTTAATGAACAGAGCAGGGGTGTGCACAGTATTTGGAAGGGAGGAGGGAGACTCCTGCCAAGCCTTAATGAACAGAGCAGGGGTGTGCACAGTATTTGGAAGGGAGGAGGGAGACTCCTGCCAAGCCTTAATGAATAGAGCAGGGGTGTGCACTGTATTTGGGAGGGAGGAGACTCCTGCCAAGCCTTAATGAACAGAGCAGGGGTGTGCACAGTATTTTGGAGGGAGAAGACTCCTGCCAAGCGGAGGAGTGTATCACTGCATGCGTCGAATTGGTCATTAAAATACAATTTTTTTGGCTGGCCCCTTACATACAGATGTAACAGGAAACATTCATGTAGCATTAATCATTGTGGTGACATCATACGTAGGCCTGCATTGCTCTAGCCACTGGCCTGGCCCTAGCTATGTACATAGTTTGTGAGGATTGATGATTCAACACAAGATACTTAGGACCATTGGGAGCAAACCAACTATTCCTATTGATGTGGCAGTTCTGTGTACATGCGATATTAGGAACTGATGACACTCCACATGAGAGATCCTTCATGAATGCTGGCAGGAGTGTTGAATCATTGGAACTGTGCCTGAGGTCTTCCTGTTTCAGCCACGATCAGTTCCTTCAGCAGAAAGAAGTAGAGTCATGGCTTTCCAGTTCCCACTGTGGCGACCATCTTCAGGACACATGGTTCCCACTGTGGCGACTGGCGACCATCTTCAGGACACATGGTTCCCACTGTGGCGACCATCTCCAGGACACATGGAGGTCTTTCAGGACGTCTTCCCTTTCTCCACCAGAAAGTGGAGGAGATAAGTATTGCATCATCAAGAAGGGAACAGAGGGTGGGTTTCTGGATCACCCAACAGTATTCAGCATTCCATAGGGAACTAGAGAAGTAAGGACCTCTTTCCTTTCTGGGTAGCCATTTACACAGGAAGGAAGATGGCTACCTACAAATACATACATGTGCACTGATCCAACAGAGACAGGCATCTGCAACATTCAATTCATCTTCTTATTACTCCTATAGAGTATTCAGAGAGGTAGTTTGCGTTGTTGTACAGTTCTGAGTCAGCATGGCACTAAGTGCTGCTGAGAGGCAGTGCCACTACCATGACCAGAAGAGGGCAGAGATGGTGAGCAGGCATGGAAGCAGAGAGACTGTGAGAGGAAGAAGAAGGCCAGAGCTACCAACCCAGAGGCAGTGAGAGAGAAGCAGAGTCAGAACCTCCGTAGGTGGAGGGCAGTCAGGAAGGCAGAAGTACCACAGACACCTCAGTGGCAGACCTCGGACCAGGCAGTTTTGTTGCCATTCTTTTTCAACTGAACGAGGCCAGTATTTCTCACCATGGCAACCGTGTGTAGCGTGCAGGAATAGCACATGCAGCTGAAGTTCCTCCACAAGGTGGGCACCTCTGGTGTGTACAGGGATCCAGAGTGGGAAGACAACAGTGTGGAAAAAATAAAGACACTTTATTTGTGTGCCCAGAGCTGCAGGTGAACGGAACTTGATGCCTACCATACTCATTAGATGTGCACAGAGAGCAGTGATGGCCAAGTACACCATACGCAAAGAGACTATATGGTAGCTAGGATTGTACCATTCTCAAGAGCAGCACACACACATTGTACAGACATGATGATACTCAATGCAGGCATCAGTAAAGTGAAGCAGTCAGTGCTAATGATTAGCTCTACATAGACTAGCAGGAAATGGATAAAAATATTGTACTTTAAAAAAAATATAGTCTTTTAATTAATTTTACACTTATAAGCTTCTTTTTAAAAGATAAATGAGGTGATAACTAGAGCAAGTGCATGTATCCAGTCCACAGGAGAGCCATGCATGCTTATAGAACATCATTAACATTCCAAATTCTGTTACTATGAAATTCCGTTACCAAGCAGTACCAAACTTTGTTCTTTTTCCTTTGCTAGAAGGACCTTCACCATTCTGTTGTATGTAGAGTCTAATATCCCTAAACCTACACCAGGCCCACCATTAAGGCAGTGCTGTACAAGAACAGCAGGTTATATGACATTGCGTACAACTCTGAAAATTTCATGTTAATTTTATGAAATTCCGTTACTACCTGTCACGGTGCACTCAAAGAAAAACAGAATATCATTATACAGCAACATTGAAGTATCCATGGAGACCTACATGCAGATATATACAGCAACATTGAAGTATCCATGGAGACCTACATGCAGATATATACAGCAACATTGAAGTATCCATGGATACCTACATGCAGATATATACAGCAACATTGAAGTATCCATGGAGACCTACATGCAGATATATACAGCAACATTGAAGTATCCATGGAGACCTACATGCAGATATATACAGCAACATTGAAGTATCCATGGAGACCTACATGCAGATATATACAGCAACATTCAAGTATCCATGGAGACCTACATGCAGATATATACAGCAACATTCAAGTATCCATGGAGACCTACATGCAGATATATACAGCAACATTAAAGTGTCCATGGAGACCTACATGTAGATATATACAGCAACATTATATTATCCATGGAGACCTACATGTAGATATATACAGCAACATTAAAGTATCCATGGAGACCTACATGCAGATATATACAGCAACATTAAAGTATCCATGGAGACCTACATGTAGATATATACAGCAACATTAAAGTGTCCATGGAGACCTCATGAAGATATTTACAGCAACATTAACGTGTCCATGGAGACCTACATGTAGATATATACAGTTAAAGTATCCATGGGGACCTACACATGCAGATATATACAGCAACATTAAAGTGTCCATGGAGACCTACATGTAGATATATACAGCAACATTAAAGTGTCCATGGAGACCTACATGCAGATATATACAGCAACATTAAAGTATCCATGGAGACCTACATGTAGATATATGCAGCAACATTAAAGTGTCCATGGAGACTAGCTGAGTATGTATAATTAGTAATAAATAGTAATAATAAATAGTAATAATAAATAAATAGATAATAATAATAAATAGAAAATAATAGTTAAATAAATAGTTAATAAAATATGTTAATAATAAATAGTAATAATAAAGTTAATAATAAATAGTTAGTTAAAGTTAATAAATAGTAACAACAAATATAGTTACCAATAAATAGTTAATATAAATAGTAATAATAAATAAATATATATAATAATAAATAGATAAATAGTTAATAGTAATAAAATAAATCGTTAATAATAATTAATAAATAGAAAATAATTAATAAATAGTCAATAGTTATAAAATAAATCGTTAATAATATATAATAAATAGTAATAATAAATAGTAATAATAAATAGTTAGAATAAATAGTTAGAATAAATAGTTAATAATAATAATAAGTAGAGTTAATAATTAACTATTGTGTCTTCAATACTCAATACCGATCTGGACGAAGATGACAATGCTTGGCTACAAGCTACCCTCCCTGTGAAGTCGGGTGGTTTAGGTATTCGAAGCACAGTGTCCATGGCCCCTTCTGCCTACCTTGCATCGATTCATGCCTCCCAGGACCTTATCTCCGCTATTCTGCCCCAAGAAATATGTCCCATCTCATCTCCCCTGGTGAATGACGCTCTCACTGTGTGGTCCCAGGGTCATGATGGACAGGCTCCAGCAGAGAGACTGCTCTGACCAAGCAGAAGACGTGGGACGGAATTAAGTCTAATGCCTTGGCAAAGCACTTGGTGCCAGATGATGTCAACCGTGGAAGATTGTTAGCAGCTGCAATAAAAGAATCTGGTGCTTGGTTGCATGCCCTGCCTATTTCACCACTTGGACTGCGTCTGGATGATGAAAGTCTTCGGATTGCTGTTGGACTGCGCCTTGGTGTTTCCATCTGTGGCTCTCATACCTGCTACCACTGTGGTGCTCAGGTAGACTCCCTAGGAAGGCATGCACTGAGCTGCAGAAAGAGCGAAGGACGCCACTACCGCCATGCAACCCTCAATCATATAATCCACAGGGCCCTTCTCTCTGCAAAGATACCAGCTCGATTAGAACCTCCAGCTGCTGAGATCGGATGGGAAAATACCTTGGGGTTACAATAGTACCATGGAGATGTGGAAAGGTGTTGGTGTGGGATACCACATGTCTGAACACTTTTTCCCCTTCCTATTTGAGTCGGGCTACTGTGGCTGCTGGAGAGGTAGCAGCAATGGCAGAAGAAAGGAAGTGCAGCAAATACAGTGCTCTCCCCACCACCCACCTCTTCGTGCCTATAGCCATTGAAACATCAGGAGCAATTGGGCCCAAGTCTCTCCTATTCCTTAAAGATCTTGGGAAACGTCTGAGGAGAGAGACAGGTGACAGCCATGCTACCGCTTACCTCCTGCAGCGCTTATCGATGGCAGTACAGCGTGGGAATGCTGCTTCGATCTTGGGGGGCCTTAGGGAGAGTGACTGCCTTTTATTAATCTATTTAGTCATTAATTGTATTGGATTATTATATTGGATTATTATATTTATTATATTTATTATATTTATATAATAATTGTTCATTTATTTATAATTTTTTTAATTATTATTATTATTATCATTATTAAAATAAAATAAAATAAATTAATTTAAAAAAATAGATAGTTAATAATAAGTTAAATAAATAGTTACTAATTAATAAATAGTAATAACAAAATAATAAATAAATAGTTAATAATATAAAATTAATAGTAAATAATAAATAATAAATAATAATAAATAGTTAATAAATGGATAAATGGGATAAATAGATAATAATAAATAACAATAATAATAATAAATAATAATAATAAATAGTTAATAAATAGTTAATAATAACAAACAGTAATAATAAAGTTAATATAATAAATAGTTAATAATAAATGGTATTAATAAATAAATATATAATAAATATGATATTTAGTAATAATAAAAGAATACAATTATAATAAATAAAATAGACAGTAATAATGAATAGTACTAGTAATATGTTACTCAAAGGATAGAGCTGGTATTAAAAAAAGCTGCATAAGTGTAACTATGCCAAAGTTACATGCAGTCAAAGTGGGCTACCTCAAAATATATGAGTGCCTGAACTGACTGTGACTCCGGATCAGCAAGTGCTGGCCACTGGTACCTGTGGCTAGAGGAAGTGCTCTCTATGCAATGAGTGTTTTCATTACGTGATAAAATATTCAGCACTGAACTCTCTAAATTCATATGAGATAGAGTAGGCCTTCCTCTAGCCACAGATACCAACTTCAGCAGCACTGAACTCGTATGAGGTAGAGTAGGCCTTCCTCTAGCCACAGATACCAACTTCAGCAGCACTGAACTCATATGAGATAGAGTAGGCCTTCCTCTAGCCACAGATACCAACTTCAGCAGCACTGAACTCATATGAGGTAGAGTAGGCCTTCCTCTAGCCACAGATACCAACTTGAGCAGCACTGAACTCATATGAGGTAGAGTAGGCCTTCCTCTAGCCACAGATAACTTCAACAGCTCTGAACTCATATGAGGTAGAGTAGGCCTTCCTCTAGCCACAGATACCAACTTCAGCCACTCATATGAGGTAGAGTAGGCCTTCCTCTAGCCACAGATACCAACTTCAACAGCTCTGAACTCTCTAAACTCATATGGAAACTCAAAAACACTATGCAGCACAACAAGAAATGTTCCACCATGGGCAGAGCACCATCCTACCTAACCACATCAAAACGCTGCACCTTATGCACAGAGAAACTGCACACATCTACTCAGACTCTAAACAAACAACTCTAAACAAACCATCTGAATTCCTCTCCAAGTGCACACACAAGTTCCTCCTCAAAAACACACATTGACACCTACACCTGTCGCCAATCATCACACACTCAAACTGAGAAACACCTCATTCACTTATCTACTGGTCCAACTTGTATATATATACCCACTCTTATCTCAGCTCCTCATTGCCCCTGGTGTTGCTTGCACATGGAACTAGAGAGAAGGGCCAGACAATCCTATAAATGTCACTATATACATTATCAGCTCTGCTTAGCATTGAGCAATAGGTGTGGTCTGTTTTGAATGTGTGTGGTTCCCATGGTCACCAGACTAATAATTCCAACTTATATTTCATATATTTGTCTCTTTTCACTCCAATGATGGCTGACTGAAACGCTGGTTTAAGTTTGAAAATAAATTTTTTGATAAGTACATGACAACTGGAAATCAACAGTTGAGGTTCTATAATTTCTCAGCATATGATGGGAGAGTTGTTTCACTGAGAAACGTCGTGTCAATAGTTTAACAGACCTTCAACAAAACTGCTTGCCGTGAAGCCATTTTCTTTCCTCTGGCTTCGATCAGCTGCCATTTTCTCGACCTTCTTCACTATGATCACTATTCCTGTTTACACAAGCCTCTTTATTTAATGGGGGGGGGGGACTCGATATTTTAAGGGTATTTTTTACTTCTTTTTTTTAACTTGTGGTTACAACTTTAGAGCTCCGTAGATTCTGCAAGCTTCATGGTATGGACTTGATATATAGCTCAAAAGATAGGTCTCTCTGTGTGCTCTCTTTTGATGCTAAAATATGTTTCATAGGTATAACTATAGGCAAGTTACTAGACCCTAAAGTGGAGGGACCTCAAAAACCTGAATCCCTGCAACCTCCGCCAAAATAACTCCAGATTGCAAAGTGCAAAAAAATTGAATGGTACGAGTGGCTAGAGGAAGCTCTAGCGCATGCAATGACCTTTTTGATTAGGCGTTAAAAATTTATTACCTGGTCAAGTGCGGGGGTGGAAAATTGAGGGCGTTGAAAATCAACGCCTTCAATTTCGCACCAACCCAGCTTCCTCTAGCCACTCATACCATTTTTTAAAAAATTGCACTTAGCAATCTGTTAGCAATCTGGAGCAATCTGGAGTTATTTTGGCGGAGGTTGCAGGGATTCAGGTTTTTGAGGTCCCTCCACTTTAGGGTCTAGTAACTTGCCTATAGTTATACCTATGAAACATATTTTAGTATCAAAAGAGAGCACACAGAGAGACCTATCTTTTGAGCTATATATCAAGTCCATACAATGAAGTTTTCAGAATCTACAGAGCTCTAAAGTTATAACCACAAGTAAAAATTAAAAAAGTTTAAAAAATACCAACAGACCCCCTTTAAGGGCAAATATGTAAATTTAGACAAGAAAATTTGGTCCAAAACAAGAATTTTACCAAAATGTGGAGACCCTTTACCTTAAATAAAATGAACTCCAAATAAGATCCAGATTTTTTTTAAAGCAGAATAGTATTCTTTAAAGTTTAAAGATAGAATATGATGTCAACTCAGCTCAGAGTAATCCTGCAAGAATAGCAGTGGTCTTCGTTATCGGTGAAAAAATGGCAGCAGTCTACATGCACTGGCAACTTCTTGTTACATTTCTTTCTTGACAAGTCAAACAAACAGTTTTTGTCTTCTTTCTGTTTTTAGTCTCTTACAAGATACTCCTCAGAAGTGCAGAACTAACTGATCATTTACACCATGCCTGTGTATTTAAATATACACTTAGACACATGGATCCCAGCCTGTGTATTTAAATATGCACTTAGACACATGGATCCCAGCCTGTGTATTTAAATATACACTTAGACACATGGATCCCAGCCTATGTATTTAAATATGCACTTAGACACATGGATCCCAGCCTGTGTATTTAAATATACACTTAGACACATGGATCCCAGCCTGTGTATTTAAATATGCACTTAGACACATGGATCCCAGCCTATGTATTTAAATATACACTTAGACACATGGATCCCAGCCTATGTATTTAAATATACACTTAGACACATGGAACCCAGCCTGTGTATTTAAATATACACTTAGACACATGGATCCCAGCCTGTGTATTTAAATATACACTTAGACACATGGATCCCAGCCTATGTATTAAATATACACTGAGACACATGGATCCCAGCCTGTGTATTTAAATGTACACTTAGACACATGGATCTCAGCCTGTGTATTTAAATATACACTTAGACACATGGATCCCAGCCTGTGTATTTAAATATACACTTAGACACATGGATCCCAGCCTGTGTATTTAAATATGCACTTAGACACATGGATCCCAGCCTGTGTATTTAAATATACACTTAGACACATGGATCCCAGCCTATGTATTTAAATATACACTTATAGACACATGGATCCCAGCCTATGTATCTAAATATGCACTTAGACACATGGATCCCAGCCTATGTATTTAAATATGCACTTAGATACATGGATCCCAGCCTATATATTTAAATATACACTTAGACACATGGATCCCAGCCTGTGCATTTAAATATACACTTTGACCACATGGATCCCAGCCTGTGTATTTAAATATACACTTAGACACATGGAACCCAGCCTGTGTATTTAAATATGCACTTGACACATGGATCCCAGCCTGTGTATTTAAATATACACTTAGACACATGGATCCCAGCCTGTTTATTTAGACACATGGATCTCAGCCTATGTATTTAAATATGCACTTAGATACATGGATCCCAGCCTGTGTATTTAAATATACACTTTGACCACATGGATCCCAGCCTGTGTATTTAAATATACACTTAGACACATGGATCCCAGCCTGTGTATTTAAATATGCACTTAGACACATGGATCCCAGCCTGTGTATTTAAATATACACTTGACACATGGATCCAAGCCTGTGTATTTAAATATACACTTAGACACATGGATCTCAGCCTATGTATTTAAATATGCACTTAGATACATGGATCCCAGCCTATATATTTAAATATACACTTAGACACATGGATCCCAGCCTGTGCATTTAAATATACACTTTGACCACATGGATCCCAGCCTATGTATTTAAATATACACTTAGACACATGGATCCCAGCCTATGTATTTAAATATACACTTAGACACATGGAACCCAGCCTGTGTATTTAAATATACACTTAGACACATGGATCCCAGCCTGTGTATTTAAATATACACTTAGACACATGGATCCCAGCCTATGTATTAAATATACACTGAGACACATGGATCCCAGCCTGTGTATTTAAATGTACACTTAGACACATGGATCTCAGCCTGTGTATTTAAATATACACTTAGACACATGGATCCCAGCCTGTGTATTTAAATATACACTTAGACACATGGATCCCAGCCTGTGTATTTAAATATGCACTTAGACACATGGATCCCAGCCTGTGTATTTAAATATACACTTAGACACATGGATCCCAGCCTATGTATTTAAATATACACTTATAGACACATGGATCCCAGCCTATGTATCTAAATATGCACTTAGACACATGGATCCCAGCCTATGTATTTAAATATGCACTTAGATACATGGATCCCAGCCTATATATTTAAATATACACTTAGACACATGGATCCCAGCCTGTGCATTTAAATATACACTTTGACCACATGGATCCCAGCCTGTGTATTTAAATATACACTTAGACACATGGAACCCAGCCTGTGTATTTAAATATGCACTTGACACATGGATCCCAGCCTGTGTATTTAAATATACACTTAGACACATGGATCCCAGCCTGTGTATTTAGACACATGGATCTCAGCCTATGTATTTAAATATGCACTTAGATACATGGATCCCAGCCTGTGTATTTAAATATACACTTTGACCACATGGATCCCAGCCTGTGTATTTAAATATACACTTAGACACATGGATCCCAGCCTGTGTATTTAAATATGCACTTAGACACATGGATCTCAGCCTATGTATTTAAATATGCACTTAGATACATGGATCCCAGCCTATATATTTAAATATACACTTAGACACATGGATCCCAGCCTGTGTATTTAAATATACACTTAGACACATGGATCCCAGCCTGTGTATTTAAATATACACTTAGACACATGGATCCCAGCCTGTGTATTTAAATATACACTTAGACACATGGATCCCAGCCTGTGTATTTAAATATACACTTAGACACATGGATCCCAGCCTGTGTATTTAAATATACACTTAGACACATGGATCCCAGCCTGTGTATTTAAATATACACTTTGACCACATGGATCTCCTGGTTTTGTTGAGATCCTCTGAGATCCTCTTTCCAAGAATAAGCTAAGAAAACCACATGATCACTTCTTAGTAATAGGAAATCGCAACTGCTTCACGCTCAGCTCAGCTCTACTTAATTTGCTTATATAAGAATGTTCATTGTATTGACGACCTTTACCTGTTTTACTTTTAGGTGTTGGCTGATGGATTGTTGTTGCAGTGCATTGGTCGGTGTTTAGAGTCTGCTGGTCGTAGCATTATCATATTGTATGCAAGTTGTGAGTGGATGGATATTAGGATACAATGTGTAGGTTTTCATCTGTCGACTTACTTTTTTGTGCCTAACACAGGCCAGTGCAGCTATTATATAACTACAGCTGTTGTTTGTAGCAATAGCTTTCTCAAGGCTGTGTTGCTCCAGCACTCCATAGTAACAACACTATACACACATGTCCAGTAACCTGAAGAGTGGCTCCTGAAAAGTTCAATTTTCACTGTGAACTTCCCAAGCCTAGACCAGTGCAGCAGCTTAGCTAGAGCCGTGATCTGTAGCTATAGGTTTCTCGTAGCATTGAGAGCTCCATTGAACACTATACAGCTATTCAGCTAAGTTGCATAACTAGCCTAGGTGTGTCTCGAGGAAACTTGGTAGCTAATCAAATGGCAAGTTATCTTCTGTGGCCTTCCTTCTTTGGGCCAAGCCTCGACCAGTGTGGCAGCTCGAGGGACATCCGCACGTGGGTAATAGCTAGCTTTGTCACAGACACTCCAATGCAGTATGAAAAGAGTTATTATGTACAAGGTGGCTAATCGAAGTTGTTATCTTTCAGCAAGTTTGTTTGATATGGTCATAGATGTATAGCATAGATATCCAGCAGCAGCCTTGGTCTAGATGTATCCAAGACTATCAAAGGTAGCTAATTAGCTTTGGTTACTACTCTATAAAAAGACACTAGAAAGCCAGCTCTTCATAATGACTAGGGAGACATTCCCATCTGCATCAGTTGCAGCTTTTGGGCAGATGACTCCTCATTATCACACAGTTATTGTATTACAGATTCTTATTCTATTATTGACATTTGATAGTGGGGGGGGGGAGGGGGGCTACGATTACTGCTTTGCCATTTAGAGGGTTAAGAACAAGAATATCTTCTTAATAATGAAAGCATGAGTGGACCTCACACATCTGCAGGACCCTAACTTAATTAAGACCCTACCTTAATTAATACCAGTAACGACATTGAGTGGAGAGTGAAGAAAACAGTTACTTTAGTTTGAAATCATCCTAGTATGAATGTCCTAGCCCGGGGACACCTGAAAGTCACTGCATGACGTCATCAAGATCTTGCAATGCTTGACCCTCACTTTTAGTTTCATTTGCTTCCCATCATCAGTGGAACAAGTGCTCTTAACAAAGCTCCTCTCGTAGACATCCTGCCACATGCACTTTTGCATTTCAGAATGTACCGCCATGTTGTTGCAGAGCATCAGGCAGTGCTTTCTGAAAGAATTCTCGGAGTACTAAAGAGAAGACTATGCAGAAGCTAACAAGGATAGTATGCCCTCTATCATTATTACATCTCTCCTATATATCGACCAATTATCCTTCCTATATATGCCGACAATGCAGCCAGTTCTCTGTCATAGAGAGCAGCATGCTTAGCTACCATACCAAGGCAATAGCATTTGCATCATCAGTAGCTGATGATTTGAGTAGCTAAGCCAGAATAAGAAATTACAGCATCTTCCTGCCGAACAAATACTGGGTAAGGGAATTTATTTCAAGTGACACCTCTTTAGTAAATAGAGATGGAAGAGCGGCAACTACCCTAAGGCAAAGCAGCGTCTTGGTTAATAAAAAGAAACAAAAAACTAGCTATACAGTGAGACTCTTAAATGAACCCTGCCCCCACTCCAGACGCTGACAACCTCCTGGCATGGACAAACGCCAAAGTATCTAGCTAGAAAACATACCTCCGAGAAGCGACGACCTGGACAGCGGATACCCTCAGAACACTAACCGGCAGGTTACAACGAATACGCTTCCAAATAGCGGACACTTTACTCCTCCTGAGATCACACTACACCCACTCTACGCCTTTTGCTTATAAGCACTCGTGTATGTTACTATCGAAAATCTGTGGTCTTGTTCTGGGGGGTAAGACTAAAATCTTGGAACCGTCCAATAGATTAATTATGATTAATCAGCTGTTACGGCTACATCAAAGGAAGAGTTTGTGGCTGTACTTAGATGCCATAGTGTTGGATTTTATTCAAACTGTTTGGATTTTTTTTGTTTGGATTTTATCATAAATGTTTGGATTTTTCATCATTAGAAAATTGTTTGACATTTCATGCATGTCAGACCATGTGCAGCCTATTTAAAACCACTCTCTGTGGTATTAGCTGAGTGTGGTCATTTTGTCACCTGGTAGGAATATTCATGTGGTCACTTGGTCTGTGCAGGAATATTCCTGGCACAGTCCTGTGTTATTATGTTGTTATTATGTTGTCACCTGTGCAGGAATAATCCTGCACTGTCCCAGGTCTGTGCAGGAATATGCCTGAACCCTTTGGTCTATGTGCATGTTCATGCATGAGCTATATATCTGGTTGAGCCTGATTTGTGCAAGAGTTAGAATCTTTCTCAGAACGAGTGTCAGAGAGAGTCAGTTAGCTATGGCATCTTCAGAACCCAGTATTTCAAGGTTACCAGAAGAAGATTCTTCAGATATGGATTCTGACTCTGATAATAAGGGTTCACAAACAGTCAAATCTCTACATCTATCAGTCAGGTCTTCTAAGTCTGCAAAAAAGCGATTGTGTGTCTATCGTAGACAGTATGCAAAGACTTTCCCATGGGCCACAACTTCAAGAAAGGGATCTTCTTTTGCATTCTGTATGAAGTGCTCTCGTGATATAAACCTTGGAAGAGGTGGTACTAGAGATCTAAGGAGACATCAGGAAACGAAATTACACAAACACTCAGAAAAAGATGGTGTGTGTGTACTGCCTCTACACTCCTACTTTGGGCCAATAAGAGAGAAGTCTGTAATCCGTGCAGAAGTACTCATCGCATATTTCCTTGGAGAGCACCATCTTGCCTTTCAATTGGGAGATCATTGTACCAAACTATTCAAGTTGATATTTCCTGATTCTTCTATTGCTAAAGACTTTAAGTGCAGTCGTACTAAAGCAACAGCTGTGTTGAAAGTTATTGCCAAGGATTGTTGGAAAACCATTTCCGTAGCAGTTAGAGAGACTAAATGCTTCAGCCTCCAAACTGATGAGACAACTGATATTACCGTTACACAACAAGCTGCTATTATGCTTTGATTCTTCGATAACACCCAAGGACAGGTGAGATGTGTCTTCTTTGCCCTAGAGAGTGTAGAGAGGGAAGGCAACTGCAGAGCTGCTATTTAACGCAATCGATAAGCATTTTCAAGAATCCACTATCCTCCTTTATGATAATCTTGTCGGATTAGGTACAGATAATGTTGGGAGCACGAAATTCAGTGATTTCACGGTTACGATGTAAGCAGCCAGTTTTAGTTTCTCTTCATTGTCATTGTCACATAGCAGCACCAATAGTAAATGAGGCCTGCAAAGTGCTACTTGATGAATTGGAAGATCTGACAACTGATGTACGGTATTATTTCCAGAAGAGCAAAAGGAGGCTGCGACAGTTTAAAGAATTTCAGAGTTTTGTGGAAGGCAAGCCACACAAGTTGTTAAACGCTCAGCCTTGAAGCTTGTGTAAATCGTCTTATCGAGCAATATGAAGCCTTACTCTCATACTTTCGAAGTACAGAGGATAAGCAGGCAGTAGTGAGAAGAGTAAATATTGTACTTGAAAAGCCTCTGACCAAAGCTTACTTGCTCTTTCTATGTTCTGCATTACCAATTGTTAATAATTTCAACAGCAGCAATCTCCAATTCTTCATGTTCTCTACCAAGAGCTCGATGGCTTAATACGAAAATTTCTGTTGCGGTTCATGAATTCTGAGTACATGTGTCAGTGGCGGATCTAGGGGGGGGGGGTTTGGGGGGTCAGAACCCCCCCTCAAGAATATAACCACACCCACTCAAACTCTGTGCAAATGCACAACACATGCATAGGTCATGAGAATGTGGCATGTTTGTTGAAAGAGGTGTTGGTGAAGTATTGAGTGATTGATAAGGTGTGAATGAAGCCATCTTAAACCCAGCTGCTTATGAATGAGTCTATGTTACTGAACTTGAGGGTGATGAATCTACCTTCAATGACTGGAGTTGGGACAGGCAAACACGTATTAAAGCTCAAGGACTATTTAGAACTATGCAAACTCCATGCCATGCTATTTGTTTAACAACTGCACTTGAATCAATAAAGCCACTAACAGTCAAGCTTCAGAAGAGAAATCAAGATATCTATCAAGCCTATAAGCAAGTGGATGAAACTATTGACTTCATCAAGTCTAGATGTGCTGATATTGACAATGTATTTGATCAGTGGTATAAAGAAGCAAGTGCTTTACTAACATTGAAGAAGTAACTCTTCCAAGGAGAGTGGAGAGGCAAGCCCATAGAAATAACCATCCTGGTGATTCTGCTCAAGAATATTATAAAATATTCCTTTCCTTGACACCATCATCTGTCAACTGGAGTCACAGTTCAACCAAGGAAATCAGAATTTGTGCTGAGCTTTTGCTTCTCACTCCAGCCATTTCTGTCACTGATAAATTTGACCCAGTGTCCGAAGTCGCTCACATGCTTACATGGGAGTCTTCCTTACAGCTCCAAAATGAGATGTCAAGATGGAAAATATTCCGGCAAAGAAGATTGGATGCAGGTGATGAAGTTCCTAACAGCTTGCTAAATGCAATTAGTACTATTCGCAGAGAAGATTTCTATACTCTTTTGTGTATTGCTTGCGTCCCATATACCTATTACCAGTTGTGAAGCAGAGCATCTACTCTTCGGCATACCAAAAATTACCTTCTAAACACTATGCTTACGTCCAGACTGTCATTCAGCATAGTATATACCAACTTCAACAGAGATAAATATTTGTGAACAAACATGCCCGTAGAATGTTTAGCTCTATTTTGTGTGCGTAAATGACTTCCGCTGGCAATATTATTGATGCTGTACTTATTGTATATGACTTACTAAAACTTTCTTTAACCATAATAAATTTGGGAAAAAACACTCAAAAGAGCTAAAGGTGACAATACAAAACAATCACTGTCAACAAGTCAACCCCCCTAGTCAAAATGTCTAGATCCGCCCCTGTGTGTGCTGCTGAACATGTTTCACAGGTGTGTATTGATAACTCAGAAGAGTATCTCCCTTTACAAGAAGTGTTCGTAGGTCACAACCAACACACTATCATACCTTGAAGAAGAGGATGGATTATCGTCTGAAGATGTGAGAAAATTTAGGGAGACTATCCAAGCTTGGTGGATTGCTCAGCCAAGGGAGCTGTCAAACGATTACCTATGAGTCACAAGTTACTCTCCAATCTCAAATGGCTTCAAAGGCTTACAACAATACAGAATGGCTGGTCAGGTTCTTGCTGCAGCAGAGTGTGTTCCTCAGGTAGTTCAAGTTGGTGACAAACCCAGCCTTCAAGAGGAATTTATGGATTTCTGCATGTCGCCATTACCTCCTAAAGTCACGGCTATACAGAGGTGGATAAGTATTGGCATGCAATCAGCCAAATCAAAGACTGCTTGGAAACTGAGTATCTCTACTCGACATTGGCAAAACTCGCAAAAGCCATTCTAGTTATACCCCATGGCAATGACGTTTATTCAGCCACATTGGTCTCAACAAAACGAAACACAGAAACAGACTAGGAATTTCTACATTAAATTCACTTTTAACAGTGCAATTCAATGTTCCTGAAAAATGCTATGAATTTAAACCGAACACTGAACTATTAAAGACATGTATAAATGCTATGAACACACTTTAGTATGTTATTTTTCATGAAATTGTTGTTTGGATTTTGTTTGGATTTTTGGTTGCCAAAAAATTAGGTTAACACAGGCGAGTCCAAATTACCTGGCAATACTGACATGGCAGATTTTTATGGCGCTCCTGTAGCTGCCTGAGATGTCCGATGATTCTTTCATTCTTGGTGGGATCGCTGGGGGGAGGGGGACCAGGGCTATAAAATTCATAACCTTGATTAAGCTCCATATATTCTGCACTCGCTATATATATGAATATGAACTTAATTAACTCAAAAGTGATAGATCTCTCCGTATGCTCTCTTTTAGTTTTAGATTAGCTGCAGTGCTAAAGCCAAAGTGGGGGTACCTCAAAATCTGAGGGCCTGAAATGCTGGTTCATCAGTTAATCAGTTGCTAGAGGAAGGCCCTGCTCCACAACTCATTTAGGCGCTAAAAACGTCCTCACGTTTTCTTCAGAAACATGGTTACCAGTGTTAATTAATGGGGGTGAGTTTTAATTGCTGTATCAAACATAATTCCTTCAAAACTTGTTCTTATTTGCCCCTCTATCGAGATGTTAAAAGTATAAATTTACTTACCTTCCCACCATCTGTGTTGCTTCCTTCATCTTGTACTTACCTCCAAGCTATCATTTAATTATATGCTGAACTCACTCAGGCTATGTTCAGAATTTCAAGGAGGCCATGCTATCATTGGAAAAGGATGGCAGCTGGAAGGCAGGGAGTATATCGAAGCAGTGTTGGGAATTGGTCCAGCAATTGTTGCCATGACTATTTAGAAACTAGAATGCTTAAAACAGACAACTCTACAAGATTATATATGACACTACCTAATGCAGTAAATATATTGTTTTTATAATAAAATTAATGATTTTTTTTGGCATGCAGGAAAAATAAACTTCTGAGATGACCTAGCTACAAAGAAAAAGACAATTTCCCCAAAGCAGCCTTATCTCAGAGGCCTACTTGTAGACACATCACAGATGTGGCCAAGAAGTGAGGAAATACAAACTCTACAGTGAGGGCTCTTCGATACTCTGGTAACAACTAAGCACTGGCTGATGGTGTTAGTCTTAACATGCTTCCCATTTTCAGTGCAAGCTGCTCGGCTGCTTCTCAAGTAGTTCTAGCAAACCACCCACCCTTTCAGCCATATTTCATTTGTTTCACCACCATCTAGTCCACTTGGCTGCAGGTTAACTGATCGTCAAGTGTATGTTGGAACATCTGCAATTAGTATGTGTAAATTGCATTTTTATATACTTGGCAGGTTTGAAAATGAGCTTTAATTTGGAGGGAAGAGGGAGACTTTTTAACAATTCTATATGTTTAAAATAGTTGTTGAAACACTGTATATATATAGTGGTAATTATACATTGATGGACCTGACACTGTATAGTAATAGTATACTGATGGACCTGACACTGTACACTGATGGACCTGACATAGTATACTGATGGACCTTACACTGTATATAATAGTATACTGATGGACCTGACACTGTACACTGATGGACTGGACACTATATATAATAGTATACTGATGGACCTGACACTGTATATAATAGTATACTGATGGACCTGACATTGTATATAATAGTATACTGATGGACCTGACACTGTATATAGTGGTAATTATGGACTGGACACTGTATATAATAGTATGCTGATGGACCGGATACTGTATATATACATACACTGATGGACTGGACACTGTACAATATAAAAAGTCGCTTTTTGTTTTTAGAATTCCTCCATTTTGATGTGCAATTCAAATTCCTTTCTTGATTTTTTTCTTTCCTTTTCTTTGGTTTTTTCTTCTTCTTCTTTACATTTTTTCTTCTCATTTTCTTTTTCCCTTTCACATCATTTTTTTAAACTGCATGACATCTCCTGTGACCATGACCATCTTCATCTTTTTTTTTTACAAAACAGAAATACTAATAGCATCATGGCCACAATATTAATATTTGGTCATATTAATAACTCATACCCTTTCAATTCACTATGGCCACAATATTATATTAATATTTATTATTAATATTTGTTCTATATAGCCACAATATTAATATTTGTTCTATTAATAACTCAAACCCTTTCATTCCACTATGGCCACAAAATTAATATCTAGGTGTCTATTAATAACTTGTACCCTTTCATTCCACTATGGCCACATTATTAATATCTAGTTCTATTAATAACTTCTTTCATTCCACTATGGCCACAATATTAATATCTAGATAACTCATACCCTTTCATTCCACTATGACCACAATATTAATATTTGTTCTATTATTAATAACTCGATCCCTTTCATTCCACTATGACCACAATACACTATGACCACAATATTAATATCTAGTTCTTTTAATAACTCGTACCCTTTCATTCCATAATGGCCACAATATTAATATCTAGTTCTATTAATAACTCATACCCTTTCATTCCACAATGGCCACAATATTAATATCTAGTTCTATTTCTTTCCACTATAGCCACAATATTAATATTTGTTCTATTAATAACTCAAACCCTACTATGCCACAATATCAATATCTAGTTCTATTAATAACTCATACCCATTCTTTCCACTGACTCTTTTTTACTTCTTCAAATTTAATTTGCAATTTTGTTTTCTCCTTTTGGATAAGAAGTCGTGGCAAACCTGATAGGCTGGCTAATGGTAAATTCACAGGACATTGTTATATAGGCAGAAGTGATCGCTTATTTCCGACATAGAAGAGACAAACCTGCAGGCACAACACTTTGACTGGAGATTGAAGAGCATCAACTATCAACTGCCCTAAGGCAAAGCAACATCTTGGCTAATAAAATTAGCAAGTCCAAAACAAACAAGCCCATAAAATCACATCTGGTCACAAGATACATAATAATTATGTTATAGACAAATCACAGGTGCTCCCAGAGTGGCAATACAAATTTTCCTGTTCAACTCTACAGTTGAGGACTCTTCAGCACTCTGGTATCTCATTTTATTTAATGGAGGTAAACAGTACATATTTTGTGTGAGTATCCCACCACCTTGGCTATATAGAGCATGTTGATGAATTTAGTAGCTATCATTCAGCCTGTTCTATTCAGCTAATAATCTGCGCTCTCTCTCACTCACCGTAATGACCCAATTCCACATCACAAATATCCTGGGTTCACTATTTTTACGGGTGTGCACCTGTGAATACATGCACCACGATTTTTCATGTAACCTCGGTGCATTCTTTCCAATCCGGAGAGGGTTGGCCAGTGCCATTGGCATGACACAGAGAGAACCGTCAAGGCTCGGGGATGGGGAGGTGGAAGTTGGCGGAGGACTGGCTCAAACATCGCCATAGGAGACCAAGGAAGGTGACCCCAGAGACTTTGTGGGAGTACAATGCCAGACGTGCTCGTAGGGCAACGGAGAATGGCCTATACAAGAAGGCCATGCAGACCCTGATCTCTCAGATGGTCTTGGCCTCGCTTCTGCTGAGGTTTACTCCGAGCTGCTGTCTAAGCACCCTCCAAGTTCCCCCTCCTCTCATCCCTTTTGATCCAAGTCCTCCTCCCACCCAGATCTCCACCGAAGGAGTTGCTAGACCTTTGAAATCTATCCAAAAATGTCACTGAACAAGTACTTCAAACCACACACAGCACCAACACAAGCTGAAGGGGAGATGTCTGAAACCGACTGTTCTGTAAGTTGATGTAATATCAAGTGTTTGTGACAGTGATCAGCTTCATTGTGTCCTTGATCTTAACACCCTAGAGTAGAATCTGGTCAATCACAATGCTGAGTTATTTTAGCAAGTCATATTGATGATTTAGCTAGGGGTGATATTCCTGATAGTGACAAGCATGAGTTGTTGACCAACCATGTCAGACCTGGCATAAATTAGAGTTTTTCCAAGATTGCTAATGGTCGCTCATTTTAACCCCAATGGTAAGGCTGTACTCAGCCAGCAGGTCAATGGTGGGTTTTGTCTCCCCTGTGCTTTGTTTGCTGCTCGGTGTGAGGCTTTTTTCACATTCTGAATGATCTAATCCCTATGTATAGGTGGCATTTCTTACAGTGGCAAGATGTTCTTCTAGAACTTTATCGCCAGTTCAACTGAACTTTAGTAAAACTGTAAAACTCACAAATTGCCATGATTTGTTGATGTATGCTTCTCCACATCAGTGCTAGAATCATAGTGGCCTCTCAAGTAATGTTTTGTTGCCCACACAAAAAATTGTGTTTACAATTGATTTTAACACATCTCTGTTGATAGCAACACTATCAGCCCTAACCTTATCAAGTTAAAATTGAAGGTTAGATGGATCACTAAAGACACTAACAAATCCATCTGATCTAATGACTGCCAACTTGTGATGCTCCTTTTCTGAATGCTTATGCAGCAATTCAAATGCCTTGACAAATCAAGGGGCACTCTGAACTAAGAGGCCAGGTTCTGAGCTACGATACTCATGGTTTACAATAATAGCAGATGAGGTCACTGATTAAGCTAATAGAGAGCAGCTGAGTCTCGTCATCAGGTATGTTCACCCTGATGAAAGCCTTGTGAGGGAAGACTTCCTCACATTCCTTGAATGTGATACTGGTGTAAGTGGTGCCTGATTAGCTAAGAAGATTTTAGGGTTCTTTAGTGTTCTGGTGCACTTGAGATGTCAAAGAGCATTTTGTTGAAGCAGTAG
Source organism: Cladorhizidae sp. MBARI D1340-BT2 (assembly GCA_028752905.1). Lineage (NCBI taxonomy): Eukaryota > Metazoa > Porifera > Demospongiae > Poecilosclerida > Cladorhizidae > Cladorhizidae sp. MBARI D1340-BT2. Next base: position 37,305,936 of record JAQNBH010000010.1, on the reverse strand, counting down.
CACAACGCATCAGGAGGCACACTCCACCAGATAAATGTTTAAGTTTAGCCTGTAAATAGAAATTTCTTGGTCACCTTTTGATGCAGAAGGAATCTGAGTGGACCCAGACAAGATGTCTGCCATCAGAGAAATGGAACAACTGAGGAACGTGTCAAAGCTCAGGCGATTCCTAAGGATGGCTAATCAACTGGGGAAATTCTCTAACAGCTTCGCGAACCTCACACAACCCCTTCGGCAACTACTGTGGGGCCCAGCCTAAGCTCTAGCCTTCATCAACATCAAAAGTGAACTATCTAAACCTTCCGTTCTCTCCCTTTCAATCCAGAAGCACCAATAAAGGTCTCTGGAGATGCTTCCTCATATGGGCTAGAGGAGGTCTTGATGCAGAAAAATGAGGCTTCTACTTGGAAATCCATCACATTCACATCCAGGTCAATGACCAAGATGGAAAGCCGAGCCCAAATAAAAAAGAGGCACTGGCAATCACATGGCATGTGAGAAATTTACCACATACATTTTGGGTATGCACTTTCTCATAGAAACCGACCACAAACCATTGGTCCCTCTACTAGGAACGAAACACCTTGACCCCATGCCACCAACTGTGATTTCAACTATGCTTAGAAAGATATGATTACACCATCACACATGTGCCAGAAAAACAGCTGACTGTCAAGGGCTCCTTCATCATGCAAAGCCAATGACATCAGGCTCCAAGACGAAGCGGAAGCTTTTATGAAAGTACACATCACCTACCTGCCAGCTGGAGAAAAAAGGCTCAGCCAGTATCAAAAGAGCAAAGAAGAAGATCCTGTATGTTCATCAGTGATGCAACACTGCAAAAAGAGTTCACCAGACAAACACAAAATTGAGACAGCGCTCTATCCCTACTGGAAATTCAAGGGCGGTCTGACCATTGGTGGAGACAACCTCCTTCTATGTGGAAAACAAATTGTGGTCCCCACAACACTCCAGAGAGAGACTCTTAAGAAGATCCATGGAGGACACCAGGGAGTCCAAAGGTGTTGACTCTGGGAAACATCAGTGTGGTGGCCAGGAAGAAGTGAACAACATAATCAAGTAATGCCCAAAGTGCTCCAGGGATGTCACTCCCCGGAGAGAGCCTATGATTCCATCACCACTGCCAGACTATCCATGGCAAAAGTTGAAACAGACCTATTCCATCTCAATGAAGCCACCCACCTACTTGTAGTGGATTATTTCAGCAGATACCTGGAAGTGCTAAGACTGCTAAACACCTCCTAGAGCGATATCATTGGAACTTTAGCATACATGGGGTCCCCGAAGTTCTAGTCAGTGATAACGGCCCACAATATTCATCACAGGAGTTCACGGCATTTGCAGAATGGTATGACTTCAAACTTGTCACCAGCAGCCCACAGTACCCCCAAAGCAATGGTCAGGCTGAATGCACAGTTCAGACTATCAAGAACATGCTGAAAGAGTCTCCACACCAACCAATGGCTCTCCTGACATATCACTCAACTCCATTTCCATGGTGCAACCTACTCCCAGCTGAGCTCTTAATGGGAAGATGTCTGTGGACTAACATACCCCTTATTAAAGAGCAACTTAGGCCAGAATGGAAGTTCTTGAAATGCTTTCAAGAACAGAACGAAGCATTCAAGGAAAAACAAAGATGCAACTACAACCAACGCCACAGAACATTGCCCCGCCAACCTATCCCAGATGACACGGATGTATGGGTCACCTCAAATTCATAGGCAACACCAGGACACAGAGTGCTCCCTCCAATGAGCCTCGGTCATTTGTGGTAGTCACCCCCACTGGGCAAGTCAGGAGAAACCATCACCAACTCAACCCAATGCCTAACGCTCCCTCAGAAACAGTCCTACCGACTGTGACACCAATTCAACCAATTCAGGCCCGAAAATCATTATGACTCGAACCTGAACTGAGACCACATTCATCCTCCGGTCAGGCTCTGACTCCCCTAAGAAAGAGAGATGTGGAATAACTATCATGTACCTTGTGCCCTAATAATTACTGTAGTATAATTAGCTAATAGACACCTCTGAGCTGGGACTTATATCGGTAGCGATTCTCTTGTTCAACTATCAGACAATAATGAAGTTACATCACCCCAGCATAATCAGTCCCTTGAGCTAACAATAGAACCCAAATGTTATACATCACTTTCAATGGTTCGCAGCTGCTCTCCGTCATGTTCGTTCAATGTTTTCAAACATCAGCGTTTTTCCAACTATTTTATTACCTCGCCTGAGACTAGATGTTCTTCTGAACATTCTTTTATTGGACCAAAACGAATAAAAACTTCCCTTCGTATAGCAATGAATATACTCAGCTCAACGAGTTGACATTACTCAACATCCATCCTATTGCCATTTCACCAGTCAAATTTGCTCAGTGCCATCCCAGGCAACTTGAAATGATAAACGTTCTTGTTGATTAACTAAAGCTGGCTGCTAACTCATCTCATCATCACTAACATTGTCAAAGTAATAACAACAGTAGTAATTGTTGTAAGAGGGTGTGGCTTATCCAAAATAGGCATGGCTAGGGTCAAGATGTTACTTCAGCAGCCCCCTGCTCAAAATCCTGGCTATTCCCGGGCTATCATCTATGTATCTACTTTTCTTCCCCACACATAACTTTGGTATATATACTCCAGGGGCAGATCCAGGGGGGGCTTTGGGGCTGAACCCCCCCCCCCCTTTTCTTCTAAGTATTTTTTTTTTAGCATAATAATATTTATGAGGCAACAGGTAACAGGTAAAATACCACAGGCACATTAGCAACTATAATCAACACCTTATCACACTTAGCACAAAATGAGAAAATGAGGAGTACATGTGTTCGAGGCCAGTTCTAACCTTCAAACTACTGACTGTGTCAGCTGCAACAGCAAGCATACAGTGTGGCTTTCTATCTGAGCTGTGTTAGTGAGCCTTGCACCAGTTGAGTTACTAAAAGTGCCTTTATCTCAAGAGAACCTCCTGTAAAGCTAATGGCCAAGACAGTGGATCTATGCCAAAATCTTCCAGCAAGAAGTAAGCTAAAGCATTAAATTTATTACCTATGAGAGAGTGATGTAATGTGACCAGATTGATTGATTGTTTACTTTAGCTCTGGAACCTCAGTACTACCTGGTGGCAGCTCCAGCAGTGCCTCTCTGCTTCATACATCTCATTCAGTCTGGAGTGGTGCTGATTCTTTATCAGAAGATGACCAGTCTAACTCTCTTGTAGCTTGTGCTAAAAGCAGTGCAGTTGTGTTGGTGAGTAGCAGCAAGGATAGTGATCGCACGTGTACAAATTCTATTGTTGATATTGACGAGAGTGGTATAGGAGGAAGCAGTGGTGTTTTGCTTCAGTTGTTGATGTTGAATAGAGTGTTATAGGAGGAAGCAGTGGTGTTTTGCTTCAGTTGTTGATGTTGAAGAGAGGGTATAGGAGGAAGGCTCAAGCAGTGGTGTTTTGGCTTCAGATTCAAGTGAAATTCAACCTGATGTACATGTGGGAGACTGAGGCCAGGCTAAAATCCCCGAGAAACCTCAGCAATCTTCTCAAAAACCATTTCATTCCAACCGAAGGATTTCAATTCCCCACACGTACCTTCAAAGCTCAGAAATGGCAAAGAAGTTGGCTGGACAAGTATAAAGGCCTAACATATTCTCGGTCACAAGATGGTGGATTTTGCTTGGTTTGTGTACTATTTGGGCAATGTGAAGCATCCGTAAAAGAGTTAGGGGTTCTGGTCAATAGGCCAAATTTTAAGAATGCGATTGAAAAGTTAAATGATCATTTTCTAAGAGTAGGAAGTCCTATCAGCTAGCTATGGAGAAAGCAATGGCATTTGCTGCTGAACAGAGTGGCTTCCATTGATCAACAAATTAGTTCTAGCCGAGCTGCTAAAAAATTGTTTAAAGCTCCACTCCATTGCTTCAACTGTCATTTTGTGTGGGTGACAAGCATTTCCTTTTAGAGGACATCATGAAGATGGGTTTCAAATAGAATCTGAAAGTTCAGTGAGAAGAGGCAACTTCCTATCTTTGTTGATTTTTAGCATCAATGCTGGTGATGAAGTTCTCAGAGAACATCTACGTACATGTGATCATGCAGCAGTAAAGAAATACAAAATCAAATGATTCAAATTTGTGCGAATATTATTTGCAAAATCAGAGAAGCTAAGTTCTACTCTGTTATAGTTGATGAGGTAACTGATTTAGCCAGTGGTGAGCAGCTCTCCATAAGTATTCGATTTGTTGATGGTTACACTCCACAAGAAAAGTTCCTTGGTTTTTATGAGTGTACGTCTGGTGTCACAGGTGAGGCTATAGCTAGTGATCTGCTGCAACAGCTGACTACATGGCAGTTGGAGCCACAATTTCTTCGAGGCCAAGCTTATGATAGCAGGTGCTATGGCAGGGAAGTCAAAAGGAGCAGTTGCACATATCACCAAACAATATCCAAAGGCAGTATAATATACCCATTGTGCTGCACACAAATTGAATCTTTGTGTAGTAAAATGTTGCAGTATTCGAGAAGTAAATAATATGATGCAAACTGCTGACAAAGTAGCACGCTTCTTTGGAAACTCACCTAAGAGACAGCTAGACCTTTAAGCAGGGATTGATGACATCATGGATGATGACAAACAAAAAAATAGAAAGAGATGTGCCGAACCAGATGGCATCATGAAGCCTTCCAAATTTTTTCTGACTTGCTATTGCCAGTAGTCAGTTGTCTAGAGGCTATTGCTAACAGTTCAGCAACCAAGTGGAATCGAGATTCCCGATCTGATGCTCAATCACTCCAACTGGCTCTGTCTCAGTTTTCTTTTATTGTGGCTTTGGAAGCTACACATAGCGTTTTAGCTTATACTTGAGGGCTGAGTGTGAAGCTTCAGGGGCCTTATTTGGATGTAGCATATGCCTATCGTGAAGTAAAGAATGTAAAGGGTGTTCTTCATGGGTCAAGGACAAATGTGAATTCATTTCATAGTCAAATCTACACAAAAGCTCTTAAAATGGCTGGAAGTCAGGCCCGGAGGAGCCTATAGGGCAGGTAGGGCTTCGGCCCTACCAATATTTGGCTCTTTACATCAATTAATATTTTGCTGATCTTGTGTTTGAATTTTTAGAGTGGCCAGTGCAATAAAAAACTCTCAGTGCTGGCCAAAGAGAGCTACTCAGCCAAGTATGCCGCATCATGCAACTCTTGTTGGTAATGCCAGCAACAAATGCTACTTCAGAACATTCTTTTAGTACCTTACGAATTACGAAGAGTGAAAAATTACCTTCGTAGCTCCATGACACAGAAAAGATTATGGTACTGCATGTACACAAGGAACATACAGATTCTCTTAGTAAGATAGATATAGCTAGTCAATTTGTTGGCGAGTGATAACAGGAGAAAGATGTTTGGGAAATTTTAATTTTCATTCATGTATAATTATACAGCCTTTACCCCAAAACATGGCATTGTATTATATCCTTGGCTTCCTAACCCATTTTGGCCCTACCAATAATTGTTAGCTTCCTCCGGGCCTGCCGAAGTGTTGGTGTGGAGTCCAGACCTCGTCTAGCTAATAGACAGCAACATCGTCCAAATATCCAGACACAGAATTGCAGTCATTATTTCTATCTAAATATCGCAATTTCCTTGCTGGACCACCTGATCACCGAGCTTGACACCAGGTTCGATGAACTTCATCTCATATTGCTGAGTTCATGCTATTATTGCCTTCAGCAAACACTAGTGGAGTATCCACAGTGACACACTCATTTGATTCTCTTTTGGGGTTCTATGAAGATGATTTACCATTTCCATCAGCTTTTGATTTGAGTTTGACATGTGGAAACAAAAGTGGGAAAGTCAGCCTCAGCTGCCTCTGAGGTAGACACACCCCAAAAAGCCCTGCAACATACAGACAATGATTTCCCCCTAACATTTACATACTTCTGCACATCATGGCCTCGCTTCCTGTTACCAGCTGCAAATGTGAACGATCTATTAGCATGCTAAGATTGATAAAAACACCACTCCGTAGCACCATGGGGCAAGAAAGACTGAATGGGTTAGTAATGCTCTACCATCATCAGGATATAGACCTTACTCTAGAGAATTTGCTCGATGTCATCCCAGACACATGTTACTGGAACTCAATAATTTTTGGACTTTACCTTCATAATATTTTGAGTCTATACGTATATATATATATATAATACTTCATTGTACTTCTAAAACCTGTCAAGCTTTGGCAAACATCTTATTTTGCAACCATTTTGCAATGGCAAATTTCCGGACAATGTATTAGCCACCCCCAAATCCTGGATCCGCCCCTGTTCTCATAATTTTACTCCCCAAATACATTGCAACGATGGATCCGTTCCTTAGCACCATCTATCTATTTCATTCCACTTTTTCCTATATATATCTTCGTACAAATGTCATTCGCTCTAATCTCTGGAAGACTCCAAACTGAATTACTAAAAAAACAGTAAAGGATCGTCAAAACCATGAATGCGCTTGCGACACGTGGTTGCAGCTGCATTTGTACACCGAAGAAGTGAGCGGTGGCAGAGAATCTTGTTCTTCAAAAAAATTAATAAGATAAGCTAAAACAAATCATGGAACGTTTTAACAGCCTGGCCTAAGCAATCGGGTATTGTATCTAATTGTTCTTGCTTGTAGCAACCGCCGAGTTCTTACCCTTACTGAGCTGTGGTGGCCTGACTTCAGCTATCTTGAAGCATCTCTTTCCCATCATAGGTAAGTGGCAATAAAGTTGCAAGGATATTTTAATACCAACCAAGTTTGCTCAGAGTGCACAATTCTATCGAAAATTGTATTTGTAAGATGTGACGTCTTCAAGGGGTACACCAGTTCTTGGTTCATTGACCTTCAGCAATCATTATTTCCAATATCACTCACACACATTTCACACCTGTCAACATGGCTGTAAAGTTCATAATAATAATAATAATAATAATAATAATAATAATAAATTGATAAGAAAAAGTACTTGGAACATAATTTTTTTTTTGCAAAGTTGGCAATCAATGTTGAAGCAAGAAATTGGCTGCTCTTGCATATTATCATGACCATAACCTAAAGAAGTTTAAAGTAGCCTCTCCTACAAGATTTATACATCTGATCCATAGGGTGGGGGGAGGCTAACGAGTGTTTACTCTCAGGAGAGGTGTGTGTTTACTCTCAGGAGAGGTGTAACCGAAGGAAGAAAAAACAATGACTGACTCCAGAGCTAGCACATAATATAAATAATTAATGACTGACTCCAGAGCTAGTAAATAATTAATGACTGACTCCAGAGCTAGCACATAATATAAATAATTAATGACTGACTCCAGAGCTAGCACATAATATAAATAATTAATGACTGACTCCAGAGCTAGCACATAATATAAATAATTAATGACTGACTCCAGAGCTAGCACATAATATAAATAATTAATGACAGCTAGCACATAATATAAATAATTAATGACAGCTAGCACATAATATAAATAATTAATGACTGACTCCAGAGCTAGCACATAATATAAATAATTAATGACTGACTCCAGAGCTAGAACATAATATAAATAATTAATGACTGACTCTAGAGCTAGCACATAATATAAATAATTAATGGCAGACTCCAGAGCTAGCACATAATATAAATAATTAATGACAGACTCCAGAGCTAGCACATAATATAAATAATTAATGACAGACTCCAGAGCCAGCACATAATATAAATAATTAATGACAGACTCCAGAGCTAGCACATAATATAAATAATTAATTACTGACTCCAGACTAGTAAATAATTAATGACTGACTCCATAGCTAGCACGTAATATAAATAATTAATGACAGACTCCAGAGCTAGCACATAATATAAATAATTAATGACAGACTCCAGAGCTAGCACATAATATAAATAATTAATGACTGACTCCAGAGCTAGCACATAATATAAATAATTAATGACAGACTCCAGAGCTAGCACATAATATAAATAATTAATGACTGACTCCAGAGCCAGCACATAATATAAATAATTAATGACTGACTCCAGAGCTAGCACATAATATAAATAATTAATGACTGACTCCAGAGCTAGCACATAATATAAATAATTAATGACAGACTCCAGAGCTAGCACATAATATAAATAATTAATGACTGAGTCCAGAGCTAGCACATAATATAAATAATTAATGACTGACTCCAGAACTAGCACATAATATAAATAATTAATGACAGACTCCAGAGCTAGCACATAATATAAATAATTAATGACAGACTCCAGAGCTAGCACATAATATAAATAATTAATGACTGACTCCAGAGCTAGCACATAATATAAATAATTAATGACTGACTCCAGAGCTAGCACATAATATAAATAATTAATGACTGACTCCAGAGCTAGCACATAATATAAATAATTAATGACAGACTCCAGAGCTAGCACATAATATAAATAATTAATGACTGACTCCAGAGCTAGCACATAATATAAATAATTAATGACTGACTCCAGAGCTAGCACATAATATAAATAATTAATGACTGACTCCAGAGCTAGCACATAATATAAATAATTAATGGACAGACTCCAGAGCTAGCACATAATATAAATAATTAATGACTGACTCCAGAGCTAGTACATAATATAAATAATTAATGACCTACTCCAGAGCCAGCACATAATATAAATAATTAATGACAGACTCCAGAGCTAGCACATAATTAATGACAGACTCCAGAGCTAGCACATAATATAAATAATTAATGACAGACTCCAGAGCTAGCACATAATATAAATAATTAATGACAGACTCCAGAGCTAGCACATAATATAAATAATTAATGACTGACTCCAGAGCTAGCACATAATATAAATAATTAATGACTGACTCCAGAGCTAGCACATAATATAAATAATTAATGACAGACTCCAGAGCCAGCACATAATATAAATAATTAATGACTGACTCCAGAGCTAGCACATAATATAAATAATTAATGACAGACTACTGAATATAATTGGATCATGCATGTGTATCAGTTGGTTTCCTCAGAATGGGACTAGTTGAGTCCCCTACAACTGCACCTTTTCTTACCAAGTGATCAGTTGATTTACTCAGAAGGTAACACGTAACTACTTATAATGCACATGTCTGTGTATTATGATACAAGCATACATAAGTTCTGGTGTTATACTGAGTAAGTTACACCGAGTATGTGGCTGTTTGACTATAAAAACAAACGGAAACATATTTAAAAAAGAGTATACATTGATTGGATTGACAATATGTGAAACTTGCAATGCAGACAAATACTTGCCCATTAATATAATGGAGATAATAATTTATATTCTGCTTTTTTATTGTATTTGTAGTTCATTCTATTATTAGGTAAAGGGTCTATAAAATGTTTGTTGTCTACATCTTGTTCCATTTCTTGGTCAATCGTAATTCTTTATGTATAAATTGTATATACATGAATATGTATATATTGTATGTATATAATTATGTATATATTGTATTTTTTTAATTTTATTTATTTGTTATTTTTTAATTTTATTTTTTATTTAAACAACAACAACAACAACAACATTATTTATTATATTATTATTATTATACAATGTACAATGTCCAATAAACAGATAAACAGAAAAACAAACAAACATTAAAACAATATAATATCTAGACTACTTATAAAACATAATCGTCATTACAACTAAAGCTGGTGCCCAGCACAGCTACAGTATTACCTCGCTGAACGGCTACTGCAATCCGCTGGGAAAGGAAAAAGGAGGAGCGGGGATCATATTTTATATGTATATAATTATTGTATATATATATATATATTGCATATAACAATATAATTATCAGTACATTCTACACTTAATTGAGATCCTTTACCTACTGCCTCAACTGAGCCCAGCAATATCCTCTGACAGCGTCTGGTAGTTCAAACTCGTCATGTTCAGCACTCCTCAAGCTGCATCTGACTCATCTGTTCCTAGAACTCCACAAGCTGGATCTACTGCTGTGTCACCAAAGTTAGTCCTGTATTTAGAACTACCCAAACTTACTGGTAAAAGGAAACTGCCCTCTGCTTCATCATCCCGTGCCATGACAGGAGCCAGGGTTTTAACCAGTACACAGTGTTGGCCATACTCAAGGAGAAAGAGAAGATAAAGAAGAAAGAAGAGGAGGAAAAAGAAGAAAGAAAGAGGATTAGGGAAGAAAGGAAACAACAGAGAAGCACAAAATGTTGGAACATAAAGCGATAAAGGAGCAAATGTGAAAGCAAAAACAAGTGGAGAAGGAACAAGCAACTGAAGAGGGAGCACAGCGAGTGAGAGCACAGAGAGGGTAGTAAGAGAAGCATGACATTGTATGATAAAGCTGATCCAAGCACTGAAGAAGCTAGGAGGATAAACTTACGAAGTTCTGGTGTTCCCAAGCCTAAGGGGGTCCACTACCAAAAAAAAACCACAAAAAAAACCCACAACTTCTCTCTGCTTCAGAATTTTTATTTTATGATGTGTACCTATACACAGACCTACCTTCTGGTGCTGTGCCAACTACCCAGCTACAACTGATCCGGACTTAGTGAACATTTAAGATTTCACGAGGACGGTCATATTTGGAGACAAATTTACTTTGGGATTTCACAACTTACCACAGGGGAAATTACAAAGTATGAAACACAATATAACATTGAGTTTTTTTTAAATAGTGTGATCATGGACTTTTAAAATGATTGCAATATCTTGGTAGCATTTTCATTGTTTTTTTTGTACCTGTTGACATCATACTTGCTTAAAATTAAAAACAGAGAATGTCATCTTGTAGCTCTCATTGAGAGGAAACAGAATCTATATAATTTTTTCTGATTACTCCAAATATGAAGTAGGGAGAACCGTCCTTGGCCAAAAAAACACCTTTTTCGGGACAGGCATTTTAAGGACTACTATAGTATTTCAATGGTTGAACTGACCATACCATTAAAAAAACACCAAAAGTTATATACATATACATGCTAGAAAAATTAAGAATAGGGAGGGGAAGTTTGGTCTGTCCATATAGGCCGCTTCCTAGGGGGATGACCAGAATTACTGGTTTGCTTCCCTTGTCGGTCTCCGCGGCCATTGAAACTCACTATTACGTGAAGCATCTTCTTCGCAAATCGGGAGTACTCAAGTTAGTATAAGTCCAGAATGGAGCATCCAAATCTTCTCCAATTTGGAAGGCAGCATCTTGCATGTACTGTCATCATATTTTGGGGGGGGGAAACAAAAAAAAACCCAAAAAGTTTTTTTGGGGTAGTGGACCCCCTTAAGGCTCCTGGATGATACGATCATCAGTGATCAGTATTGGGCTACGTGAAGGTTGTGTGCTCGACTACATTATGATGAGAATGGCAAAGAAATGTTATGTTCCAACTGTAATTAGTTAACTACAGATATCATCACTGATATAATGAGGGGGAAAAACGGGTCCTGAATAAATTTTATCAACATTATTGCAATTAACATGACCTTTTGATCTATGTAACATGAGATCTGCATTCCAATCCAGAACAGAGTTGGATGGCAAAGTTTAAAAAATGGTCGATAATTGATATTGAAATTTCAAGTGGTCGATGATTGGTACGCCCGGTCGGTATATGGTAATGTACCTTCTCAAATCTCCTGCACGACATTTAGTAAGTGTAGTCCGTACTTGCATAAAATTAGCATAACTAAATGAGCGTCGAATCTATTATCGCCCTGTGCAAGAATGAAGTTTTTAACGATGCTCTGAAAATAATTAACACCGCTTAGTTTTAAATGTGGTCGATAAATGGCTATATATATATATACATATATTGTGTATATTGGTCAATGGGGTTTAGAGGGAAGACACGCCTGAAATCATCAAGTAGAGAACTCGGAAGTTTCTGCAGAACCACACCTGAATGATGGAGCTCTAGCCATGCAACACACTGCTCATCCACATGACATCATAGCCTTCTTCATATGTCCTTTGGAAGAGCTCTACTTGTTCATCACTAAACTGGGTAGTTAGCTGAGTGACAATTGGAGTTCCCGACGTGGGGGCAGATGTGGTAGATGAAGCAGTTATCTTTGAGGGTCCACATTTCTACTACAGGAACCAGAAATGGAACTGGAATCATCAGGTGAAACTATGTCTATACTGGCATTGTTAGGATGAGTCATTGGAAGATCTCCATTGCCACTGTAAGGTGGAAGGTTATCACCTACTGGAATTAAGATTTTGGATTGCATTTCGATTTTAGGAAGATGCCAAAGAAAAAGGGATTCAAACGTGCTCCTGTGGGCTCTACTTTATGGCCATCCAGATGAAGCGCAGTTCTATTGGACTCAAGAGCAAATGTCAGCTGATATAAATATTGTAACAACTCGAGGCCTTTCTGGTAACAATGCTGCAGATCTACATGATTTGTCTTGTTCCACATTGAAGGACCACTTGAGTGGGTGAGTAGTGCATAGTTCCAAACCTGGGCTTAAGCCTTACTTGAGCAATGATGAAGAAGCTGAACTATCTAGCCACCTAGTTGACGTTGCCAAGATAGGGTTTGGCAAGACTCGGCGTGATGTTAAATGTTTAGTGGAAATGTATGTTAAGCAGAAGGGGACACTTAAAGGCTCCACTATCATCAATGAGTGAGAATGGATGTTGTCAGTGCAGAAAATATTAGTGCCTACTTCGAACTCTTGAGAAGCATATAATTATGATGAACTTGGATTTGATGACCATCCTGAAAGGATATACAACATGGATAGGACTGGAGTCCCATTGGAACCTCGTCCCCCTAGAGTCATTGCTGCAAAAGGGCAGAAAAAGGTTCGGTATCGTACTTCCGGGGAAAAAGCACAAATTATTGTTATAGGGTATGGAAGTGCTACAGGCCAATGCCTTCCTCCTTTCATTATCTTCGCTGCCAAACAGTTGAATATTCTTTGGACCAAGGATGAGATATGTGGCTCCCATTATGGAGTCAGTGATAAAGGTTGGGTTGATCAAGAACTGTTCTATTTTTGGCTGAAGGAGCACTTCCTACGGTATCACAACGCCCACTTCTTTTACTACTGGATGGCCACAGCTCTCACTTTGAGCTGAGCAGCATTCGATTTGCAAGAGATAAAGTGTTCATCTTTTGTTTCCCTCCTCACGCCACCCACGAATGTCAACCTCTAGACTGCAGTTTTTTTAGGCCATTGAAACAACATTAGCAGGAGGCATGTCACAAATTTTATCGAAATAATCCTGGTAAAGTCATCTCTAAGCTTAACTTCTGCAGCTTGTTTCGGAATGCTTGTCTACATGCTGTCACCACTGCAAACATCCAAGGTGGATTTGAGAAGGCTGGAGTATTTCCATTTAATTGAGATGCGGTGCAACTCTATGACAACAGGTCTGCAGGCAGTGATGATACTTGCAGTGGAGGAGACCTTAGTAAGTTCTCTGTTCCTCACTCTGCCTCAGACACACACACACTCACATACCAATCATGCACATCAGCATTAAGACACTGGAATAATTTATTGTGTGCCTGAGTAATAAGGCGTGTTCAAAATTTTGTAATTAAAAATATAATAATGCTACTTTAGACTGACACAGACACAGACATGCACACACACACTCACTGCTATTTATTCAGGTGACACACACACACATATACACATGCACACACACACACACACACACACTGCTATTAACATGATTCAGGTGGGAGAAACGGTGGTAGTGACCTGGAAGACAGAGATGTTGATAGTGGTGGAGATGAATCTCAGGCTGCAGGAGATGGAGATCAAGTCGCTGGTGACTCGAACCCTGGAGACCCTAACCCTGGAGTTCCTAGAGACTCGAACCCTGGAGCCCCTGGTGACTCAATCCTTGGAGATCCTAGAGATGGAGATCAAGTCACTGGTGACTCGAACCCTGGAGACCCTGTTGATCCAAACCCTGGGGTCCCTAGTGACTAGAACCCTGGAGCCCCTGGTGACTCAATCCTTGGAGATCCTAGAGATGGAGATCAAAGTAATTCGTCCTCTGCCTGAAAAGACCTTGGTGACGTGGACTTTTCTGGAGATGTGGATCTCACTGACAGCAATGCAATGTTGTCTGTTGAGGAGTTATATGTTAACAGGTTTGAAGAAGTATGATCCGTTTGAACCAAGGTATGAAGCCTGGCTGAAAATTCATCATCCTGAAGCAGTATGCTGGAACTCATTTTTAACATCTGATTCTATTATCCCCTTAACATCTCACATTCCAAATTCCAATTCTCCTTCAACATCCTTTCCACACATATCATCAGCGTCCTTGTCCATTTCAAGTACTACTCCAACACCTACTTCAAGTTCATCTTTAGTGACTCCACTAAATGTTCTCCGTTTTCTGATTTGCTCAACTTACCACCATTGACGAGTACTCCCAAGAGACCTAAGACAGGATCAGCTTATGTTCTAACAAGTAGTGAATGTTTGTGTGTATTGAAGGAGAAGGAAGATCAGAAGCAACGAGTAACAAAGGAGAAAGAAATTAGAAAGCAGGAGAGAGAGTTGCAAAGAGAAGAGGACCTGAAATGCAAGGCAAATGAAAGAGCTTGCCAAGCTGACAGAATGGCTCAGGAAAAGACTCTCAAAGCAGTCGAAAAGGCTCACAAGGCTACTGAGAGGGAAGCCAAGAATGCAGAGAAGCAGAAGTTAGTGGAAGGAGCATCAGCAGTTCTCACTGAGGCTAGTCACAGCATTCAACCAAAGCAAAAGAAAGCCTGAGAAGAGATAGATGATACCATTCATACTGACCTGTGTTGTGCCTGCTTTGGTTGTTATGATGACGACATAGACACTGGAAGAGAATGGCTGTGCTGTTGCTGTGGCAGATGGCATGAGGAATGTGTAGATTATCTTGATATCGATAATACCAGTAATAAAGTGTGTCCTTTATGCTGACTCCTGTAAATTTTATGAGACATAAGAATTTAATGAAAATTGCTGGTAAGGAAGAATTTCTCCTGCTAAGTCCAGTGGTGCTTTTTTGAAGCACTGTTTTGAACCGTTAGGCGCAATTTGTTCCAGTGGCCGATGTTGTGCTATGTAAAATGTATGGCAAGCCGACAATTGATGCTCGTGGACGATAAATGATGAACTACCGCTATGGACTTCTTAACCTCCTAACTATCTTAACCTCCTAACTAAAAGAAAATCACTGGAGTTAAGTTTATAGACTAATTAAAGAGGCTTCGGTCTTTGATTACAACCTAGAACCAAGTTCTGAAAGTGATCAAAGCTAAGTTATGAGCCGAGGTGCAAACCTCGGCCGATAACTTACACTACAGAAAGTGATCCTTGAGCCAATGACTAAATAACTCTTGGTCTGTCCACCCTTTGCCACTCGTGCCACTGGATTTCCTTGTTGTAATTCAAGTACTTACCCTAAAAAATTACCATTGGTTGCTTGCCTAATGGCATTTGCACATCCCAATAATGACTATAGTTATCTGTTCCTTCTTCCATGCACATGGCACATGCGTAATTTATTGAATATTTATGGGGGTTAGGTTTGGATATTATATATCTGCTCTGAATAAATATCATGGTCGATAAACGGTCTGGTCAATTATAGGTGATTTATGCTATACACAATATATATATACAATATATATTATTTATATATATATATATATACAATATTATTTATATATATATATATACAATATATATACAATATATATTATTTATATATATATACAATATATATGTTATTTATATATATATACAATATATATATTATTTATATATATATATACAATATTTATATATATATACAATATATATATACAATATACACAATATAATATATACAATATATATACAATATATATACAATATATATATACAATATATATTATTAATATATATATACAATATATATACAATATATATTATTTATATATATATACATATATATATATATATATATATATATACATATATTTATATATATAATATAATATATATACAATATATGTACAATATATATACAATATATATATATACAATATATATACAATATGATATATATATATACAATATATTTAATATATATACACATTTTTGTCTTTTAATAATTACAAGTTAACAATTACAAGTTAACACAAAAAATACAAAAAAATATAAACTAAAAAGCTAACGACAAGTTCAACTCCCGACCGACCCCAAAACAGACAAGGCATTCCCCCGCTGGACTGTCTTGCATATGGTCTCGTTAAATTATGCTAACATTTTTTGAGGAAACTAAGGGATTTTAGAAGAATACTAACATTTTAGGCAACTTTTTTTTAGAATTTTTGGACTGTGAGTTTTATTGCATGCGAATTTCCTTACATTTCGGCCTTTAGCAGACACTTTAATAAATACAAGAGGTGCAATGTGGAAATCACTCATCAGAACTCAACCAAAGTTTAACGGCCATGGGCTAAGCATTTCAATATTCAAGTATGCTAGGGGGTTTGAACTAACACCTCGGTCTATAATTTTTCCTTTTCTCGGTAGATGATGAGCTTGTTGGATTGAAAAGGGAGCTACCAACTTACTTGGCTAAGGCAGATAGCACTTCTATTGAGGTCAACAAGTTAGAATTGTGGAAAAATTGTGGAAAAATCACTGTCTTGTGCATGCAAGTCTGTTTTACTAGTGCACCTATCATCACCACCATCGTCATCGTCGTCTTTATCATCACCATCGCCACCAGCAGCAGCAGCAGCAGTTGTGTGTGTGTGTGTGTTGTTTTTGTCCAATAGTTTTACTGACAGACAAACATCTGCTTTGGAAGATTACATTGCAACTTCAGTCATGCTCCAATATAACTATCAAAAATGGATATTGGATGATGTTCTTATCAAAAGTTATTGGGAATAACTGACTGAAGAGAATTATAGGTCAATTTGAAAGAATTTTATATATCTAATTCCATAAGAATTTGGTAATATAATTGGAAAATCAAGCTAATTTTAGGTAGGCCTTCAGCAACCCCTCACCTCCCCCCCCAACTTTTTGACATTTGACGTAAGAAAGTTGGGGATGCTGTGATTTATGATTTTGGACTGGCTTTCTGATTAGCAAACTGTATTGTGGTTTACACCTTACATGACAGTTGACATGTACATTACTACTAGTGCGGAATCTAAGCTAAGATGGCCATTGCCTTGGGTATTGTGAGCACCCAAGAAAGCAAGAGGAACTGACTAAGGAGAGTTGGACTCCAAAGATAACTTGGAAACTGTTCCAGTAACTGTGTCGGAGCAAGGGGAACCCAATTGGAAACACATAAGCTTATCAGAAGGCCAGAAGCCACACCAGAAGAACTAGGATATTCAACACAGTATTGCACCGCTGAAGAGAAAGTCTTTTACCCTAATGATAAAATTACATTGATTACAAAAACTTTCAATCGAGTTGGAATGAACAATTTTCATGGCTTAGTCTGTGTACATCTCATATGAGGGTATTCCGCTATTACTGTTGATAAGCTACCAGGAACAAATTGCTTACATTCAGTAAACCTGCAGGAAAATACCCATAAAAAGGCCTTAAGAGGCCAAAATGAAGTGGATAGCTCAAGGAAACCTGCTACATTGGGAGCCTGTGAAGTGCACAGTTGAATGATCAGCAAGAAATGTAAAGTGCAGGTCTTTTAAAGGAAATGAAGGGAATACAATTTCTTGCTCGTCAAGAAATAGCCTTCTAGGCTGTGACTGAGCCAGAAGGAAATCTGAAGCAGCTCATGCTAATGTGGAGCCTCGAAGATGAAGCGTCAAAACCTGGGTCAGGGAGAATCGCTACACTTGTTATCAAACAGTGAATGAGCTTATTTTGATTATAGGTTCAAATTTGTTACGCAACATATTGAGAAAAGATGAAGGAAGAAAAGTTCAATACTCTATTTGGCCTCATGCCCTGTCACTGACAGCCAAACAAGTGTCACTTGCTCTACAAAAGCAACTCAGTGAACCCCATCAATTCTGTTAAGGTGTACTAGATTCGTTTATGAAGCTTGTGATCTACCATCTGGCCAACTTCAAAATCACTTTAAAAATCAGCAGATTCCATAGGCGAAAGATTTCTAGAGTGAAGTAAACTATATTGGGGGAGTCTTGTGTAGACCTTGAAGAGTTAAAGATGTAGTTAGCACTTCTTCCCGACACCCTCAAGAAAGGTACACCAGAAGTAATGACCGTCACTTCAGCACACACCGTGTGAAGCCATGAACAGCAATGAACTATTCAAAGAAATGTTACCTGCTGTACACAATTGCTTCGCCTCTACCTCACCACACACACCTCATGTGCTACAGCTGGAAGGGCTTTTCCCACCCACCCAAGCATCTCTTAACTTACTTACGTTCAGCTACGACTGAAAAGCGGTTGAATAAGATTGCACATGCACAAACTCAATATCTGTAGCTTGCATAAAAAGTATTTTGGTAGTTGTAATTGTCACTGTTCTCCTCTAGGCTGTTCAAGAAAGCATCTTTTTAACTTCTGTGCTAAGCAGCAGCATGACTTCCCCCCCCCCCCCCCCCCCCCAATAGTCCAATAGTACTTGTGACACCAGATATATACATTTCATATATATTGTATACACATGCATGCATATACATAATATACATGTATACATACATATGGTATACACATACATACATACAGTATACACATACATACATATGGTATACATACAGTATACACATACATACATATGGTATACATACAGTATACACATACATACATATGGTATACATACGGTATACACATATATACATACGGTATACACATACATACGGTATACATATATTATTATATACATAATCGTATAGTAAAAAAGAAATGAATAAAGAAATTATGACATCTACAAGACCTTTTATCAATTAATGTCATGAAACCAATTGTTGCTTTTGTATTTAGAGTTTATTACACAAATAGGTAAAGCACAAATAGGTAAAGGGTCTCCTATAAATGTTCGTAAGTAAACTTGTTTCATTTCTTCCCCCCCCCGACTCATCAAGCCAATTCAATTATTCAAGGTGCTGGAAGTGTCTTTGTGGCCTATAGCTGCTGAAAACATCATTTGGTTGCTGAGAAGTTGAAGTTTTAGCATCCTCTTGTGAGGTGTGCATATATATACGTGTTTGTTTGGCACTCACCATTTTAAGAGGTATATATGAAATCAAGATGAAGTGAACACGACCTTATATATATATATATATATATACAACATGCCATTAGCTTCACAATAAAACTTTAAAATATCAAAACTTGAAAAAATATTATATTCTCTCTAGTCATTCCTCCTTCTTCGTGTCGTTAATTTCTCCCATCTTCGGTCTCTCCTCGTACTCCCGAATATCACTCAGCTGATCTCCCTGAATCAAGATCTTCCACAACAGGCGCAAGATGTACTTGAACCAGTAAACCTGTGCAGTAGGTTACACATACAAGGAACAATACTTACAGAATAGTATTCCTAGAGCTAACATTATTCATTAGTATATAACACTTGTATATAGTGCAACCTAATTAAAATGAACAAGGTTTAAAGTGGTACACACCTGCTGAGGCTACTTATTGGAAACCTGTTTACTGTTTGGGTATAGCATATGGACTCAGAGCTCTTCGCATCAGCTGTGTACACTATTGGTCACGTGATACTCCTAACGTGGCCATTTCTTGCAAAAGAAACAGACCACATACATGCAGACCACATACATGCAGACCACATACATGTACATGCATACCAGTACAAGTATAATGAAAAGATTCTGTATTAGGACGAGTGGAGAGTGAGAGAAGATTACATCATCACTCATCACTAAGAGGAATTCCACACAAGCAAAAGATTGATGAAGCTTTGCAGGTCAACTTTGGACCAGAGCTTGAATGTCTCCATTAGCGTGGTTAAGAGTCTAACACCTTTTCCTTTCTCGTCTGCCAACTATCACAGATCTCCTAGGCTTCACTTTCTTCAGGAACAGTTCCTTCATGTAGATTCTGGAGAGCTGATTTGCTTGCAGATACCCATCATTGCATCGATCTTAGTATGGATGACATATCCAGGCTTCTTTTCAAACTTCCAAGCGTAGCTAGTGGCTTACTATATACATGAGACTCACAAAATAGTGTATGTACACCATTCTAATCATTAAGGAAATAGTCAATAAGCTTCAAGACCAGTGCTTCACAGAGATGATGGGACACTTGATAAAGATCATCTAGAACCACAAGGTGAGTAGCGCCTAACACCTGATAGGCACTGATCTTTCCGAGTGATAAACAACCAGTTTTACACTAAGAGTTGGTCGGGAGACTTGTTGGATGTAAGGTAAGCATAGAATATAAGAGCAGTTCTGAGAGAGTGTTCGGGACCACATTTCCTGGACCTATTTTTCTTGGGGAAAACCATCCAGAGAATTAGAGCAGGAAGTGGGCCAGGAAAAGCGATCTAAACTGGCACTGTTCATCCTTCAGCTTATCATGGAACTCACTCGGTGGCTGCATTGAAGCCACTCAGAGGTCAGACGACCATTTCCCACTATCCCTGGGATGTTCAGTTAGAAAGAGTCGTGTCCTGAGAGCATGGAAATTTCCGTGCAGGGTGAGCCTCCCATCGATTATCCCAGAGGAGATCATGGCCCTTCATCCCTATTCGACAAAATTCCCTAGCATAGTGGAAGTTGTTCCTTGTTAACCTTGAGGAAGTGCATCGAAATTTTCCTGTGTAGAGGTCGTCAATTATGCAGGCAAACATGACCTGCACGGCGTCCTAGCTCAAGCAAGATGATGCAGGCAGACATGACCTGCATGGTGTCCTAGCTCAAGCAAGATGATGCAGGCACACATGACCTGCATGGCGTCCTAGCTCAAGCAAGATGATGCAGGCACACATGACCTGCATGGCGTCCTAGCTCAAGCAAGATGATGCAGGCACACATGACATGCATGGCGTCCTAGCACATGCAAGATGATGCATGCACACATGACATGCATGGTGTCCTAGCTCATGCAAGATGATGCAGGCACACATGACCTGCATGGCGTCCTAGCTCAAGCAAGATGATGGTGTCCTAACACAAGCAAGATGATGCAGGCACACATGACCTGCATGGTGTCCTAGCTCAAGCAAGATGATGGTGTCCTAACACAAGCAAGATGATGCATGCACACATGACCTGCATGGCGTCCTAGCTCAAGCAAGATGATGCAGGCACACATGACCTGCATGGCGTCCTAGCTCAAGCAAGATGATGGTGACCTGCATGGCGTCCTAGCTCAAGCAAGGTGGTCTAGGTCCTGAGGCTTTGAATGAGGTTTGAAGATGTAGGAGTCCCAATAACCACATCAATACCTTCTCCTTGCTGGGGGCTACACCAATGGCGGGCGGTGAACAAGAAGCCACTCCCACTTCCAAGGTCAAACACTGTGGAGAGAGTAGAGACCACACCCCACCCACCAGGCCCGTGCCAGCTCCTCAAAAGAAGGTCGCCCAAATGGTGCAGATATGGAGGCTCTTCCTAAGAGCTCCTGAAGGAATGACGTCTGAATGATCATTAATAAAGCCACACCCTTTTGCAGTTCAAAGAGATAAGGTCGCCTCCCATTTCTTGGCATATGGTGGGCCCGAGGAGAACCTACTCTCCCAGCCCCGGGCTTGGCATATGGTGGTGCCTGCAGAGAACCCTCTCCCAGCCCCGGGCTTGGCATATGGTGGTGCCTGCAGAGAACCCACTCTCCCAGGCACCCCAGGCTTGGCATATGGTGGGCCCGAGGAGAACCTACTCTCCCAGGCTTCAAAGCTCCAGCAAGCATGTGATGACAGTAAGCTTAGATTTGTCTTGCCTCGACAAGGTGGACTACTCAAACCTCAGCAATTGACGCTATTCTCAAGATTATGGTGTGTTTTTTTTACAGACATCAGAAGAAATTCATGCCACCACCCATGATGAGTGTGGCATGAAAGCAAATGGTTTGCAGCAGTTGATAGAAAAGTTCAATACTCTATTTGGCCTCATACTCTGTCACTGATTGCTCAGTGCAGCCAAACAAGTGTCACTTGCTCTACAGCAACTCTCATAACTCTAGCTGCTGTGGAAACACCGAAGAACATGAGATCTGAGAAGAAGAAGTCAATCAATTCTACAAAGAGTCTATTTATTGAATTCTCTGAGAAGGAAAGAATTGGAAACCAGTGCTACCTACTAGGAGTAGCAAACGTCCATACGCCAGTGGAAGTGCACGTGGATTGAAAATCATTTCCCTAAAAGTAATTTTTTACTCACGTACTTGACCACATACTCGCGCTTTAGCGCCCAATGAAAACACTCATTGTGTGCAGTTGAGCTTGTACTAATTTCAGCTGTCTAGCACTGGACAATCTGGAGTTAGACGTGTTGCAAAATCACGCACTCTGGTTTTGAGGTACCACAACTTTAGCTGCGGTAACTTTGGCCCAGTTATACCTGTCCAACAGTTTTTATTATCAAAAGAGAGCACACAGAGAGACCTTCTTTGGAGCTATATATCAAGTCCATATAGTGAAGTGTGCAGAATCTATGCAGCTCTAAAGTCGTAACCACAAGTTTTTAAGCACCTATTTTATGGTGTAGTCTGCCCTTAAATAAATTCACACAGTTGCTTAGTATTAGAGAAGCGTCATTAACACCCCAATAGTGCTCAACAGATATATACCTATTATTAACACCACAATGTGTGAATTTTGACCGGTTTTGTGGCATAGATTAAGGTCTCAGAAACTGGTCAGGAAAAATGGCAATAGCAATTTGAAAACATCCCTGAAGATAAATTAACATTTGACACCAACGGGAATACACGCCCCCACCCCTCCCCCCACCGATACTATTGTTGACAAGCATTGTGGTCCGGGTTTTTTACCACGTGTTGAACACAAAATATAAATTCTTTATTTCATCAAAATTAGAACAAGTTATTTTTGTATAGTCTATTTTTTACAAACATTCAGCAATCAGTTGTTTGACATATACAAACAGGCAGTAGCTAATGGCTTGGAGAGAGAGCACATCTACTGGGCCAGTATTACAGGTAGCACTACCTCAATATTTGGTGCACACAGTGGGTTCCTGCATGTCCACAACAGCATTGCTGTATTGAATGTTTGTATCATTATTATTGTTATAGCATCGTTCTTTTTCAACAAAACAGACCAGCTTTACTACTCTGCCACTATGTAGCACACATGAACATGGTTATAATAATTATATTCCCCAATAGGGTGCAGTTACTAATTACTTCCATTCCATCTTAGAAGGTGATTATATTTGAAGGTGATTATATAGAAGGTGATTACTATTGGAAGGTGATTATATTAGAAGGTGATTATATTAAAGGTGATTATATTAGAAAGTGATTACTATTGGAAGGTGATTATATTAGAAGGTGATTATATTAAAGGTGATTATATAGAAGGTGATTATATTAGAAGGTGATTATATTTGAAGGTGATTATATAGAAGGTGATTACTATTAGAAGGTGATTATATTAAAGGTGATTATATTAGAAGGTGATTACTATTGGAAGGTGATTATATTAGAAGGTGATTATATTAGAAGGTGATTATATTAGAAGGTGATTACTATTGGAAGGTGATTATATTAGAAGGTGATTATATTAGAAGGTGATTACTATTAGAAGGTGATTATATTAGAGGGTGATTACTATTGGAAGGTGATTATATAGAAGGTGATTACTATTGGAAGGTGATTATATTAGAAGGTGATTATATTAGAAGGTGATTATATTAGAAGGTGATTATATTAGAAGGTGATTATATTAGAAGGTGATTATATTAGAAGGTGATTATATTAGAAGGTGATTATATTAGAAGGTGATCATATTAGAAGGTGATTACTATTGGAAGGTGATTATATTAGAAGGTGATTATATTAGAAGGTGATTACTATTGGAAGGTGATTATATTAGAAGGTTATTATATTAGAAGGTGATTACATTAGAAGGTGATTATATTAGAGGGTGATTACTATTGGAAGGCGATTATATTAGGTGATTATATTTGAAGGTGATTATATAGAAGGTGATTACTATTAGAAGGTGATTACTATTGGAAGGTGATTATATTAGAAGGTGATTACTATTGGAAGGTGATTATATTAGAAGGTGGTTACTATTGGAAGGTGATTACTATTGGAAGTTAATTATATTAGAAGGTGATTACTATTGGAAGGTGATTATATTAGAAGGTGATTACTATTGGAAGGTGATTATATTAGAAGGTGATTACTATTGGAAGGTGATTATATTAGAAGGTGATTATATTAGAAGGTGATTATATTAGAGGGTGATTACTATTGGAAGGTGATTATATAGAAGGTGATTACTATTGGAAGGTGATTATATTAGAAGGTGATTATATTAGGTGATTATACTTGAAGGTGATTATATAGAAGGTGATTACTATTAGAAGGTGATTATATTTGAAGGTGATTATATAGAAGGTGATTATTTTAGAATTGGAAGGTGATTATATTAAAGGTGATTATATTAGAAGGTGATTACTATTGGAAGGTGATTATATTAGAAAGTGATTATATTAGAAGGTGATTATATTAGAAGGTGATTATATTAGAAGGTGATTATATTAGAAGGTGATTATATTAGAAGGTGATTATATTAGAAGGTGATTACTATTGGAAGGTGATTATATTAGAAGGTGATTATATTAGAAGGTGATTACTATTGGAAGGTGATTATATTAGAAGGTGATTATATTAGAAGGTGATTATATTAGAAGGTGATTATATTAGAGGGTGATTACTATTGGAAGGTGATTATATAGAAGGTGATTACTATTAGAAGGTGATTAGAAGGTGATTACTATTGGAAGGTGATTATATTGGAAGGTGATTATATTAGAAGGTGATTGGTGATTACTATTGGAAGGTGATTACTATTGGAAGGTGATTACTATTGGAAGGTGATTATATTAGAAGGTGATTACTATTGGAAGGTGATTATATTAGAAGGTGATTACTATTGGAAGGTGATTATATTAGAAGGTGATTAGTGTTATATTAGAAGGTGATTACTATTGGAAGGTGATTACTATTGGGAGGTGATTACTATTGGAAGGTGATTATATTAGAAGGTGATTACTATTGGAAGGTGATTATATTAGAAGGTGATTACTATTGGAAGGTGATTACTATTGGAAGGTGATTACTATTGGAAGGTGATTACTATTGGAAGGTGATTACTATTGGAAGGTGATTACTATTGGAAGGTGATTATAATTAGAAGGTGATTACCATTGGAAGGTGGTTTACTATTGATTGCAGTTGTGAAGGAGTTCAAGTATGAGGACTGGTGCAGTGGCTCAATGGTTGAGTACCCAACCAGGAAAGCAGAAATCAAGGGTTCACCCTGCTGGTGGCCAGAATTGTTTTCTGATCAGTTCTCAGTTTATAAGCTAATGAGCAATTATTTGGGCGTGTCTTATTGTAATTTGCCTCTGTGGTTACAATTGGAGGCGCGGTTACTAATCAGAGGCATTCCTAACACAGGAAATATGCTATTCCTATTTATCACCATAAGACAGTTTATAATCTATTTTTACTTGTATAATTGAGTTGTGAGAGGAGATGGAGCGCGAGGAGGCTATTTTTAAAGTGATGCAGCACTAACAGCAATTATCAAGAACATTTCACTAGTTCAACTCTGAGATGCTATCTTAGGTTATTACCCACATTTCACCCGGGGAAAAATACTGTCCTTTGGACAACTAACAGGTTAATAGTAACTACGTCCCATCACAAACTTGAGAATCATTCTCCATCCATACTTTCTTCGTCAGCGACCAAGCCACCACGTTCCATTGTAGCGCTACACACATTCATCATGTTCCAACAGTTTCTGCTTTTGTGGCCAACTTATCCAAGTCTGCCAAGCTCGTATGAACCTCATTCAGAGAAGCATGGATGCCACAATCGTCTTCCTCACTCGAGTCATCCCCAGATGTGTGAAGAGTACCGTCTGTCACTACAAAAATGACTTCTGCTAGAATTAGTTGCCTCGTCATTTCTTGGGTGGTCAAAATATGTTTCAGATTTTTTTAACCTTGGTTACCTTGGTTACCAGATAGTGACACACTTGAAATTAGGTGCACAAATAGAGCGCTATTTTATGATACAAAAATTATGGCTCATGGCTCATAAATGATCGCGCACATGTTTTTTCGATCAACAAAACACAGAGTGCCTTAATTAAGGCACTTGCGACAGAGAGCAGAGAGTGGGTTAATGGCGGAGCCAAGGTCAAACTTCAAGATTCCCTTCCTAGCATCTTAACCTTGTACTGTGGACAGCAGCGAGGGTAACCGAGAGCAGCACAGGAGACAACACCCCTCCAGCATATTATTATGAATTAGCACCTGCTATTACCTGTTAAAGTTACACCTTTAATGCCAAACACTTCTAGTCATGCTAACACGTGCGATACTTAAGTAATGCCTGCCATAGTATGCTAACACCTACCAGTTATTCTAACACCTTCCATAGTTATGCGAACACCTTCCATACTACACTAACACCTGCCTTAGTTACGCTAACACCTTGCATAGTTAATACTAAACCTCCCATAGTAGTACCCTAACACCTTCCATAGTTATACCAACACCTTCCTAGTACACTTAACACCTCCCACACACCAACATCTGTGATAGTTATGTTAACACCTCCCAGTTATGCAAGCATTTGCCATCTATGCTCACCCCTGCCGTAATTAAGCTAACATTATTAGGGGGAGAGGGTGTGGCCAGGTCTGACCACATGATTTTGTTTAAATCATTCATGCTGTGCTCCTGATTCCCATACCAAACTGATTCCCATACCAAAATGTAGCCCACTAACTTTATTTTTTCCATACATGTCCTTACTTTGGCAAACTGAAAGTGGAATGTGAAGTCAGAACACCACAAAAACCATTGACAGTTCTGCAGTCCAGCACAAGTCTCGAGTGGCTAGAACTATGGTGGTTGCTATAGCAATGCAAGCACTAGAGAATGGTGAAGGATTCTTTTGAAAACCTGTTTTGTAAGTCAACCTATGTTCGTATGAAGGGGTGAACTCAAACACTAACAATACCTTGTGGTTATGACTTCACACCTCCATATATTTTGCACACTTCAAAGTGTGAACTTGATATGTAGCACAAAAGATAGATCTTTCAGTGTGCTCTCTTTTGCCACTAAAAATGTTGCACGAGTACAACCATGGGGGTGGGTGGGGGTGGGTGGGGGTGGGGGGGAGATTGATTTTCAGCACCCAAGCTAAAGCTTGCAAACTTCATATGTTTTAGTGCCTAATGGAAATACTCATTTTGTAGAGTAGGGCTCCTCTATCCACAGATAACATGGCTAGCACTGTACAATCAGGATCCACTGCACACTCAGATTTTGAGGTATCCCATTTTGGCTGTAGGTACCTTGGGTATGGTTGTACCTATGCAACATTTCTTTAGTATCAAAAGAGAGCACACAGAGAGAGCTATCGTTGGAGCGATATATCAAGTTCATAGAGTGAAGTGTGTAGAATCTATGGAGCTCCAAAGTCATAACCAAGATTTTGTTAGCATTTGTATATAATTTTTCAGATGAGCATAGGTTGACTAATAAAACAGGTTTAAAAAAAAACACCACCAAAACCCTTCTCTAATGCTTGCATGCTCTAGCAATCACAGTAGCTATAGCCACTCAAGACTTGATGCAGACTATAGCAATCAAGAACAGAATTTGTGTGGGTAATTTGACTTCACATTCGAACCTACAGTTGAAAAACAGTATGGCAAAACAAAACTGCCATCAGAAAGCATCTGCACTGGTTGCATTTTGGTAGTGAATCAGAACCACAGCATGAATATGTGCAAAGATCTGCTACTTAGCCAACACCTGCCATGCCAACACCTACTAGAGCCCCTCCCCTTAGCCAACACCTGCCATGCCAATACCTACTAGAGCCCCTCCCCTTAGCCAACACCTACTAGAGCCCCTCCCCTTAGCCAACACCTACTAGGGCCCCTCCCCTTAGCCAACACCTACTAGAGCCCCTCCCCTTAGCCAACACCTACTAGAGCCCCTCCCCTTAGCCAACACCTACTAGAGCCCCTCCCCTTAGCCAACACCTGCCACACCAACACCTACTAGAGCCCCCCCCTTAGCCAACACCTACTAGAGCCCCTCCCCTTAGCCAACACCTACTAGAGCCCCTCCCCTTAGCCAACACCTGCCACACCAACCTAGAGCCCCTCCCCTTAGCCAACACCTACTAGAGCCCCTCCCCTTAGCCAACACCTGCCATGCCAACACCTACTAGTTAACAGTATGTTTAAAATCAGCAATTATGCTAATACCTATCTTAGTCATATAATGTTATGGTGACCAAGTTACACAATGTTAACACTAGCAGGGTTTCATATAGGGGGGAAGCCCCCCCCCCAAAAACAATTTCTCTCCCCCCCCCCCCCCCCCCAAGAATTTTCACAATAAAAAATTATATTAATGAAATGAAATTTCTTATGTAATACATTACAGTAAAAAGAGCAGTACAGAGAAGGGAACGTAGAAGCAATAGCAAATTCAAAGATGATCAACAGTAATACAATTATAATAATTATGCATGAACAATTTATCATATATAAGCGAAGATATACAATAATGTACGGTGAAAATTACAATACAGTGAGTTCAGTAGTACTAAATTAAAGTAAAATGCGTCTATTTTTCTGTTTAAAAATGTCGAGAATTGCATTAAAGTCCACATCGGTCAATGGAGGACCCTCTATACTAATTTTCATTAAATGTTCTAGGTTCGAGTCAGATAGACGACTGCATAGGCGAGTTTTAATGACTAAAGGAACGTTCTACTTTGCTGTGCCAACAGGAAGTGCCATTGTAATGTTCAATAGCTTCCACGTCTCAGGGAAAATTCCTCCGTACGTATGTGACTTGTTCATCTCGTCCAGGATTTCTTGCATGCTAGGAGATACCGACTCTTCTTTACGTTCCATTATTGCCTTTTTCTCCACTAGCAAAGCCTGTCTAAATATCTTCCACTCTGAAAGAAGCTCATCGCCATCAAGCAATGGAGGTGAGGTGTAAGTCGTCCCCGCATACTCAACCTCTGCTTCTTTTCCATAGAACTCGGCAAGAATCTTGATTTGCTCGCTGCCGTATGATGGTAAGGATGCTTCAGCGGGTAGTAGGGAGGGACTGAATATGGACATGGCAGTAACAATCTTCACGGCTTTATCAGTCAATCGACCTCTTAATATTTAGAAGAAGGGAATCAACGTATGGAATTGCAAAGTTCTAGAGTTCGATACTCGGCTGTGGTTGTGATAGAAGACCAACGGCTTCATGCAGATCCATGTGTGCCGAGTATTATATCGTGTTTTTCCTTCAACAGAGATATTTCAGACTGGACTGAACCCAACTACTCACTTCTTTCGTCCTTTAGATGCTCGAGTTGATCCGTCGTGAGTAGCTTTCTTTGCATCGAAACATCCATCCTTACCAGGATATCCAGAACTTCTGACAGGAACACGATACTAGCAACTCCAGTGTAAGTAGCAAGGAGAGCACCAATACCGTATGCTTCAGCATCACCTGATGTCTCATACAGCTATTGTAGGGTGACGATAAGGGCAGGAAGCTCTCGGTAAATAGCCCGTACACAGCGTTCGTGTGAGAGCTATCTAGTATCACTAGGCTTCACAATCGTAAGCTCAGGTAGCTTGAGGACAGACTGGACTGCTTTGAGAGATTCTGCTTTCTTGGGCGAGTAGAAGAAGAGCTTCCATATATTTCCCATAGTTCCAAACATCTTCTTGATCTCTGGAACACTGTTAGCAGCTTGCATGCTTGCTAGTTGAAGCCTGTGGCAGGCACAGTGAGGAATGTGCAACTAGAGTTCGCATCCTTTTTTAAACTCCATTGCGTTCTCCGGCAAAGGTGGCTGCTCCATCATAACCATGGCCTATTAGTTTACGATAGTCCAGGTTCTTCGACTCAAGGAAGGAGCTGATTGCATCTGAAATGGTAGCAGCATCTTGGGCTAACCATGGCCTACTAGTTTACGATAGTCCAGGTTCTTCGACTCAAGGAAGGAGCTGATTGCATCTGAAATGGTAGCAGCATCTTGGGCACATATGTGGAGTACTGTAAGGAAGTGCTTCTCTGGTTTTCCATTTACAATCCACCGACAACAGATGGACAGCTCTTCTGCAGTACTAATATCTACACACTCATCAGCTAACACAGAGAAGTATGGGCTTGATTTTAAGCTCTCAATTAGCTTCCTATCTAGCCAGCTATTGATGGCCTCTAAAAGCATCACTGCAGAAAATTTGGATGTGTACTGAGCATTTTGTGCCCTCTTTGACATGTTGCTGGATAAGTTCGTCTCCATTTGCATATTGCAAATGGAGATCCAGGGAATCGAATGTGGTTGTAAGGAGCAGGCGATTTTTGGCAAGAAAATATATCGATCTCAAAAGCTTAAGCACTATGTTTCTGTTCTTTGATCTCCTTTCTTCAGCCTCCTTAGCAGCTGCTGAACATTGCAGTTGTAGGACACTCTGCTGCTTTCCTTGTTCTGCCATTCGAGCATGGATAACAGCATCTCTGTGCCATTTTGACTGGCTTGAGTTGTTCAGTAGCGTGATTCCAATCCTGAATTCCCCGAGTGTTCCATGCACCCCTGGGAAGGTGCATTTCCTCGCTTCTGGCAGAGCTTGCAGAACATGCCCTGCTTAGGATCATCGCAGTACACCCAAGGCTATTTCTGCTCCCACTCCTTCTTGTAGCTGACCCTGGCTTTGTAGAGTTTCCTCTTCTGCACTTTGGAACACACTGATCTACCTACTGATGCTTCGGAATTGGTGGAAGTCAAGGCATCACTTGTCGACGTAGTTGGGACTACATCTTCGTCGTCCTCAGAATCTCTACTAGACCCTGCACGCACTCGCTTTCTGGTCAAAAAAGTTCCTGAGGTCCATTTGTGTAGGTTTGTATTTCTCTGGGTCGTATTTAGTTGCAGAATGCTACTACATGTAGCTGAAGCATTTGCTCTTTATATACAAAATTGTGAATAAATCTATTCTGTGTCACAGTTCAATCGTGTGTTAATCTAGAATATTCTGTCCATGTGCTATTATTCTGTGGAGATTTAATCTACACTACAATTAGGAAAGCTAACCACAGAATAATTAATCTACACTACAATTAGGAAAGCTAACCACAGAATAATAGCACATGGACAAACATTCTAGATTACGACACAATTGCATCTTGCCACAGAACTATTCTGTGGCAAGATGCAATTGTGTGATAATCTAGAATGTTCTGTCCATGTGCTAGTACTTTAACTATAGGTCAAAATGTCTCAGAATCAATCTGAGAGCATCGATTTTGCAAAAAAAATCTGGGGGGCTTGCTTACGCACGCTCATCAAGTAAACGCCAAACGTTTTGAGTTCCCCCCCCCCCCCCCCCCCCCAAACTGTAAATCCTGTATGAACCCTGGCTAGTGTTATGCAAACACTAGAAGTAGTTGGTGAAATGTACCACTTGTTAGTGTCTCATGCTACTCTCTGCCTGCCATAGTTAGTGTTATGCTAACACCTGCCCTAGTATATTCTACACCTGCCATAGTCTAATCCCTGACATAGTTACATGTTGTTAAACTAATATGTACCTGCATAGCGTAGAGTAACACTATCATAGGGTTAAAGAACAAGTAGAACGGTCCTCTGGGCACCAGCATCACTGACACATACATGGCCGAATACATCAGCTTGGTCGGGAACCAGTAAATCCGGAGTAGGAAGCTACAAATTATCACCATTACATCACCATCATAATCAACATTGTGACTTTACATCATCATAATCAATATTGTGACATTACATCATATTATGTGACATTACATCATCACTACAAGGTTGATTAAACACGGAAAAAATTAGGACTGCTAGTCCCTCAATTTCAAATGTAACACAGTGAGGCCTGCAGTCTACTAGCCATGTGATTGGTCATGTGACTCCTCAGTGAGGCCTGCAGTACTAGTGTAGTAGTTAGCCATGTGACTGGTCATGTGACTCCTCAGTGAGGCCTGCAGTCTACTAGTATAGTAGTCATGTGACTGGTCATGTGACTCCTCAGTGAGGCCTGCAGTACTAGTGTAGTAGCCATGTGACTGGTCATGTGACTCCTCAGTGAGGCCTGCAGTCTACTAGTGTAGTAGCCATGTGACTGGTCATGTGACTCCTCAGTGAGGCCTGCAGTCTACTAGTGTAGTAGCCATGTGACTGGTCATGTGACTCCTCAGTGAGGCCTGCAGTCTACTAGTGTAGTAGCCATGTGACTGGTCATGTGACTCCTCAGTGAGGCCTGCAGTCTACTAGTGTAGTAGCCATGTGACTGGTCATGTGACTCCTCAGTGAGGCCTGCAGTCTACTAGTGTAGTAGCCATGTGACTGGTCATGTGACTCCTCAGTGAGGCCTGCAGTACTAGTGTAGTAGCCATGTGACTGGTCATGTGACTCCTCAGTGAGGCCTGCAGTCTACTAGTGTAGTAGCCATGTGACTGGTCATGTGACTCCTCAGTGAGGCCTGCAGTCTACTAGTGTAGTAGCCATGTGACTAGTCATGTGACTCAGCAGTGAGGCCTAGTCTACTAGTGTAGTAGCCATGTGACTGGTCATGTGACTCCTCAGTGAGGCCTGCAGTCTACTAGTATAGTAGTCATGTGACTGGTCATGTGACTCCTCAGTGAGGCCTGCAGTCTACTAGTGTAGTAGCCATGTGACTGGTCATGTGACTCCTCAGTGAGGCCTGCAGGCTACTAGTATAGTAGTCATGTGACTAGGTATGTAACACAGTAGTGAGGCCTGCAGGCTACTAGTATTGTAGTTGTGGCTCACAATATGTCGCATGACATTCGAGCAGTTCACACCCAGGGTTTCATTTAGGGGCAGGGCAGCATTGGCATCCCTTGATCTGGAGCAGTAATGATCACAGAGCAGCTTACGTTTACTGTCTTTACACACTTCTCTGTGCTAACCAGCGAGCATCAGAAGGCTCAATTCTGGCATGTCAAGTCCACGCTGGATCTCTTTAGTCATGCTTTATTCCTGGAGTGGAATTATCAGCTTGAATACAAGCCAAATGTAACTAGTGGTAGTGGCAGTGCTGAACAGGGCAGGAGGGGTGAGGGTCTTGATGCTAGTCTGAACTACAGTTGCCTTTCCTTAAAACGTACTTGCTCCATCAAATTCCTTCCCACAATTCTGCTCACTTGAAGATTTTCCCCCCAAATATACAATTAGAGCTGAGTAGATACTCGGTGCATCAGGTTTCTGCAAGTAGGTGATCTCCAGGAAATGTTCCTCTGGAACACCACCTTCCTACCAGTGACAGTAAACGGACAGCTCTTCCACACTTGAGATAACTGTACACTCACTCTGCCATGATACTCTAATAGGATGCTTTATGAAGACACTTCAGCACGTGCCTAGAGCCTCTAAAACTCAACTACAGCTATATGAGATGTATTATACAGCATTCCTTCCTGCATCTCCATGAAGGACTTGGAGATTCTCACCTCCACAAGACACTACCAGTTTTTTTTAACTTGGTAAGTATGTGCTATGTAGTTATGCATAAGAAAGTGTGTGCAGCCAATGAGACTTCATAGCTGCTCCATTCTGCACTCTTGCTTGCCTTTCTACTTTCTGGAGCTCTCTCAGAGCTGCCTCTGCTGCCAAAGCTGATTGGTTAGCCTGGGCATGGGGACCACTTCTCTCAGAACTCCTCTACTGCTAAAGCTGATTGGTTAGCCAGGGCATGGGGACCACTTCTCTCAGAACTCCTCTACTGCTAAAGCTGATTGGTTAGCCTGGGCATAAGGACCACTTCTCTCAGAACTCCTCTACTGCTAAAGCTGATTGGTTAGCCTGGGCATAAGGACCACTTCTCTCAGAACTCCTCTACTGCTAAAGCTGATTGGTTAGCCAGGGCATAAGGACCACCTCTCTCAGAACTCCTCTACTGCTAAAGCTGATTGGTTAGCCTGGGCATGGGGACCACTTCTCTCAGAACTCCTCTACTGCTAAAAGCTGATTGGTTAGCCTGGGCATAAGGACCACCTCTCTCAGAACTCCTCTACTGCCAAAGCTGATTGGTTAGCCAGGGCATAAGGACCACTTCTCTAATGGGCTTTCATTTTCTCAACAGTTTCCTTCCAATTGGAAAATGGTTTGGTAGCCACACACCTCACCTCCTGTTCACACCTCACCTCCTGTTTGCTGAAGTGACTTCCCAGGTTTCCTGCAGACCTTGCAAAATGTACCCTCACAATCCTCATCACATTCCAGCCAAATAAAGTCTTTTCCCACTTCATTAGTGTCTCTCCTGCAGCTCTGGTGGCCCACGTGTTTCTCTGCACTAGGTTCTAAATCCAAGTTCTCCACTCATCTCACCACTGCTACTACTACTCATCTCACCACTGCTACTCCAACTCATCTCCACCACCACTAACTACTACTACTACTACTACTACGAGCTGCAGATGCTGTAGTGGACACCAAATAAGGACGAAGATCATCTGTCTTTGAGAACAAACAATTTGGCAAACTAATTATAGCTAAACTTGTATTTTTAAGACTACACTAACAATGCATATGTACTGCTAAGTGGGTGTTAATTATGTCTTATCAGCACAGTAATTTTTTTGGAGAATGCTCCCAGCCCCACCCTCCGCCCCCCGGAACTTGTTGGCTTGCAAGCACACCAACATAGGCTTTTGCCCCCCCCCCCCCTCCCCCAAGCTATTTAATTGCCTTTAAAATTGAACTTTCACTTGGAATTACGAATTCCACTCATTCATTTATGAACCTTCAAACTCTCTTCAACTTGTGGGATATATACATCCCATCTACTATACTCGGGAAGTTCTCACTGCCTCTATCAACATACTAGGGAAGTTCCTCACTGCCTCTATCAACATACTAGGGAAGTTCATCACTGCCTCTATCAACATGCTAGAGAAGTTCCTCACTGCCTCTATCAACATGCTAGGGAAGTTCCTCACTGCCTCTATCAACATGCTAGGGAAGTTCCTCACTGCCTCTATCAACATGCTAGAGGGAAGTTCCTCACTGCCTCTATCAACATGCTAGGGAAGTTCATCACTGCCTCTATCAACATGCTAGGGAAGTTCCTCACTGCCTCTATCAACATGCTAGGGAAGTTCCTCACTGCCTCTATCAACATGCTAGGGAAGTTCCTCACTGCCTCTATCAACATGCTAGGGAAGCTCCTCACTGCCTCTATCAACATGCTAGGGAAGTCCTTCACTGCCTCTATCAACCTTTCCTCGTTCATCTCGTCCTCAGAGACCCCCATGATGTAATGCCACCACAAACCATCCCAACTAATGTTCACCATCACAATGTGCCCAAGCATTAAGCGGAACATTTGTACAGAAACAAATAAAGTACACTAGCACGTGCTAATGATGCATCACAACTAGAGCGAGAATAGAAATCACATAATTCAAGCGAAACAACATCATGCAACAATATCACAAAAATAATGCATTGCGTCCTTTAGTGCAACCAGCATATTCTGAGCCGGCTTTGGCTGGGGCCACTACAGAACTTGGAGGTCTAACAACACTAGGAAGGGCCACAGAAGCTGATGCAGCGCACGCAACTACCCAGTCCATCGCTTCATACATCAAAAAAGAAGGGGGAAATTTGCTTGGCTAGTACTTCTTCCCACGAACCACCTGCACACAAGGAAGCTGAAGGAGCAGCTAATGCTCTGCTTGATAACTACACAGCTAACTAGCTAAACTCACTATCAATCTTTTCTTCGTCGCTAGTAATCTCATCTCCATCCCAATTTCAGCTCGCTGGGCTTGTTCCAAAGGTAAGTCAGGCAGGACTACTCCACCCAGCGATACCAGCGATCCAGGTTCAACACTGGTTTGGTCAAGGTAAGACGAGATGTCATAGCCTTCTTCACCACTGCTCTTCCCCTCAGAGAGCCTTCTCTACCACTGCTCTCCTCTCAGAGAGCCATCTTCAACACTGCTCTTCCCCTCAGAGAGCCATCTTCACCTCTAATCTTCCCCCCAGAGAGCCTTCTTCACCACTGCTCTTCCCCCCAGAGAGCCATCTTTACCACTGCTCTTCCCCTCAGAGAGCCTTCTTCACCACTGCTCTTCCCTCGAGAGCCACTGCTCTTCCCCTCAGAGAGCCTTCTTCACCACTGCTCTTCCCATCAGAGAGCCATCTTTACCACTGCTCTTCCCTCGAGAGCCTTCTTTACCACTGCTCTTCCCCTGAGAGCCTTCTTCACCACTGCCCTTCCCCTCAGAGAGCCTTCTTCACCACTGCTCTTCCCATCAGAGACCACTACTCTTCCCCTCGGAGAGCCTTCTTCACCACTGCCCTTCCCCTCAGAGAGCCAACTCTACCATTGCTCTTCCCCTCAGAGAGTAGAAAGTCAACATCCAGAAACAAGAAAGCACCTCCTCCAAGGTTAGTCGATGTGATATCTTGACCGCTTCGAAACAGCTGCTCGAATCCTGCATGGTCAGTGTTTTTCAGTATTTCCCCTCCCCGTAGGTACCGAACATCTCTGGCCTTTATATTCGGTAGGCACGTAATGAAATACTGTAGGGTATCTTAGAACACTATGATCTGTTTTAAATAGCTTTTGGCATAATATATATATATATATATATATATATGCTTACACCAGTGAGTGGATTTAGCCACTGCTGCTCCTTCAGTTCAAATTAGGTGCATAAATAGAGCAGGAAATTTTATGGCATAAAAATGATTGCGCATAAACGCTCATGCACACATTTTTTCAATTGATGAAACCCAAAACGCCATATGGCACTGTTGCCAGTGAGTGGGTTAAGCCACCACAGACATGCTCCTCCTAGACTACTTTTTCTCTATATTCAGCCTGCACTCTTGTAGCACATGTGGTTGCCAAGACTACTCTTTCTCTATATTCAGCCTGCACTCTTGTAGCACATGTGGTTGCCAAGACTACTTTTTCTCTATATTCAGCCTGCACTCTTGTAGCACATGTGGTTGCCAAGACTACTCTTTCTCTATATTCAGCCTGCACTCTTGTAGCACATGTGGTTGCCAAGACTACTCTTTCTCTATATTCAGCCTGCACTCTTGTAGCACATGTGGTTGCCAAGACTACTCTTTCTCTATATTCAGCCTGCACTCTTGTAGCACATGTGGTTGCCAAGACTACTCTTTCTCTATATTCAGCCTGCACTCTTGTAGCACATGTGGTTGCCAAGACTACTCTTTCTCTATATTCAGCCTGCACTCTTGTAGCACATGTGGTTGCCAAGACTACTCTTTCTCTATATTCAGCCTGCACTCTTGTAGCACATGTGGTTGCCAAGACTACTCTTTCTCTATATTCAGCCTGCACTCTTGTAGCACATGTGGTTGCCAAGACTACTCTTTCTCTATATTCAGCATCTTTAAGCCTCCACAGACATGCTCCTCCTTTAAGCCTCCACAGACATGCTCCTCCTTTAAGCCTCCACAGACATGCTCCTCCTTTAAGCCTCCACAGACATGCTCCTCCTTTAAGCCTCCGCAGACATGCTCCTCCTTTAAGCCTCCACAGACATGCTCCTCCTTTAAGCCTCCACAGACATGCTCCTCCTTTAAGCCTCCACAGACATGCTCCTCCTTTAAGCCTCCACAGACATGCTCCTCCTTTGAGCCTCCACAGACATGCTCCTACTTTAAGCCTCCACAGACATGCTCCTCCTACATACATGCTCCCCACCACAGACATGCTCCTGCTTTAAGTCTCCACAGACATGCTCCTCCTTTAAGCCTCCACAGACATGCTCCTTCTTTAAGCCTCCACAGACATGCTCCTACTTTAAGCCTCCACAGATATGCTCCTACTTTAAGCCTCCACAGATATGCTCCTTCTTTAAGCCTCCACAGACATGCTCCTTCTTTAAGCCTCCGCAGACATGCTCCTCCTTTAAGCCTCCACAGACATGCTCCTCCTTTAAGCCTCCACAGACATGCTCCTCCTTTAAGCCTCCACAGACATGCTCCTCCTTTAAGCCTCCACAGACATGCTCCTCCTTTGAGCCTCCACAGACATGCTCCTACTTTAAGCCTCCACAGACATGCTCCTCCTTTAAGCCTCCACATACATGCTCCCCACCACAGACATGCTCCTGCTTTAAGTCTCCACAGACATGCTCCTCCTTTAAGCCTCCACAGACATGCTCCTTCTTTAAGCCTCCACAGACATGCTCCTTCTTTAAGCCTCCACAGACATGCTCCTTCTTTAAGCCTCCGCAGACATGCTCCTCCTTTAAGCCTCCACAGACATGCTCCTCCTTTAAGCCTCCACAGACATGCTCCTCCTTTAAGCCTCCACAGACATGCTCCTGCTTTAAGCCTCCACAGACATGCTCCTCCTTTAAGTCTCCACAGACATGCTCCTTCTTTAAGCCTCCACAGACATGCTCCTCCTTTAAGCCTCCACAGACATGCTCCTCCCCTGTAGAAGAAAATGGAAATGAAAAATCAAATTTGATCACTCCACGGGTAGTTGCCTAGCAACTATACAGCTGTGCGCAACTACTGTAGCATCAGTGGAGGTGGAACGTGTCCGCTGATCATTAGAGGAACACACTTGCAAGCTGGTCCTAGAGATAACTCCGCACGGGACAACTAACATTGAGGGGAACAGTTTCCAGGGTTTAAATATTCGCTGATGTAGCTGAGGACTAAACTGAGGACTCACGGGAAGGGGGGGGTTGGTAGAATATTCCTGAATTGTGTTCGAGGACAAGGCCATGTTCCCCAATTCTTTCTAAT
Organism: Cladorhizidae sp. MBARI D1340-BT2; assembly: GCA_028752905.1. NCBI lineage: Eukaryota > Metazoa > Porifera > Demospongiae > Poecilosclerida > Cladorhizidae > Cladorhizidae sp. MBARI D1340-BT2. The sequence goes on along the minus strand of JAQNBH010000010.1, from coordinate 37,266,880 downwards.
CATATTCACAGATTTGATTTGCCATAAAAATTGAAAAGAATACTGCATTCTATAATTTATAATTGGGTAGGACAATGGCTAGAGCGATGTGATCAACAATACTATAATAAATGCTCAATCAATTCTCAGTTGACGTAATGAAATTACAATGACATTCAATAATCAACTTGAAATCTACTCACTCGACGTTTCAAAACATCGAGTAGAAACATTGAGAGCAATCTTGTTTATTGACAAGGTCACTGTAATAATACTAGAATATATTAAACATTGAAAATATCACACTTTGACTATATCATACAATGTAACAACTACATGACAAGCCCCTCCAAGCCCAGCTGTGTCAGCATCCACTACATGACAAGCCCCTCCAAGCCCAGCTGTGTCAGCATCCACTACATGACAAGCCCCTCCAAGCCCAGCTGTGTCAGCACCCACTACATGACAAGCCCTCCAAGCCCAGCTGTGTCAGCATCCACTACATGACAAGCCCCTCCAAGCCCAGCTGTGTCAGCATCCACTACATGACAAGCCTCTCCAAGCCCAGCTGTGTCAGCATCCACTACATGACAAGTCCCTCCAAGCCCAGCTGTGTCAGCGTCTACTTACTGTTGAAGGGTGAAGATTGCAAAACAAATATTGCAGATGGCATCAGTGATTGGGGTCTTCTGATTGCCTCGGTCCTTGAGGTAGTGCACAATCTTGGAGAACTCCAAGATGAAATCGCCCATGTCCAGAGAAAAGATCAACATCAGACCAAGCAAGTGGAACCTACACACACACACACACACACACACACCACACACACACACACCACACACACACACACCACACACACACACACACCACACCACACACACACCACACACACACACACACACACACACACACCACCACACACACACCACATCACATGACCAAGACATCACCACACAGACACATCACATGACCAAGACATCACCACACAGACGTCACATGACCACCACACAAGGTTAGCGAGGTGGTGTTTGCGAGTTAGAGGTGCAAATTGGAGGAAGAGATATTTGAGTTAGAGATGTGCGAATTGGAGGTGTGTGAGTTAGAGGAAGAGTGTGTGAGTTAGAGGAAGAGTGTGTGAGTTAGAGGAAGAGTGTGTGAGTTAGAAGAAGAGTGTGTGAGTTAGAGGAAGAGTGTGTGAGTTAGAGGAAGAGTGTGTGAGTTAGAGGAAGAGTGTGTGAGTTAGAGGAAGAGTGTGTGAGTTAGAGGAAGAGTGTGTGAGTTAGAGGAAGAGTGTGTGAGTTAGAGGAAGAGTGTGTGAGTTAGAGGAAGAGTGTGTGAGTTAGAGGAAGAGTGTGTGAGTTAGAGGAAGAGTGTGTGAGTTAGAGGAAGAGTGTGTGAGTTAGAGGAAGAGTGTGTGAGTTAGAGGAAGAGTGTGTGAGTTAGAGGAAGAGTGTGTGAGTTAGAGGAAGAGTGTGTGAGTTAGAGGAAGAGTGTGTGAGTTAGAGGAAGAGTGTGTGAGTTAGAGGAAGAGTGTGTGAGTTAGAGGAAGAGTGTGTGAGTTAGAGGAAGAGTGTGTGAGTTAGGAGATGTGTGAATTAGAGGTGTCGTGAGTTAGGGGGGAGTGTGTGTGAGTTAGGAGGTGTGGCACTTATATCTGACAGCAATTGCTCACCAACAATGGCTGAGCACGTGCTCACCTCACAATGTAAGAGAAATAGAGCAGCACCACTGTGAGCATGTGATGCATCATCATGACGTGGTAGTCCTTGCGGATAGTCTCCATGAAGGTAGTGGCGTACATGCTATGCACGTAGAATCCTAACTCCATCACATACAGGCAGTACAGGGCCGGCTCCAGTTCCAAGTCACAACTATATGCTAGGAGAGGAACAACAACCCCACATCATCAGATGAGACTCCTCCCCCACATCATCACAGACTAGGGCAAGATGAGACTCCTCCCCCCCTTCACATCATCACCGACTAGGGCAAGATGAGACTCTTCCCACCACATCATCACAGACTAGGCAAGATGAGACTCCTCCCCCCACATAATCACCGACTAGGGCAATATGAGACTCCTCCCCTAGATTGCTCAACAAGATAAAATTTCAGAAGTTCTTGACCAAAATGAGAGCCACTTGGAAGAACCTGTTGCACCTCACGACCTCATGAACCTGAGAGTCAGGTCCTTGGTGTATGCAAATCACCATGGTTACACCTGGACCCTCAACCTTAGTGTCACCAAGGAGGCACAAGGATGTTTACCCGGTCACGTGCGCAAATATGGAGATCCAAAGGAGACACACACTTCTTCACGAGATTTCCTATTATGACCATTTGATCTGCAGGCCACCCACTCTGATGAGCTCATGTGACCTGAAGGCCACCCACTCTGATGAGCTCACGTGACCTGCAGTACGATCCACTCTGATGAGCTCACGTGACCTGCAGTACGATCCACTCTGATGAGCTCACGTGACCTGCAGTACCATCCACTCTGATGAGCTCACATGACCTGCAGGTCACCCACTCTGAGCTCATGCGACCTGCAGACCACCCACTCTGATAAGCTCACATGACCTGCAGGCCACCCACCCTGACGAGCTGTCAACTGTGGCTTATAAGCTGTAAGCACATGTTCTCACACCTGGTTAACTGATTAAATACCATTAGCACTGTGTAGTGCAAACTCATGTATACATCATCAGGGGGGGTGGGGGGATTAGGCAAATCGAAGAATTTGAAGTATGCACCTGCTTAGAATGTACATGCCCAATAGTCTGCTCTATCGATTTAAAATAGCTATTTCCAGCTGGATGGGAGGGCATGTAGAATCAAAGGGTTTTTTTAATGGCTGATGATCGCAACTGCCTTCATAAACGGTCTCTTCCTGTTTTTTTGCTACTGTTTCTGGAAGTTCTTCTTCGGTGGAAAGCTGCACAGGCACCTTGTGCTTACCAGGAATCGCTCTCCATTCTTACACTCTTGACTTCCTGGATGGATTTTTTTGGCTGTAGGTGTGGTTGTAGGTGTGGTTGTAGACATAGCGACGTAGCAGTTTGCTGACCTCAACGGAGCTGGCCCATGGCAACTGCAGCTCACTCGAGTTTGAGACATTTTTGTTGTTTTTAAAGTTATATCTAAAAAATATAATTATTAGAATTAATTGTATTAACAAATAAAATCTGTGTTCAACCGGTTAAGCGGGATTAAGGATGTGACCAGGTATGGCCATGTGGGTTTGTTATAAAGTGTGCACACACTCATGCTGTGGTCCAGATTCATATAGCCATCCAATATGCTTCCTAATATCTTTGCCACACATGTCTTGGTTCTGGAACTGCAGGTTGGAATGTGAAGTCAATCACTCCCACACAAGAACTCATTTAAGTGTGCTACAGTCCAGCATCAAGTCTTGAGCGGCTATAACTTTTGTGATTGCTAGAGCAGTGCAAGCAACTGGATGTGTGGTCCTTGTTTGTTTTTAAACATGTTCTATACGTAGACTTATGGTCATATGAAGGAAGGACTAATTAAACACTAATATAAAACTTGTGGTTCCCACTTTGGAGCCCCGTAGATTCTGCACACTATATCACGTAGCTCAAAGATAGCTCTCTGTGTGCTCCCTTTTGATAATAAAAACTGTTGGGCAGGTACAGCTAGGCCTAAGTTACCAGCAGCCAACAGCCAAAGCTGGGTACTTCAAAATCTGAGTGCCTGACTGGCTGCAATTGTAGCTCCAGATTGACAAGTGCTGGCCTGTTGAAATTAGTTTGTGTGGCTAGAGGAAGCCTACTCTACAGTTTTCAATAGGTGCTAAAACATGCCAAAGTAGTTGAGCCGAAAATCAATTTTTTTCCAGGCACAAGGAAATTAAATTTTCAGTTCATTTTTTTCATTTTTTTCATTTTTTTAGAGCACACAGAAAGTCTATGCATATAGTGAAGTGTGCAGAATTCCAAAGTGGTAACCACAAGGTTATATTAGTGTTTAATTAGTCCTTCCTTCTTATGAGCATAAGTCTAGTATAAAACATGTGTAAAATAAAAAAAAGGACATCCCCCTTAGAGCTTGCACTGCTCTAGCAATCACAGAAGTTATAGCCTCTCAAGACTTGATGCTGGACTGTAACACACTTTATGAGTTCTTGTGTGGGAGTGATTGACTTCACATTCCAACCTGCAGTTGGCAAAAGAAAGAACACTAGAAACACATTCAAAGGCTACATTGAACAGGACCACAGCACAAGTGTGTGCACACTATATAACAACCCCACAAGGGAAGACCTGGTCACATCCTGGGCAGACCTGGTCACATCCTGGGCAGACCTGGTCACATCCTGGGCAGACCCTCTGGTTTACAGTGTAAGCTATAGAGCACGTGCTCTCTAGCTCATGTGCTCGTGAATAAGCTCATGTGCTCGTGAATATGCTCATGTGCTCACATATACACTCATGTGCTCGTGAATAAGCTCATGTGCTCACTTATAAGCTCATGTGCGCATGAATAAGCTCATGTGCTCACTATAAGCTCATGTGCTCACTTATACGCTCATGTGCTCGTGAATAAGCTCATGTGCTCACTTATAAGCTCATGTGCTCACTTATAAGCTCATGTGCTCACTTATAAGCTCATGTGCTCGTGAATAAGCTCATGTGCTCGCTTATAAGCTCATGTGCTCGTGAATAAGCTCATGTGCTCACTTATACGCTCATGTGCTCGTGAATAAGCTCATGTGCGCATGAATAAGCTCATGTGCTCGCTTATAAGCTCATGTGCTCACTTATAAGCTCATGTGCTCGTGAATATGCTCATGTGCTCACTTATAAGCTCATGTGCTCACTTATAAGCTCATGTGCTCGTGAATATGCTCATGTGCTCACTTATACACTCATATGCTCGTGAATAAGCTCATGTGCTCGCTTATAAGCTCATGTGCGCATGAATAAGCTCATGTGCTCACTTATAAGCTCATGTGCGCATGAATAAGCTCATGTGCTCGCTTATAAGCTCATGTGCTCGTGAATAAGCTCATGTGCTCGCTTATAAGCTCATGTGCGCATGAATAAGCTCATGTGCTCGTGAATACGCTCATGTGCTCACTTATATGCTCATGTGCTCGTTGAATAAGCTCATGTGCTCGCTTATAAACTCATGTGCTCATGAATAAGCTCATCTGCTTGCTTATAAGCTCGTGCTTATTTATACGCGCATGTGCTCTCTTATAAGCTCATTTGCTCTCTTATAAGCTCACACTGGTCAACAATAAGCACATGCACTCTCTTATAAGGGGACCGATACCATAAACTAGTAGGCACTAAAAAACTTGTGGTTACCACTTTATAGCTCCAACACTTCATGGTATGGACTTGATATTAGCTCAAAAGATAGGTCTCTCTGTGTGCTCTCGTTTGATACTAAAACATTTTCATGGGTGTAACTATGCCCAAGTTACTGGAGCTGAAGTGGGGGTACCTCGAAACCTTCTGATTTTGCAACACATTTTCCTCCAGATTTCCTAGTGCTAGAGAGCTGAAATTAGCACCAGTGGCTAGAGGAAGTCCGACTGCATACGAGTTTTTTCATTGGGTGCTAAAACTCGAGTATGGGGTCAAGTACACAGTTTACCCACACTTTAGTCCAGTAACTTGGGTATAGTTATAGCTATGAAAAATGTTTTAGTATCAAACGAGAGCACACAGAGAGACCTACAAAGTATCTTTTGAGCTACATATCAAGTTCACAGAGTGAAGTTTGCAGAATCTATGGAACTATATAGTGTTAACCACAAGTTTTTAAATGCCTACAAGTTCATGGTATCATCCCCACTCATGTGCTAGCTTATTAGCTCAACTCTGGTTTATAAGCTGTAAGCACATACCCTCTTAATTAAGCTCACACTGGTCAACTCTGGTTTATAAGCTGTAAGCACATGCCCTCTTAATTAAGCTCACACTGGTCAACTCTGGTTTATAAGCTCATGTGCTCTCTTATAAGCTGACACTGGAAGAGTTAACCCCGCCCAAGTAGCTAGTGTGATGCCAGCAGAGGCCAGACTTACTCTCCCAATGATGGTTGAGGTGGAAGAACAAGTTGTTGTCGCTCATGGCAACCAGGTAAATGCTGGTGGCAGCTGACGAAATATAGAAGATACTCTTCCAAATACTCTCAGGAAACTTTTCAGCTGATTCTTGTATCATTTGGAACCACTTGGCGATGGGCTGGTCGTCAGGGAGGGAAAGAGTAGGTCATTACAACCCTCCACCTTGAATACTCCTCGGCATGAATCCCCCTGCCTGAATAACCCCCCGAATACCCCCACAATAACCCCCCGAATAACCCCACACCCTCCTCAATACCACCCACCTGAATACCACCCACTTGAATACCACCCACCTGAATACCACCCACCTGAATACCACCCACCTGAATACCACCCACCTGAATACCACCCACCTGAATACCACCCACCTGAATACCACCCACCTGAATACCACCCACTTGAATACCACCCACCTGAATACCACCCACCTGAATACCACCCACCTGAATACCACCCACCTGAATACCACCCACTTGAATACCACCCACCTGAATACCACCCACCTGAATACCACCCACCTGAATACCACCCACCTGAATACCACCCACCTGAATACCACCCACCTGAATACCACCCACCTGAATACCACCCACCTGAATACCACCCACCTGAACACTCCTTACCAAAAATGCTTCATCACACCCACAAGAAAATCACACCCACAAGAAAAGCAGAGTTGAACACCAGATGAGCATTTGGGACCAGATTTGCGAAAATCAGTCTAAATATGGCGGAGTGATTATTAAGGCATAGGTAGCTTGTATTACTTTTTGGCAAAATATGACTTTTTTAAAAATTGCACTAACAGCTAAACCTCTTTCAGTTATAAACCTGGTGACAATAATAAGTCCAGGCGCTAGTTCTGGAGGACAAAATAAGCCTTTGCCGTGAGCTAGGCAATGCACTTACCCTTGGTGAACAGGAGCGTGCTATGCTAGCTTCGAGTGCACACATTAGGTGTGTTTCTTCAGCTTTTCAAGTTAGCCTTGATTTACAGAGATGACTGATATGGACAGTGCTATCAAGAGATGGGCCGGGGGGGGGGGGGGGGGGGGGGGGGGGGCTGGACATGGTGAGAAGCTCCAATCGTCACGAACTCGAGCAGAGTCAGTAGTATACGACTTGATGTCACCCACACACTAGCAACAAGTTTGAAATGCAACAAGTTTGAAATGCAAATAATTAATTTCTGAGTGCTGGAGGGTATCTGCTTATGTCATAGCTCAAAGATAATACGCTCAAACAGTCAAACTTTCAGGACACGATCGTAGGTCAAATGATCGTAGGTCAAATGATCGTAGGTCAAAAGGTGCCAATGATTTTAAAAAATCTCACTTTTGATTTTAAAAAGCGTAGACTGGTTTCCTCAAATCTGGTCACATCTAATTAACGCCATATGGTGCCTTCTTGAACAACGTCAGGGGGAAATGAAAATATTATATTAAATTTTATTATGTGCCCCTTCTCCATATATGCACAATCATGATATGCACATGATATGCACATGATATGCACATGATATGCACATGATATGCACATGATATGCACATGATATGCACATGCCGCTAGACTCATGTTTAAAATATATAAAACTTTACTTCCAGTTGGCAAGTAAAAAATTAATTTAATGGCTGATGATCGCAACTGCCTTCATAAACGGTCTCTTCATGGCTTTTGCTACTGTTTCTGGAAGTTCTTCTTCAGTGGAAAGCAGCACAGACACCTGTGCTTACCAGGAGTCATTCTGAGTGCCTTCGTTATTGAGCAAGTAGGAGGAGCTCCTGATGGATGCCTCTGCTCTAAGGTTTGTTGTGGACGTTGCGATGAAGCTTCTGTTTGCTTAAAAGTGTCCAGTTTGCGAAGTTTATTCTACCAAAAATATATAGCTAAAAACAATTATATATTATAACAAACCACAAATACAGACGTTCGATCTGAAGGGAGGACAAGGCCATTGCACATAATGCAGAATCTACTGCTTACAAACACTCACCCAATCATTTGTTACTGTTGTCTGATAAAACACAAACAGGACTATAAATAGCTAAGCTATTATAGACCAAGGAAGCACATTACTGCCAGTATAGCCAAGTCCACAACATAATCTCAACATTACAATAACCTTCTCAATAATCAACTTCAGATTGTATTCTCTAGACGTTTCAACTAGATGCTCTAGCCTTCATCAGGAATAATAATCCTGATGAAGGCTAGAGCATCTAGTCGAAACATCGAGAGAATAAAATTTGAAGTTGATTATTGACAAGGTTATTGTCATGTTAGTATGTCAACTGAGAGTTCATTGAGTGTACTGAATATTTGTATCATATTGTTGGTATGTATTCTGTACATTTCAACAAAACATGGCCCAGGCCTCAGGCTCTTCACACCCAACACATGTAAATATGATTACTCCTGCTACATATGACATGCTTATAATATTTTATATGCATGCATAATTGGGTTGTGGGAGGAGATGGAAGCACTAGAGCAGCTAGTTCTCGAGCACAAGCATTAAAAAGAAGTGCATGTATAATTTCAACTAAATGAAGTCCCAGGATACACTGGGAAGCTATAGGCACTACCCGCATTTTACCCGGGAAACAGAGCTACTGCCTTTGGACAACAAACAGGCTAATATTATAATGGACGCCATTCACAAACCTGAGAAGTCCTCCATGCCTTACTTCCATGCCTTCCTCATCAGACCACAGCATCACTTTTTCCTGGAGTGCTCAGCTCATCCACCTCCACTCCAAATGTTTCTTCTCTTGTGGCCATTTTATCCAAGGCTCCACTTTGGTAAGAAGGCTTCCCCAAGTAAGGAAGGATGCCACAACCTTCCTCCTCGCTAGAATCATCTTCAGAAGAGTCAACATTACCGCCTGACACTAGAAAAATGACTTCTACTAGACTTAGTTGTCCAGTCATTTTAGGGGGCCTCAAAACTGCTAAAGCTCAGCATTTCAAGATTTCTCCCTTTAGTGACCAGGAGGTAACGCACTTCAAATTATGTGCATAAATAGAGCAGGAAATAAGATGTTTTATGATTTAAAAATTATTACACATAAATGATAGAGTGCGTGTTTTTTCAATCGACGAGAGTTGCTTATGGCGCTTTTGACAGTCGCTGAAAAATGGGGTTTACCATTTTAAATCTTTGCACACATTCATGCTATGGTCGTGATTTATATAACAAAATGTAGCCAATGCAGCCAATGCAGTTGCTTTCTGATGTTTTGTTTTGCCATATGTTTCTCTTTTGGATCTGCAGGTTGGAATGTGAAGTGAAATCACCTCCTCAACTTTTGTAATGCATCAAGTCTTGAGTGGCTATAACACAAACACTACAGATTGAAGCCAAGAGATTTTTTAATATATTTTTAAGTGGATTTCTGTTCATGTGAAGAGGATCTAAAATTATATAACACTAACACTAACAAAACCTTGTGGTTACTACTTTGAAGTTCCATAGATTCTGCACACTTCACTGTAAGCACTTGATGTGTAGTCAAATGATTAGATCGCTGTGTGTGCTCTTTTGATATAAAAAAATCTACATGCAGCCAAAGTGAGGGTTTGTCATAATCTGAATGTCTGAACAGTTTGTAGTTGTGGTTCCTGATTGGAAACAGCCCTGTGGCTAGAGGAAGCCCTACTCTACAAAACATTAGGCGCTAAACCTTGACTAATTAGGCAAGTGCAGGTGCTTCGATGGTAATTTCTTTTCAGCACCCAAGGTTACATTTTAGCGCCTAATGAATACGCTCGTTTTATAGTTCAGGTACTCGGATTATGAGGTCCCCCCCCCCCACTTTAATGTAAAAAAGAGAGCACACAGAGGGATCATGTATCAAGTGCATACAGTTTAGATCTATGGAGCTCCAGTGGTAACCACAAGGGTTGAGACCACGGTTAACTGTGGTCTCGCCTTATAAGGTTATTCTAATGACCTCACTGCTATTGCCAGTTGACTACTACACTACTATGCAAATACCAGTAGAGAACACTCAGAATGGGCATCTTTACCAGTAGAGAACACACAGAATGGGCATCTTTACCAGCAGAGAACACACAGAATGGGCATCTTTACCAGTAGAGAACACACAGAATGGGCATCTTTAGCAGTACTTAGAGAACACACAGAATGGGCTTTACCAGTAGAGAACACACAGAATGGGCTATCTTTACCAGTGGAGAACAAGTCCAGGCCAGCACAGCAGACATGCATTCACCAGGCAAGCACAGTCGGACCAGCAGCCATTTCTTAATCACAAGAAGTTAGTTAGTTGTGTGATATAATCTATAATTTCAAAATTCTCATGGACTCTAATTGGAAGGGCAAAAATCTTATGAGCTACTCAATCTCATTAGTTACAAGATATCTAATTGGAAAACTGATCTACTCTCAATCTCCTTGGTTATAAGGAAAAGTGATCTACTTCAGTCTCCCAAGTTCTAATTGGAAAAGTGATCTACTCTCGATATCCTTAGTTACAAGAGTTCTAATTGGAAAATTGGTCTACTCTCAATCTCCTTAGTTAGAGCTCTCATTGGAAACTGATCTACACACATTAACGAAACAAAATTCTGACCTTGTCTCTAAAGTGCCACCTTCAGAGGAGTGGCCGTGCCAAGCAGAAAGGTGCGGTCCCACATGCTCATGTATGGCATGTGGTATGGAAATCCAGTGCCAAATTTGTCAGTGCTGGATCCCCATAGGGTGTGCTCCTATGAGGAGCCAACAAATGAAGGTCTGGCATGCTGAAGCTGGCTTGATGCTTGGCTGCATACAGTGTGTATTCCTTGAGAACATAACCACAACATAACAAAGCTCTTTCAAGGCCAGTTAGTCCCCCAATCCTAATGCATGAACATAGTGACGAAACATTGTCATTACTGCCTTCCACATGCTTGTTCATTATACCTGGCAGGCATACTGAAGGACAGTAGTGTGCAAGCACTCCTGGTGGCTGCACGCACAGAAGGAATGCTGCTGGATATGTGCAAAGCTAACCTGCCCAGCACAGTGACCTATGTACATGAGCACCTCAGAAGAGAGGACCATATTACATGTACCACTAGAACCCTACAGTTGTTTCATCCAATATACTGACAACTCATACACCTTTGGCAGGAGGCAGCCATTGCCTTTACTAGCTACATCTCCAGCACTCCAAGGCACTCGGAGAAACAGGACCAACTAAGTTTTAGCTGCAGCTATAGAGATGCTCCAGCACAGAGAGTACTATGATGCAGAGATGCTCCAGCACAGAGAGTACTATGTGTAGAGATGTTCCAGCACAGGGAGGACTATGTGTAGAGATGCTCCAGCACAGAGAGGACTATGTGTAGAGATGCTCCAGCACAGAGAGTACTATGTGTAGAGGATGTTCCAGCACAGGGAGGACTATGTGTAGAGATGCTCCAGCACAGAGAGGACTATGTGTAGAGATCCCCCAGCACAGAGAGTACTATGTGTAGAGATGCTCCAGCACAGGCAGTACTATGTGTAGAGATGCCCCAGCACAGAGAGTACTATGTGTAGAGATGCTCCAGCACAGGCAGTACTATGTGTAGAGATGCTCCAGCACAGGGAGGACTATGTGCAGAGATGCTTCAGCACAGAGAGGACTATGTGCAGAGATGCTCCAGCACAGGGAGGACTATGTGCAGAGATGCTCCAGCACAGAGAGTACTATGTGCAGAGATGCTCCAGCTCAGGGAGTACTATGTGCAGAGATGCTCCAGCACAGGGAGGACTATGTGCAGAGATGCTCCAGCACAGGCAGTACTATGTGTAGAGATGCCCCAGCACAGGGAGGACTATGTGTAGAGATGCCCCAGCACAGAGAGTACTATGTGTAGAGATGCTCCAGCACAGGCAGTACTATGTGTAGAGATGCCCCAGCACAGGCAGTACTATGTGTAGAGATGCTCCAGCACAGGGAGGACTATGTGCAGAGATGCTCCAGCACAGGCAGTACTATGTGTAGAGATGCTCCAGCACAGGGAGGACTATGTGCAGAGATGCTCCAGCACAGGCAGTACTATGTGTAGAGATGCTCCAGCACAGGGAGGACTATGTGCAGAGATGCTCCAGCACAGAGAGTACTATGTGTAGAGATGCTCCAGCACAGGGAGGACTATGTGCAGAGATGCTCCAGCACAGGCAGTACTATGTGTAGAGATGCCCCAGCACAGGGAGGACTATGTGTAGAGATGCCCCAGCACAGAGAGTACTATGTGTAGAGATGCTCCAGCACAGGCAGTACTATGTGTAGAGATGCCCCAGCACAGGCAGTACTATGTGTAGAGATGCTCCAGCATAGGGAGGACTATGTGCAGAGATGCTCCAGCACAGGCAGTACTATGTGTAGAGATGCTCCAGCATAGGGAGGACTATGTGCAGAGATGCTCCAGCACAGGGAGTGCTATGTGTAGAGATGCTCCAGCTCAGGGAGGACTATTGCAGACATGATGCATGTATACAACTTCCCTCAGATCATACTATCTTCCACTGCCAATGAGTTCCTGACGATCCACTTTCAAGGAAGTAGTGGGCGTGGCATGAAGCCAACAACTCCAGCGGTGACTGACGTGGTCACAAACCAGTGCCAAAAAGTGCATAAGATTTCCTCCTCGCCTCTTTGTGCCATTCGGGGAGGACGTGTGAGCAAGAAGAGCAGGCCATTGTCATACATACAGAGTGATGAGTCTCCTCTGGAGGAATCCTTCAAGACATTCACAACACGCAGCAGGTCAGGACTAGCACGCCTCAGGCAGGTCAGCACCAGCAGGACGTGCACTTCAGACAAGTCCTGCAAGTTGATTGTGTCCAGTGCTCAGCAAGTGAGGACAATCACTTACCGAGACAGTTGAAGAGATGGATGCAGACCAAACCAACGACATAGACCCAGATAATGCTTCAACAGAGAAAAGAACTAGTTGTCAAGGAATTCTGAAGAACAGTGCCTTCCTGCACAGAGGTGTTCAACATCTCTCAGCAACTAGCCCAGGTCTTCCTGCTATAGCTGTGGGTATTCAAGAGAATGTATTCTGTGTCTTTAAGAATGAACGGAATCACATGTGGAAAGGAAAGTGGATCTTTGGGTGCCTGTGGTGCAGGACTAGCACTTGAGGAGCGAAGGTTTTGTCACTAGTCATGAACAAGAGTTGAGGAAAGTCCGAAAGTCTTCCTCAAGAATAGCTAGTATTGCATGGAGAAAATGTTAAACAAAACACAAGATGTCCCACTGGACCCTCGGCCAAATTCTGGAAGCATGTTGGAGATGCAGAGATGTTGCCACACCCTGTGTGTGACTAATGACTAGACTTGTTTTAGTGCTTGATCCTTTGGAGCTAATCCATCGTACATAAGGCACGTAAACTCCAGGAGGTGTCCCCAATACTAATGATTCTGACTGTGCATTGGTGGAATACTTCCTGGAAGACCAGCCCATGGTAATGCACAAAACAGACAAGAGATTACTATACTCCTGGACCAGTAATGGGAAAATATTGGGAAACTCACAGAGTACATCCAACCCAGAAATACAAGAACAAACTTCTGGGAGAGAAGAGTGTGTGTCATACACCAGAAGACCTGCACCTGATGGTGGACAAGAAATACTAGGACAGGAGACAAGAAATACTAGGACAGGAGACTAGAAATAGTAGGACAGGAGACAAGAAATACTAGGACAGGAGACAAGAAATACAAACCAAGATGACGAGCACAATTTGCAGTCCAGGTTGCAGGCATGGCACAGAAGCATCTGCTAGTGCAGCACGTGGTACAATGGGAAAACAGAGTCCCTTCAGTTCCCATGCACACAGAAGAACAATTGGTCGATATCAAGAGGTTTTGTTGCTCTGGAGACAGTGCTAGGTTTTGATAAAACTTACACCCTTGGTGCCGTATTTATGACTGCAGGTGTTCTCAAGCATACACCCTTGGTGCTGTATTTATGACTGCAGGTGTTCTCAAGCATCTGCCGTAACTAGTCAGGGCCGGATCCAGGTGGGGTTGGGGTTGTGGGGGCTACAACCCCACCCCCCCTTTTGAGGTGTATGATCAACACTTACCACATGTAACTAGCTATTCAGTAGCAGCTGTCAGCCTGTAGTTCATTACTTAGCCATATCTAAGGCACATGTGCACCATGTCTGGAAAAAGAAAATCAACTGTAAGCTCCAAAGGATGTATGAATCTCACTGCTATGTTTAAAAGGTAAATAGCATGTTCTTAGGATACACATATTATCATCATTGTGATTATGATTCAAGGTCACTGGAACCTGATGAAGAACAGCCTTGTCCTTCCAAAATACCATGCTCATATGATTCAGCAATAGCAACATGTCATTCTCAAGGTACAGCTTCTACTGTTGTGACTGACATTTGTGGAACAACCGTGTCTGCAACATGTTCTACTTCTGAGCTTTCAATAGCTAGTAGCTGTACACCTCATGCTAAGATTATTGACCTAGGGTCAGTCATAAATGCTTGACAAGATCATTTGAGGAAGAAATCCAAAGAAATCAATATCTTTCTTGTCATTACATCTTTCTTGTCATTACAAGCCAGTTTCGACTGATGTTCTTCATTCTCATGAAGTAACTAAGCAAGGTAAAACTTGGAATGTGCATTTTCAGCATCAATGGCTAGACAAGTTTCCATGGCTTTCATATAGCAAAGAGCTAAAAGGTGGTATTTGTAGATATTGTGTGCTTTTCCCTGAGCAACCAGATAGGGGTGGCAGCACAGGAGCAAAACCAGGTGTTTTAGTACTTGCACCATACCAAAGGCCTTACTCGAAGGCACTTGGAAAGGATGGCATCTTGTTCGGCATGAGAAGAGTGCAATGCATAAGCATGCATCAGAAAAGGCTGATCTTTTTCATTTCAGAAATCCTGACGCACGAGTTGATCTAAACTAATTAACCAAAAAGCTCAACAAGCAGAACAAAATAGAGAAGTCCTTTGCCAAATTGTGCTTTGTGTGGAATACTTGTCAAAGCAAGGCTTGCCTTTCAGGGGTAATAAGGATGATAAAGTGGATTTTGCTGATGACACTATCAACAGAGGTAACTTCATAGCTCTACTACAGCTCTTGGCACAGAAAAATAGTTGTGTTCAGAAACATATTTTGTTTGCCAAAGGAAATGCTACTTATACCAGCAAAACGATACAAAAACAGGTGATTCATATCTATGCCTGTAAAGTTTAACCAAACAGCTTCGGGATAATAGCTTACCTTTTACAGTTATTGCTGATGAGGTAACTGATCCCCATGCCAATCAAGAAATTATCTCGGTGATTTGTGGATTTAAAGTCATTAAAAAAAATCCTTCAGGGAATGCTTGATAAATTTTATTAGTTTGGAGAGAGCAAATGCTTCAGCAATTTCCAAGATCTTGGAATCCCTTTCTCATCCATCGGTGTCTTTAAATCTTCGTGGGCAGGCATATGATGGTGCTGCTGTGATGTCATCTAAAATTGCAGGTGTGCAAGCCAAAATTAAAGAGATTTCTCCCTTGGCTTTGTATACCCAGCATAAGCTTAACCTTTCAATTGCTGCCATCGTGCAAGGTTCAGGAGGTAAGGAATCTCATCAGCCTTATTAACTTATTTATTTTTAACCAATAGTCCCAAGCGGCAAAGAATGTTTGAATTGACCTTGAAAAAATACCTTCCGGATTTATCCCATTCTAAACTTCCAGGACTTTGCAAAACATGCTGGGTAGAAAGGCATACTTGTTTAGAAGTATTTTTCTGAACTGTATTAGACATTAGTCACTTTCTTAGATGCCATCATTCCAGCTGAGTATCCAGACTTAGTTTCTGAATCTGAGAGCTGGAATTGGGACAGAGTGAAGAAATTCTACAGATAGCAGATAATGTCGGTGTTGCTGAATCTGTTCCCAGGAAGACAAGTTTGCAAAGGAATAGAAGCAATACTCCAACTGTCTGCTACAAAAGAGTAGTTGCTATTCCTCTTCTTGACTCTCTGATCACTCAAATGAAAGAGAGATTTTCTGAGGACAACTCCCATGCTAAAATATTGCTCTCTTTGATTCCATCAATTATACATCACATTAATGGACTTGGTCAAAAATGCTCTGGATGACTTGCTGTATTGGGAAAGGGATCTTCCATTTCCTAGGTCACTAGCAAGTGAACTCAGGAGGTGGCAGGCTATGTGGCTGAATGCAGACCATAGTGATGACACTTCATTACCTGACAGTCTCCTATCGGCTCTTGCAAATTGTGATAATTATGGATGCATTCCCAGTCATCCATCACCTTTTAGTATATAATAGCTTGCACATTGCCGATCACAAGCGCTGAAGCAGAATGTTCTTTTTCTTTATTGAGAAGGATCAAGACGTATATGCAATCGACAATGACAGAAGAACATTTTTCTGATCTGGGAATTATTGCTATGAACGAATACCTGTGGATGATATTTGCGATGCATTTGTGCAGTCACATCCGAGAAGGATGTTTGAAGCATCACTTTTTACTGACTAACTACTGTTAAATCAATCAATTTTATCATTATATATATATGTACACATATTTTCGTTGTTTTTCTATATATGGCAGTTGTTAACATATGAGTACTATGAGATGCATCTCAAATTGTGGGCATTTTCAGATTGTTAAACTGGGGTGAATTATCAGTTTTGTGTTCTGAATGGGAGGCCCAATGACCCATTGGACATCTGTATAATCTACAACCCCCGCTTGTTAAAATTCTTGGATCCGGCCCTGCTAGTGCTGCCACTGGAGGAACCAAATAATCATAGGCCCAGTTCTCCTGCATGGAAACCCACATTGGATGTTGACCACCATTTTTTTCCTTCCAAACTGTTGCTGCCACGGCTGCTTAGCAGCCGCTGTGGCAGTGAGAAAACACTGAAGCAGCCATTGAGCACCACTCCCCGCAGTCCCACTTGCACAAGGCAGCCACAAGGAACCATGGAAAGGGTGCTAGAAAATAAAATCAGTTTGGACAAGCAACGCAAAAATAAATGTTGGCTCTCATATTTGGTGCACCTGGGAGGGATAGCAAGAGCAGATAACAGTGTTGCGTTAGAAGTAAAGTAGATTCTTCCTTATGTCTGCAGAAGAAAAGCACCAATGTGTGGCATACATTCGGAATAACTTGATTCCTCTGCTAAAGGTATCGGTCAACAAGCTCGTGTTGTAGATCACACCTGCACAAACAACAGTCGCAAATTGGCAAACCTCATGCTGAAGCTTGCCGTCAACTGGGAGCCACAAAGCCTGGCCAAACTAGTTTTTTTATTTAGCCCAAGCACAGTAGTAGCCCAAGCACAGTACAAAGATATTGAGAGATCGTTAGTTGGCAGGGGAAATTACGCTTTGGCTAACAACTACACCAGCATACATATTAGCCCAGAACTGTGCTGCTTGAGGAACACGGAGGAATGATAGACATTTCTCTTGAACATCCTGAGAGACAGGAAGAAGAAAGTAATAGGTGAGCGTGTGAAATCCAGAGATGGACGCTTGACTGTTCCAACCTCACCTAGGGGGGGGGGGGGGCAAGAAGCCTTGTCAGAAGCAAAGAGGGAGAGAAAGAAAAGTTGCACTTAAGAAACAAGTTGAACAAGATAAACTAGAAGTGGAAAGACATAATATTGTAGCATATGATATGAGAATGTGTGCAAGTATGTGGTGATGCTGGCAGGGAAAGGAAAGCTGAATAACTGATTCTCACAAACTTTCAGTTTGCATAAGGCAGAAAAAATGACTTCCTCCTTAATTAACTCTTTCACTGGTGACTCTCTAGAAGCTTATGACTGCAGCTATCAAGGTACATGTAGTACCACATTTAGGAATCATTAAACTCCCAGCAACTTCAGAATGTGTAATTAAAAATGGAATATGATCCTTGAAAATGGTTTCCTTGCAACATACCACAGAGATATCAATAACTCCAGATAAAATGCTCACAATCAAACGGTTCCGCACTGAAAGATTTGATTGTCTGGGGACCAGGTGTACCTGAGAAATGACTGATGTTACTACTCTCACTGGCTAGCATGCAAACACACGCACACACCCTCCAGTGAGCCACCATCAAAGAATTATGTTTTGCTCTGAGCTCTCTTCCGTTAAATTCGAGGTTTAGATTCTGTTCACTTGCTAGATAGTTTAAGCTTACCATGAACAGTCTTATCGAGTTCTTCATTCTATCCTTCCTTCTCTATCTCTGTGCTGAAGCTGGCAATGCCGAGAGAATAGTCACTCATGCTTATTCTATTTCTCTGCTCAGTGTCTCGACTTAAACACGGTTCAAACCACTCCCACAAGCAAGCAGAGACGTATTCTCCATTTTTTTAATCGCTCAGTTCACCGTCTGACAGCCTAAAGTCCATCCCAAAGTGCCATCGACACTTCCCTAGCGGTATACCTAGAAGCCATCGATTCAGCTGCGATGCTGGGCTCATTTTACCTTCTCAAACTAATGATTACGGACTAGGGATTCCCCCCAGCTACTAGAGCTATCATTTGGGCATGCGCTGGTCTGTTAAGCTAGCGCTAAGTTTTAAAAAATGGCCTGAGATACAACGGAGTTTCTTGAAAGCATCATCAAACCACCATATATGGAAGTTACACCAGTGATGAGTTAATCAACTTAAATTTACTCACTTGATGTTTGGGCCAGATGCTCTAGCCTTCATCATGAACGCTAGAGCATCTGGCTGGAACGGCGAGTGGGTAGATTAAAAGTTGATTAATGGGGGAAATAGGAGCTGGTTTTATTATAAAGTAACATAATGCACCATATCACACACACACACACACACACACATACTATGGTCTTGATGTATATAGCAAAATGTAGCCAATGCAGTTGCGGTACTTTTATTTTTCCATATGTTTCTCTTTTGGAACTGCAGGTTGGAATGTGAAGTGAAATGACCTCCTCAAACTCCTTGAGCAACTAGTTCCAGTCTTGAATACTGTGATAGCAGCATGTACAAACACTACAGATTGAAATTAAGGGTGGGAGTAGACCATTCTTGTGGTTTTCAACAAAGTGGTTAACAACCCCCCCGCCCCCCCAATCAACTTTATTAGTGGTCTTTATTAGTGGTCATTTAATTACATTCTGGTTCTGTTTGGGTCCGAGTACCTCTCTGTTTTAGTTTCATTTTCTAGTGGCTAGTGGTCTGCTTGGGCCTGTAGTAGTTCAGGTTCTGCCTGTAGCAGTTCAGGTTCTGGGTCCTGTTTTGGTATTTAGACAGACCCATTGAGAATACAACACCTTACTAGGTCTGGTGGGCACAAGATCCTCCCCCCCCCTCCCCCCAGCTAGTGATCCACTGGCATCAAACACCCAGTGAGGCTGCATGGATTGTCAATTGTAGTTCACAAGATCCCCTCCTCCCCCGCAGCTAGTGATCCACTGGCATCAGCAGCGAGGTTGCATTTGACAAGCCCCCTAGCAGGGGCCACAACGAGTTGAAATGGCTGCCCCTAGTTTAAAGACCAGATGACTTCTAAGTTAGCTCTCACTTTGAATGGGGAGGTGATCTTGTGTCAAGGGACGATTGATCATTGCAAACTTAGATACACCTCCCCGAGGGACATTCCCATCTTTCACACACCTAATCACTGGGCTAATGAGGGGCAGCCCTTCACTACGTCAGGAACATTCTTCTTCCTCGCATCCACCAAGGCTTGTGAGGAATGCTCGTCTTCAGACCAGCCAAGTGATTTGTGATGACTTAGTCCAGAGATAGACAAGGCTCACAAAGAGAGAAGCTACTGAAAGCTGTAGGTCCCAGTAAGTGCATAGATAGTCTGCAGCCTCTTCATCTGCAGAGCACTGAAGGAAAAGTTTAGAGCAAAGTCTTGGCAGAATCCAACCAGCCACAGCAAGGCAAGAAACCAGAAGATGAAAAGTTGGGAAGCGCTTTTTGGTTTTAAAGAGCTATAAAGGAAAACGGTGTGTCTCGGCTTACGGCTCTTAGAGTTCAAATCCTCAACTAGGCACCAATTCATAGAGCATTACGCATGCACGCATAAAAACACCTGATCAAATGCCACAGAATTTGAAGGTTATTTAGCATCTTCAAGTTTGCTCTATTGCAAATCATTAGAACATCATGGCAATGTTCACACCTACTTATCTTGTGCAAAGAAATGGGCAAAAAATAAACAAACTCTATTGTGTGCATGTGTTAGAGTCTGGCTGGTGAGACTCTCTCACCTTGAACAAAAGGGTTCAGAATGCAGTGTCGTTGCTGCAATGGAAAACCCAGTGATCTTGCTGAAATAGAGTGTGAAGCCAAGGAAGATGTTTCTGAGGGTCTGGACTTTGGTGAAAACTGACACCTTAACATTTATTACCATTTATAATGGTATCCATCGTGTTCATTTTTGTTGTGACTTAGCTCTTGGTAATTAGTAATCTCGGTATTGTAGTAATCCGTTGTTTATGAGCTCAAAAAAAATTCTTCATCAGTTCTTACAATTAGTAATATTATTGCAAAACAATCGCGTTACACTATTCTGGTTGCAATGCTAATTCACTTGGTAATATGGATCTCCACCCACACACCTTAATCCACCCTGAATATCTCCACCATGAAATCTACAATCTACACCCCTCAACCACCCTGAATATTGCCCCCCTTCATAGAGCATTACGCATGCACGCATAAAAACACCTGATCAAATGCCACAGAACTTGAAGGTTATTTTTAGAGTCTTCAAGTTTGCTCTATTGCAAATCATTAGAACATCATGGCACGTACTTATCTTTACTGTGCAAAGAAATGGGCAAAAAATAATCAAACTCTATTGTGTGCATGTGTTAAGAGTCTGGCTAGTGAGACTGTCTCACCTTGAACAAACTCTGGTTGAGGAAGACTCGTAGCAGCGTAAGAACAACAGTTGCCAACAGTGAATGCAGTAACAATGCACTATCTGTATAGTGACATTCAGAGATGGTATTTCCCGTTTCTACCAGCCATGTGCCCAAACCATTCCATGGCATCCTCTCGTACACCTCCTTGACCCCAGTACCAATTATGTCCCTAGCACAGATGGCTGGGTTGGGAAACCAAGGTGACTCCTCAAGGTAGCCAGGAGCATCAAGAAAATCTTTCCAGAGAGACGCCATTTCGCTGAGTTCTGCAAAGGCGTAGAGGCGCAAATCTGTGGAGGGTAACTGAAAGAAGAAGAGCTAATTAATTAAAAAATAGGTCACCTGTGAGTCTAGAGGGCGTTGCTGAGCCCGCAGGAAATTGTGGCCGCGAGTATTTGTTTTTTTGCAAAGCGACTGGACTGCGGAGACAAGTCAGAGGGGACGGGGGCGGCGGGGAATGAGCTGAGGTACGCACACTATTGCAACCATACCACTATTGATAGTCAATCATATTTGAGTTCGTGTGCCAGTGATGCTACCTCACAACCATCATTGCCTATATCCCCAAATAAATCCCACTGTAATGGCCATGCTGTAGGATCACCTCACTCCCAGTCAGCCATCAACACAGTATCTCCTCCACAGTCAGTACCATTACTATCTCAGCCTTCAGTTCCATTACAAACATCAGTCCCAACCGTTTCATGGCCAATGCCAGAGCAGCAACAGATTAATTTTTGTTGGGGTGTATACTCTGGTCAAGAGATATATGAGGTTATAACTGCTACTTATGAAGAAGTGATTCATTGGAAGCAAACTTGTTTATGGTCCCTTACTGTTCTGCTGGGAATTCCTTTGTAAAGGAACTGGCTCGTCTATTTCAGAGTTTTGCTGACAAATCCAGTCTGGAACGCATTTGCATGAAAGCAATTAGCCTACTTCAAATTCTATTACTACAAAAACCCAGTAAGAACAGCAAGTCCAGAGATCACATGAAACACCTAAAGAGAAGACTTGACCTGTGGCATAGTGGAGACATCAAAGAACTCTTTGAGGAGGGAAAATGCATTCAAAAGAGAATCAGAAACCTTCATAAGCCACCCACAGATGGAATGAGAGCACGTACTTTCAGAAACCTGATGGTTCAGGGGAAAGTGAAAAGTGCCTTGAGGAATTTATTGTACAAGGAGGCAGGTGGCGTGCTAGGTTTAGATGATGTTATCCCTGAGTCTAGTGGTATTGATGGTAGATGTCGCACCACACGAGAATTGCTTACTGAAAAACATCCCAGAGGCATGCCAGCCAGTCCTTCCACCCTACTACAAGGTCATCCTGAAGAAATCAACCCAATCATATATGACAACCTGGATGCTGATTCAATCCTTAGGTCAGCTCTACATACTCATGGTGCAGCCGGTTTATCTGGTCTTGATGCTTATGCATGGAAGAGGCTATGCTCTTCCTTCAAATCTGCATCAAATGATTTGTGTACTGCTATGGCTTCATTTGGTCGTCGTATATGTTCTACCCATATCCATCCTGATGATTTGAGTGCTTTTGTTGCATGCCGGCTTGTTCCAATAGATAAATGTCCTGGTGTGAGACCTATTGGGATTGGAGAGGTTCCAAGACGCATAATTGCCAAAGCAATTCTTGGCCTCTTCAACCTTGATATCCAGGAAGCCGCTGGCCCATTGCAAGTTTGTGCAGGTCAGGCAGGGGGCTGTGAGGCAGCAGTACATTCCATGCGCCAAATATTTTCTGATCCTGACACAGAAGGTGTCTTGCTTGTTGATGCAACAAATGCCTTCAACTCCATAAATCGACAAGCCGCCCTTCACAACATCAAAATCATTTGTCCACCCTTATCACAAATTTTAGTGAATACCTACCATGCACCTATTAGGTGCATAATACGTGGATGTGGCGAGATCTCTTCCTCTGAGGGTACCATACAAGGGGATCCACTGGCGATGGCGATGTATGCACTAGCAGTCAATCCACTCATCAACCAACTGAAGTCTGACAATCCAAAAGTGAAACAGGTATGGTATGCCGATGATGCCACCCACCGCTGCTGGCTCCTATAAAGAGCTAAAGGAGTTTTGGGAAAGCTTACAGCTACATGGGGAAAAATATGGATATAATCCTAATGCTACCAAAACTCATCTGATAATCAAAGAGCAGCATGAAGAGGAGGCAAGAAAATTGTTTGCAGGTACTGGTGTCAATATCTCGACCAGTGGGAAACGTCATCTTGGTGCAGCAATTGGTTCAAGGTCATTTGCTGAAAAGTATGTTGGTGATAAGGTGCATGGATGGACTAATGAGATCAAAGAGCTTGCAAAAATCGCAATCACTCAACCACATCCAGCATACACTGCCTTCACTCATGGTCTCTGCAGCCGTTGGTTGGATGTATTTGTCACGCACCCTTCCTGACGTCTCTGCCCTACTCCAACCAGTAGAGGATGCCATTCACCACCTGTTAATTCCAGCCCTCACAGGTCGTCCATCTTGTTCTAATGAAGAGAGAGATCTATTTGCCCTTCCGGTTAGACTTGGTGGTCTGGGTCTAATTGATCCAGCTTCAAACTCTCCAAACGCTTTCGAAGCTTCAGAAAAACTTACCGCTCCTCTTGTGGTTAAAATCAATAATCAGGATCTTGAACATGAAATTGATCTTTGTGAAATTATGGATATCAAGAAAATGATTACAAAGTCTAACCGTGAGAGAATGGAAAGTGAGGCAACAGAGGTCTACAACCGATTGTCAGTTAAGATGAAGAGATGTGTAGATCTTGCCAAAGAAAAAGGCACATCATCATGGCTGTCAGTCCTTCCACTAGAAGATCAAGATTTTTTTTTACACAAAGGCGAGTTCAGAGATGCACTATGCCTCAGATACGGCTGGAATCCACCAAACATGCCATCAGTTTGCAGTTGTGGCTCTGCCTTTTCAACCGACCATGCAATGGTATGCCACATGGGAGGTTTTCCAACCCACCGTCACAATGAAATCCGTGACATCACAGCTAAGCTACTCACAGAAGTATGCCATAATGTCGCCACCGAACCACACCTGCAACCACTTAATGGTGAGACCATGTTCCTTCGCTCCGCAATCACAGATGATGAGGCAAGACTGGACATCAGAGCAAGGGGATTCTGGAACGCTGCACAGGATGTTTATTTTGATGTTAGGGTATTTTACCCCAATGCATCCAGCAACCGTTCAGGAACCATCTCAGGTGCATACAAAAGGCATGAAAATGCCAAGAAGAGAGCGTATGGCCAGCGTGTCCGTGTCCGAGAGATAGAACATGGTGTTTTTACACCCCTAGTTTTGTCATCCACGGGAGGAATGGGTCGGGAAGCAACGACTTTTTATAAAAGATTGGCAGACAAGCTATCACACAAGAGGCAGAAGCCTTATTCTGTTTTGATGAGTTGGCTAAGATGCAGAATGTCTTTTGCAGCGTTAAGGTCTTCAATTATGTGTATTCGTGGCAGCAGATCATCTGCTAGAAACCCAGTCAAAGATGTGGATGTAACCCTGGCAACAGCAGAGGGCCGCATCCCACAGCTCATTTAATTATCATAACTCTACATCATTAAAATAATAATTATAATAATTATTATTATTAACAACCATGTGTTAATGGAACCTAATTAATGGCCCATCTATTAATTTTTATTATTCTTGAAAGAAAAGAAAAAGAGGGAAAAAAAGAAGAAAAAAAATTGCATGGCCGTAGGAGCCGCAACGGCCTATACGGCAATTGCCGTATAGGTTTGGACCGAACACGCCTACTTCACGAAAACCACACTTTTTTTAATTTTTTTTAATTTTTTTTAAATTTTTTTTATTTTTATTTTTTTTTACTTCACAGTATCATATGGTGAGACATGAATAGAAGTGCACTGAAGGACAACTAGCCTACCTATGTGACTAGTAGCAATGGATAAAAATTATTTAATTAATATTTAATTAAAGATACATGGCTTATTGTTTCACGTGTGTGCAAGCAATCCAAACAGGTAAGATACAGTGGGGCAGCTTCTGCTAGTAAGCCTAGCTGCCACTCATATTGGCAGCAATCATTCCATATTTCACAGCTAGTATATATTTTAGGTAAACTGAAGATGATAAGGAAACATGCAGACTCAACCTTTTTGTCTGGGTTCAGTAACTGGAAGGATAGAACTCGATGTTTCAACAAACATGAGAGCACAAAATATCATAAAGCAGCTACCAATTTAGTGATCACTATACCAGGTACGACTAGTGATGTTGGAAGTATGTTATCTTCTCAACATGCTTTGCAAAAAGCCGTGAACAGAGAGTACCTTATCAAGATAGCTCAGAATATTCAATTCCTAGCTAGACAAGGAATAGCTTTTCGTGGTGCTGGTGATGAAGTTGCCAGTAACTTCATGCAATTAATGCATCTTCGTGCATTGGACGATCCTGCAATATCGGCCATGTTAAGTAAGAAAACTGATAAATATACTAGTCCCCAAATACAAAATGAAGTTATTAAAATAATGGCATTACATATTCTTCGAGATATAGCCAGTTCTATCCAGCAAGCCAAGTATTTTGCCCTGATGGCTGATGAAGTGTCGGATGCATCCAATATAAGGAGCAATTCGTAATTTGCTTTCGGTGGGTTGATGATGATTTTCAACCCCATGAAGACTTCTATGGCCTTGACCATGATGTTGAGTCCATAAAAGCAGATGTCTTGGTTGGTAGTTTGAAGGATGTGATTGGTCGTATGAGTCTTAGCATTCATAACTGTCGTGCTCAATGCTATGATGGTGCTGCAAACATGTGTGGTATAAGGGGTGGGACTTCTACTCAAATTTGTGGAGAAGAGTCACCAGCTATTTTTGTCCATTGCTATGGTCATGCTTTAAATTTAGCTGCTGGAGATACCATCAAGAATAATCAAATTCTGAGGAATACTCTAGATACTACTTTTGAAATATCTAAACTGCTTAAATACTCACCTCGGCGAGAAGGCTTGTTTAACAAGATTAAGGCAGAAATTAGTCCTGGAACAACTGGTTTTAGAACCCTCTGTCCCACTAGGTGGACAGTCAGGGCGTCCTCACTGAGCAGCATCATTTCCAATTATGATGTTGTTCAGGCAGTTTGGGAAGAAGCTCTTGCTTCCCCCAAATCCCCCTACCCTTGAATACCCTGCACAGTCTGCCAATTAGGTACACATTTTTCCTCCCCATTTTTCCTCCCCCCCCCCCCCCCCCCCCCTAACAAAAATTTCTGTATAAATCCTGCTGTAGCTCCAAAAGGAGTGCTATTAGATAGAGTATAAGTTGGGTGTGTTTATTCCAGTAGCAAGTAAAGCCACTCCTGTTGTGGGTGTGGCTTAGTTGCCGTACAGGTTTACATTTGCTTCCTACGGGCCTGTTAAAATAATTGTGACCATAAACTAGGGCTCCAGGTTTGTAAAGCCTCTCTTAGAGCACATAGTTGTTTAGCATTTTATTTTCCGGAAGGATTGTGGCAGTCTGGTGGAGGTGGGATATTGGTTGCAGCAATACCTATTCACCTACATATGGTAATCACTTAACATTCTTGTGACCCTGTGGTTGCTTTGTATAAATTTTATGTTCCTCTAAACTCTGATTTAACCTACATTCACAAAGTTGTTTATCCCAATTAATTCACACTTCAGATCTTATTGTTTTACTGGGCGATATCAAAATACCGGATATCTGATGGTTCAACTTAACTTCTTCATCAATCAAATCAAATCTCTTTTGTGAATTTGTGTTTGTTCAATTGCTTGACATGCCAACCCATGGCAAAGGAAATGTCTTTGATATCAGATTTGCTGATTTCTGGTCCCTCTGTTGATTCTTGTCCAATCTTTTCTGATACTAGGTTATTTCCTTTTACCTCTTGTAATCCTGCTAAGCCCTTTAAATTTCAATCCGTGCTTTATTCGATTGTTCTAATGCAGATCTTCCTGGCCTCTGCTATGCACTAAGGTTTAAAGGATCTGCCTTTGCCTTTCCAGATGTTGCACAGGAGGAATAGTGGTTATACAATTGTTTTTAGATGAAAAGATTTTGTTTCGAAAGCTGGCTTAGCATTTTAACAAGCTCTTCAAAAGTATGAAGCTTCAGCAGATTACTTTGGCTACTAAAATTGGCATCACTCCTTTTTAAAAAAAATTTTAATTTTTTTATTTTTATTAATTATACATGCTCAATAGCCACTGGCTAATGCAAAGAGCACACAATACGCACAACACATGAAATACATTATGAATGTTATGAAATTGTTTGTATGTAATGTTTAAATAAGCTAAGAGAACGGGATTCCTTAATATTGTTCGGAAGAGCATTCCACTTACGAATGACAGAAGGGAAAAAAGATACATTAAAAGACTGAGTATGAGGGAAAATGAAGTAAGATTGAGGGGGTGGTATGATCTAATGTTGTAAGGTGGAGGAGGCTGATGTGCAGGCAGTGAGGTTGGAAAGTCAATGTAATTATGCAAAAGCTTAAAGAGAAGTATGAGTTTAGAGTTGAGACGACGAGAGGAGAGTGTAGGGAGTTTTAGATTAGTACGTAAGAGGGAATAGTCAGAGGACCAGTCTTTAGAAGAAATTTTGCATACAAAGAATTGTATTTTTTGGATAGACATGGAGAGGTGCGCAGATTGTGGGTCACATAGAAAATAACAGTATTCAAGGTGAGGTATTATTAGAGAGGTGTATAGGCGCAGAAGAGAAGAGGAGTCAGAGTGATGATAAAATTGTCGGTATAAGAGGCCTAAGAGACGACGAGACTTACTACAAATGAAGGATATGTGTTTAGACCAGGATAGTGTTGAAGATAAGAGAACACCCAGATACTTGAACTCAGAGACTAAATCAAGAGAGGAACCAAGTAGGTAGAGCGAGGGCAAAGTTTTGAAGATAGGAGAGACTTTGTAAGTTATAAACATCCATTTCGATTTTGAAGAATTTAATGTAAGAAAGTTGGATGAGATCCAAGAGGAGACAGTATCAAGATTT
The DNA here is from genome assembly GCA_028752905.1 of Cladorhizidae sp. MBARI D1340-BT2. NCBI lineage: Eukaryota > Metazoa > Porifera > Demospongiae > Poecilosclerida > Cladorhizidae > Cladorhizidae sp. MBARI D1340-BT2. The sequence continues at coordinate 37,238,823 of JAQNBH010000010.1, read as the reverse complement.
AGTTGAAATAGGGAGAAATCAGAAAGGGAGTTAACAGGTTGGAAAAGTAGGATATCATCAGCATACATAATAATCTTGCAGGAAGAAGACAGAGGGACTTTACATACTCCATTAATATAAATGATAAAGAGAAGTGGCCCAAGGATTGAACCTTGAGGGACACCAGAAGAAACTGGAAGAGGGGAGGAGGTGGACCCAGAAATGACCACCTGTTGAGAGCGGCATGAAAGATAAGAATGGAGCCATTTGAGGAGCCAAGGGGGACATTGGAGAGTTGAGAGAAGGTGTAGTATATGTGTCTGTCAAACACTTGTCGAATTCAAACTAAAATCCCCCAAAACTTGAATGTTCACTCTATCACCTGCATACACAAGTCTTGGGACAAATCATCAGTTTAAAACTAGAGCCATCTCCCTTCTCTGTTGTATTGCTCTTGCAGTGGAACAGATAATTTAAACAAAAGGTTAATGGATTTCATACACTCTATATCTCCAACTCAGTTTGAAGGTGACATTCAACAACTCAACAGTTCATTGGTTAAGTCATCAGTGCAGACATTGCACTTAATGAGAAATCTCAATTAGACATGTTGACTTGGACTACAGCAAGGTGTTTGATAGTGTTCCTCATCAAGAGCTTGTTTTCAAATTGGGGTGCTCTGGAGAGGTGTGGCATTGATTCAGAGGATACCTAAACTCTCTTTTGTCAAATAGTATCACCCATTCTGATCTCCTTCCAGTCAGTTCCGGTATTCTGCAAGGCAGCATTCTTGGTCTGTTACCTTTTGATCTACATAAGTGACATTCCAACTACCATTTCTTCATCTTCTCTACTCTTATATACAGCAGATATGGTTCACTTTAGATATTTTAAAGAAAAAATTCCTTTTTTAATTGCCTGCATAATTGATTTTGTAAGCCATAGAGAATGCATAGTATCTGGTAAAGTATCTTGATGGACACATAAAGTCATAATTTTTACGAAGGCTGTCTTCCAATGTGGCCAAGAGTTTTCAACCTCATTGTCAGCAAAAATGCTATCAAGATCCAAGTTTGCTACTAATTTGCAAGCTATATTAAAAGATCTATATTTGTTTCTCCGCATTACTCATGTAGATCTCAGTCCTCAACTGTCGAGAGGAATAAGCTTTCCAGATAATTGGATTTGCAAGTGAACAACCTGGCACTCTGATAACTCAGGAGCTGTTAGCCACACTAAATTAATGAGGGAGGGAGCACCATCGTGACTATCATGAGTCGGTTCTGTGACATGTATCAGTTTGTATCAGTTTAAATTTAATAACATAATTGCAGAGAGAAAATTGCAGTGAAAAGTTCACATTATGCCTCCTATTAGGATGAACAAAGAAAGGGTTAACAAAACTAATTAAAAAAATACCCATGCAAATATTCTTTGTGGAAGGCAAAATAATTGGAAGTTCCTGTTGCACTCTTGGCACAATAATTATGTTGAACTTGTAGTGTAGACTGATGTGTTAGCTTTGATATATCTTTGATGTATTCAGGTTATAGTTTACAGTTAGTAAATAGCAATACCAATGTTTGGATAGCACATTTAACACTTCTTTCATATAGCTGTTTTATCTTTATCTTGTATAGAACTAGTCTAACTTACATGTAGTTTTCAGTTGCTCGATGTTGTTAGTCCTTGAGATGTTGTCTTGTTTTGCAGTTTATTGAATTAAAGTGATTTAAGCTATAGTCAATAACTACTTGAAGTTTTCCAACAGGTTGTGGGCACAGTCAGACACTCCCACAGCGCATGAAGAAAGGCTCTAGCTAGATTAAGCAGCTATGTATTCAATAAGCTAGACTCGAGCTCTCAGAATTGTCGTTTTTGATCGTACCTCGTTAGAATTCAAAACTGTAGAGTGGAAAGGCATGAAACAAAAGGCCAATAAAGTTGCACTCCAACAAGAAGATGACAGCAGCTCAGCGAGTGATTTTGATGCCCTTGTGATTAGTCATGCTCTGTCAGCTAGTCAAAGTGATATAAGTAACTGGATCGTGGACTCTGGAGCAACGTGCCATATGTGCAATGATGAGTTAAGCTTCAAAGCCTGAAGGAACCACAACAAGTCAGTGATACTTGGAGATGGACATGTTTTGGAGGCAATTGGGTGAGGACCAGAAATGAAATTGCCTGGAAAAACAAGAAAGTGCAAGCTGCAAGATGTACTTTATGTTCCAAAGCTGTCGTCTTGAGTGTGTCTAAGGCAGCAGAAGCTGGAAAGATGACGCAGTTTAATGGAGACAGATGTCTGATAATTGGTGAAAATCAATGCTATGGCAACCAGATTAAGAAGTCTGTACTATCTCAATTGCAAAGATCGAAGGAGAAAACAACAACTTAATTTTACTGGGAAACTAGAGAGAAAAGAAAGCTTATGGCATCGACGTTTTGGTCACCTTGGAATGAAAAATCTCCAAAAGCTGGCTCGGGGAAAACTGGTCGACAGTTTTGTTTTCGATACATCGAAGGAAATTCGATTTTTGCGAGACATGTGTTGGAGGAAAACAGCACAGAAGTCAATTTCAAACTTGTGGAGGCACTCGTTCCAAAGAATTTCTTGGTCTTTACCCACACTACTCGATCATTAGGTGGAGCTGAGTATTTCCTGACATTTATTGATGACAAACACGCTATGTGTGGGTCTACCCACTGAAGCACAAGGATGAGGTTTTTTATCGTTTTCTGGAATGGAAGGCTTTAATTGAGAAAGCAAGTTGCCACAAATTGAAAGCTCTCCGCACAGATAATGGTGGCGAATATACATCAACAAAGTTTGAGGATTTCCTGAATCTGAAGGAATACGCCATGAACACACTGTGCCAAAGATACCAGAGCAAAATGGTGTTGCTGAACGGCTAAACAGAACTCTCATTGAGACTGTGCATTCAATGTTGATTGATGCAAAGCTACCTCACAAGTTTTGGGCTGAAGCACTGTCTACAGCTGTATATCTAAGGAATCGAAGTCCGACAAAAGCTCTCAAAGGAATCACTTCATTTGAAGCTCAAACAAGAAACAAGCCAAAGGTTGGGCACTTGCGTGTTTTGGGCTGCGATGCTTATGCTCACATTTCGAAGGACGAGAAAGGCACAAACTCAATTCAAAAGCAAGGAAATGCATATTCCTGGGGAATGGTGAAGAAACAAAAGGGTATCGACTCTATGATCCCAAGAAAGGGAAGGTCATTTACAGTAGAGATGTTCAGTTTAATTAGGAAAAGAGAAACTGAACAAGAGTCAACTGAACTCAAGACAAGGATTTGGATTTTTCAGATAACAGTGACACAACCGCAACTCTGGAACATCCATTGATAACACTGCTGGGCCAGTTCTTAGAAGATCTGAAAGAGAGAGATGTCCTCCAGATTATTATGGAGTGAGAGTGAACACAGCCAATGAGCAACCAAAAGACCCAGTAACTATTAAAGAGGTCTCATGGCTAGCCCTGAGAAATCAAAATGGTTGAATGCCATGGAAAACGAAATGAAATCCCTCGAAGACAATTATGTCTGGGAGCTAGTTGAGTTGCCAGAAGGACGAAAAGCTGTTGGTAGCAAATGGGTGTATAAAATCAAGACTGGTGCAGATGTTGAACGCTACAAAGCAAGATTGGTAGCTCAAGGATTCTCACAGAAATATGGAACTGATTATGATGAGACATTTTGTCCAGTGGTTAGATTAGAATCACTCCGTACGTTGACTGCATTGGCACTGCAATATGGATTGAAGCTGCATCAAATTGATGTAACAACAGCCTTCCTCAATGGTGAGCTAGAGGAGGAGGTGTACATGAAACAGCCAAAAGGTTTCATTCCTAAAGGTCAAGAAAATCTAGTTTGCAAGATCAAGAAAAGTATTTATGGACTGAAGCAGTCTCCACGTTGTTGGAATACAGCACTGGATAATCAGCTCAAGAAAATGGATTTTGTTCAGGCAGCAAGTGATCCTTGCATATATATGGATGCAGGAGGAGAAGTATTCTATATGGATGCAGGAGGAGAAGTATTCTATATCGGCCTTTATGTTGATGACATTATACTTGCTGGAAGCAGTGACAAGAAAATAAAAGAAGTGAAAGATGCTCTCGAAAAGAGATCTGTCATAAAGGATAGGGGGAAAACTACACTATTTTCTTGGCATGAAGATTCTCCAAGATGAGAAAACTGGAAATGGTTAGATTGGCCAACCTGCCTACATTGAGAAACTTCTCAATAAATTTGGCATGCAGCACTCAAAACCTGTTAGTACACACCAGTGGATACCCAGTGTGAAGGTTATTAAAGCAACAGACAAAGAAGAATGCGTAGATCAGCAACTTTACCAGTCTCAGCAATTGGAAGTTTGGTCTACTTGTCTGTAGGAACAAAACTAGACATCACTTATTCTATGAGTAGCCTGGCAAGGTTTTGTGCAAAGCCAACCAAACAACACTGGACCGCTCTGAAACGTGTTATGAAATATCTGAAAGGTACAATCGATTTTGGTATTCTCTATTGTAAACAAGGCTCGAAAGAGTGTATTGGCTATTCAGATGCTGACTTGGCTGGGGATCTTGACAGTCGGAGATCAATATCTGCATACTTGTTTCAGATTAGTGGAGGTGCTGTTACTTGGAGAAGCAAGAAACAGTCATGTGTCGCATTGTCCACTACAGAAGCAGAGTATATGGCCCTAAGCAAGTGCAGCTCAAGAGGCTATATGGATGAGGCAGCTTACAACTGAGTTGGGAAGTACTTCTACAAAGGCCACCACTATTTATGAAGACAACCAATCAGCAATATCGATGACCAAGAACCCACAATATCATGGTCGAGCAAAGCACATCGGAATCAAATACCATTTTATTCGTGACCAAGTGAGCGAAGGATCTGTAAGGCTCAAATACTGTCATAGGTAACTCGCGAACAGTTTTTCAAACTAAAGAGAGTTATTGAATCACCTGAACGTTATGCCTGCAAGTGAGGAGGAGTGTTGGAAAGATGCTCTTGGCACAATATGTTGAACTTGTAGTGTAGACTGATGTGTTAGCTTTGATATATCTTTGATGTATTCAGGTTATAGTTTACAGATAACAATACCAATGTTTGGATAGCACATTTAACACTTCTTTCATATATAGCTGTTTTTATCTTTATCTTGTGTAGAACTAGTCTAACTTACATGTAGTTTTTAGTTCAGTTGCTCATGTTGTTAATTGTTGAGATGTCAGTTTATTGAATTAAAGTGATTTAAGCTATAGTCAATAACCAGTGATAGCTACTTGAAGTTTTCCAACAGTTCCTAGCTAGTCTGGCATAACCCATAAGGGTGGACCAGACCATTTTGGGGGTTTTCTTTCAAACTTTCCCCCCCTACCATCACTGACATACTTTGTTTCAAGTTTCAGCTCATTATTGTCCACCTTCTTGAGTTATGATACTTTTTATGCTACCATTTTGTTATATCAGGAGAAATAGACTGGATCTTAAAATAGAATACCTCCACCATGCTCGTCTCTATCTATATAGTCCAAGTGAGGAGAAATGTGGTATATAAAGTTCATTATCATTTGTGTCTTCATTCAATCATGATTCTACAATGCAAATTAAATCAGGGTCATATCCCTCACAGTTTTCAATCAAAGCATCAAATTTAGGGAGTATGGGAGTACACTTGCGAACATTATATATAGTACAAAATGAGCATCACCCTGGCCTTGTAAACCTAAACTAGTCTATGCAGGGTTTCTTCTAAAAAAAAGGTGGGGATGTTAGCTGAGAGTTGCTTGATTTGTGGAGAATGAACTCCGGTTTTCCAGGACTGAGACAACTGGCTGCTAATGAGGTGACATGTATATGTATATACATCTCTAGCTTCAGAACTACATTGTTTGATTTTCCACAATTTAGAAGTTGGATCCACTACCTGACCATGAGTGTGTGTGTGGGGAGGGGGAGTAGCTTGACAACTGCGACATAGGGAGAGCTGAAAACTGTTGAGGAGATGTAGTTTGTTCTTTGGAATGTCAAAGAAGCTCCAATGCCACTGAGTTACTGGTAGACACATATCAGTGAAGCTTGGCTGCTCACCTCCACTCGTCCAGAGTCGTCGTCACTGGAGGGCCTGTCCAAGTAGCCTACTTCAGCAAAAAAATCTGGGTCAAATGGTAACTACTGCAAACTAGTATATGAAGCAAACTAGTATATGAAGCAAACTAGTATATGAAGCAAACTAGTATATGAAGCAAACTAGTATATGAAGCAAACTAGTATATGAAGCAAACTAGTATATGAAGCAAACTAGTATATGAAAAACTAGTATATGAAGAGGGGAAACACCAGTTGCTTATGCTAAAACACATAATGCATTACCACCAATTTAGCGTGAATGTAAGCCCGCATTATTTAATGGTGTCACATAATATTATGGCATCCCGTATCCCCGCGTAAAGAATCCTAGGATATTTGGCTTCCCCGTACCTCAGGATAGGGGTCTTCCTCCTAATAGGAAATCTTGAACCCTCTGCATGTCATACGGTCTCAACCCCTGCATCTGTTTACTGTGAGAATGGAGAAGAGAGATGAGGAACGTAGTGCTTGTACCAAGGAGAACGTGGCCGAGGAAGAAGACGCTGATTCTTCGCAGAAATCTGAGTAGACCATCAGGAGCTACACGCGTACCTATCCCAAAGTCTTTATCTACTAGAATCCACCAAACAGAAAAAGTGTATTTAATATCAGGAAGAGGTCCAAAAACTTTCAATTAGTAGACGGTGTTCTGCACTACAAGGGCAAGGGAGGGTCTTTGTGGCAGGTAAGCAGTTGTTAATTATAGGTGCTGGGTACAAGAGAACTGCTAGCTATGTATTCTGACTGTTTTACCATAACATGCATGTAACATTCAAGTTGTGTCTGATAACAACACAAAACAAAATGCAAAATTTAATATAGAAGCTTGTAATAATGACACTGTTGGAGGCTGTCATTTTGGTCGGGATAAGGTTGCTGCTAAGGTATCTGCCCGATATTATTGAAGACAATCAATAATGATGTAACTGACTGGGTATGTTATAATGTTATGGCAGCTATTGTATATTGTTGTGCCATGAGTATAACAATTTCAGTGTCACTGATTATGCTTGTGATTCGTGTTCCTTACATTTCATTGTAGGTAAAACACTGTGAGGTGTGCCAAAGCACTAAAAGGAAATTTGATCATCCTGCATCTTCGTTTCATCTTATCCCTGTGTTTGACACTTGGAACAAGGTTGGGATTGATCTGATAACTTTGCCTCCAAGCAAGAATGGCTACCATTATTGTATAACCCTCACTGATAATTTTTCAAAATGGGTTGAAGCAGCTCCAATGCCAGCGAAGGAGGCAAAGCATGTAGCAGAGTTTCTCTACGAGATGATATTTCGCCATGGCTGCCCTTTGGAGATTGTTTCAGACCAGGGCAGAGAGTTTTTGCAATCAGCTTGTAGATCAGCGTGAGGAACTCACAGGCTTTAAGCATAAGATTACCAGTGCCTATCACCCTCAGTCCAATGGCCTCGATGAGCGCTTTAATCAAACTCTAAAAGCCCAGCTCCAAAAGCTGGTGAATGATCACCAAGACAATTTGGACAAACTGCTTGACAACGTACTTTTGCATATAGGTCCAGTCGACACAATTCCACTAAGTGCACTCCATTTTTGCTCATGTATGGCAGAAAAGCTCGCCTTCCTATAGACATCACTCTTCAAACCAATAGTGAGGCTCACCCAGAGCAAGAGCTAGATCTCGCAACCAGAGTTGAGCGTATGCTAGAGATACAAAAGAAGCTGCATGAAAATGTACTTGCGAACATACAGAAAGCACAGTCCAACCAGAAGCGGCAGTATGATGCTATGCATAACACACATACTAAGCTGAAGATTGGTGACAAGGTGCTCATTGAGTGCAAGAAAAATGAAGGTCAGAAGGGGGGGAAACTCGAGATTACTTTTAAAGGTGCTCCGTATACCATTGCTGAAGACGTTGGAAAGGGACGATTTTTTGCCCAAGGCAAAATTCTGAAAACAGCTATCAATTGTCACCAGCTGAAGATTTGGCATGGTCCAAAGTCAGCAAGGCAACTGGTAAGATTCTAATTAGACATTGTGGGGTGAGCCCGAGTAATTAAGCTTCAGGTGCTGCAGCTGCTGGGTGTGTATGCAGTGCATAGCTACTGACATTATTTGGCATGCTCATGTATGTCAAATTTTGTTGGTGTTAAAACAAATCTGGGTGACACACCACATCAACCTGGTCCTGTGAATGATCCTCCAGCTGGAAAACTTCCTTGCTCATCTCGGTCTCAATCAAAGAGGAGGAGGGATGATAGCTCTCGAGATGGATTCATCCCCGAAAAAAGAATCCTCCAAAGGTTGGTACTGTGCTTAGTAATTATGTAATTATGTTATGTGTAGTGGAGGTGTAGTGGAGGTTTACTTAATTCTTTCTGTAATATTTTTACACTAGGAGCGAGAGAGAGGGAAAAGATAGCTCCCTGAAAAAAGAAATCCTTCAAAGGTTGGTACCGTAACACTTGTCATGTATTATATATATATATAATTATTGTAGTTATTAGTAACATCATTTCTAGAATTGTTTTTGCTATAGCAGAAAAAAGGAAAAGAATCATACTCTAAAGCAATCCATGGTGAAAACATTGAAGGGTGGTAAATGGCTTACTGACGAGCATATTCTGCTTGCTCAGGAGGTGCTAAGAAACCAATTTATCCATGTTGATGGATTACAGCTACCACTCTTAAGTCAAAATGATGGTTTTATATATACCAGTATACAGGATGAAGGTATGTATCTGAGGGCATGTCGCTTGTTAAAATGATCATAATTGCCTTTGTTAATATTTGTTTCACCTTGAAGGTATTCTAATTCATCACATCAGTGGTAATCACTGGATTACTTCCTGCAGTATTGGGAGGGAAATTGCTGTATATGACAGCAGATTCAAAGGTGATCATCTCTGACACATCAATTAGCTCTTATTTACCGATCTTTGGTCCAAGGAGGATGGAGAAAAAGTTGCCCCCCATCTTATGGTGAATGTTCCACCAGTTCAGCAACAGAGTGGGGTAAACGATTGCGGTGTATTTGCAATAGCATTCGCTCTGCACAAATTGCTAGGCGACAATTTGGAAGATATTGAATTTGACCAGTGTCAAATGAGAGACCATCTCCTAGACTGTCTAAAGAAAAGAAAATTTTCACATTTTCCGACCGAACTAAACTGTGGGTATAGGTCTAAGCACTTCCCATACAGAGAGATTGAACTATTCTGTACCTGCCTGATGCCGGAGACGTATGGGGAAATGATGATCGAGTGTGAACGATGTGAGCTATGGTTTCACACTGACTGTGTCTGCCTTCTATCTGCCCCTGATTCCACTGAACATTGTGCTGCACCTCATGCAATGCAAACTTATCATAACTTCAACACACTAGCTATAGCTTTTTTGTTTGCTGTTCTGAGATTATTGTTCTTCAATATTAAACAGTGCCATTTAAATATATTTTTTGATAATCTAGTTATAAGTATATACTGGGTTTCACTTTTTCTAGAGCACATAGGGGTGCTTTTTCCCCTAGGATATTAGGTATGGGGTTGCTAAAATTTCTAGGTCCTAAGGGATGCCAAATTCCCTAGGAGGATGCCAAAAATCGTGGAATGGGGATACCAATTTTCCTGGGGTACCATATTTCATGTGACACCGGATCCCATACCAATTTTTTTGTGGGTGAATGTACGACGTCAGTCAACAACAATGTTGTGGTTGCTTAAAAGGCAATTATGCGTGGATTCTAAGTCCAATTGCATAATATTATGGTACTCGGATGGGAAGCTCACTGGATGAGACTTTGCCCCTCTTATAACCTGAATTGCTGAGCGTAGGAGAGAGAATGATGCCGACATCTTAACCAGATGGATGGTTTCATTCTGAAGCAAGCTTGGAGGCTATTGGTTCAGTTGCTTCTTTGGCAGACTGCCTGTAGCTGCGAGCACAAGGGGTGAAAATGTTGCATGTTCTATATATCTCCCGGACAAGCTGCTCACAAGCTCACTTCTTAAGCCTTTTGTGTGTTTTTTTGTAGCATGACACTTGATGGATAGAGGAGACCCTGACATCCTAGTAAGTTCTTTCAAATGAGCCTCCCCAGAAGCCGTTTTCTGCTATGTCCATTTGTGCTCCATGTTGAGAGTTAGCAGTTGTGCCTTGCAGTATTTCATTCATCAACTGGCTGTAGCTCTGGCTCAATGCACAGGTCGTGACAAATCTCTGTGAGAAGGATGGCAAGTGAGGTCTCGGATTTCATTGTGTTGTATGGAAGGGAATCCTCCTTTTGCAGAACACAGGGCGTGCTCATGCAGCCACAGGCACACTTTGATGGTGTATTTGAGGAGGCCATCCATATCCAAGGTCCACAGCATCATGGAACACACTCTTATGCAGAGTGAAGCCATGTTCTTGTAATGGTAATGCTGTCAGCCATGTGGAAGATCCCTTCTCTTTGGTCCTTTCCATTGCCCACTTTTGTGGTTGTTCAGCGAGTTTATCTGCTTTTGATGTGTATCTCTGTCTTTTTTGTTAGTGATTGCATGCTTTTTGATTCCATCTGGTCAGCAATGATCTCATAGCTGTAATTCTGGTCTTCTGATAGGGTCAGGCTAATCTCAAGGGAGGCAGAGAACTCATCACCAGCATTGGAAGATAGTATGCCAATCCCAAGCCCCCCCCCCCCCCCCGCCCCCCAAGTGCAAACATGCCACATTCTAAATCCAAATTATTTGGAGGTGGCCTGAGGCTGGAATGAGTTCTGAGCTGAAGTAGTCATCCAAAAGTTCCAAGTGTGTTCCAATCTTTGGGATGGTACAACACATGTAAGTCCACTTGCTTGTCACCCCATGAGTGAGTGAGTGAGTGAGTTCAGCAAATGCTGCATGGGGCTCAGTCTTGGCAATTGAAACCAGGCGCATCAAGATAGATTGTTCATGGACTTTGGACTGCACATAAGGGGATCATGTGAGCCGATAGCTGCACTGAGGTAGGCTCCACTTTCTACAGTGATGTTCACTTCCCTGTCAGCAAATGTGGCAATAGCTTAATGTGATGTACAAGCAGCCATGTTTTTTAAGCATTGGCTGAATAACCAAAACCAGCTCAGCTTATCCCTCAGGTCAGCAATTTTCCCCACAGATGCAGCATCACACACTATATACATATGCCATGCATACATGCGTAGCAGTTCTCCATCCAACCTCCTGTGAGGGCCCACTTCATTCGCCAATAATCTTGAAATAGAATAGTTTTTACAACACAATTTCACAATTCAAGATCCAGAAACAAATTATTATTATTATTATGGAGTTAAAATCAGTTTCAAAGTATAATCTAAAGACATTTTACATAAGAATTTATATTCACAATTTTGTATATTCTATATATAATTGCCAGACAGACTAGGCTTGAAGATGTGCACATTTTTAAAACTGTTTAAAATTGTTTGCTGTAGTGACCGTCCTGAAGAAGAATGCACAAAAATAATTGAGGAAAGGTGACAGGTCAGCACAAGACTAGTTGGGGCCTTACAAAATAACCGACCACTCTTATAGGCCATGCACATTGCAAGATGATAATGGAAATAACATCAACAGCAAGGTCAATTCAGGACACCTAAGCCTTACTTGACCCGTAATATACAGGTCATGAAACCATGCTCAAGACAATCTTGTATGTGACTGATGTGTCCCCACCACCTAGTCTCAGACATCTTCAGGTAGCAAGAAACTAGCCAGAATCTAACCAAGAATCGCTCCTTGTTGACATGAAACTGCACTGGACTAGTCAAAATCAGTCGTGCTTCCATAGACTTGAGGTGCACGCGTGCTATAAATGACATGATTGTGCAATGTGAATGTTCCCAGTAGAAAGACGTGGCCAGAAGTGGGGCGCCCGGATGAGGGGAGTTCAAGCATAGAAAATCAGTGACCCATAGGGAACTTTGCTAGGATGTAGCTCTGGTGCAATGCTCTTGATCTTCTCCATTTTTGGGGGGCACCGCTGACAATAAAAACACAATAAAATGACTGTACGTAGTTTAATGGGGCATAGTAGTCAAAAGAATATACAGGTGCTGTTTAAGTGAGGTTGTGGTTGAGTGATTTGATATCGAAAAATACATAACAAAGTGATAAGAGAAGAGAGAAGGAATGATATAAGGAGTGAGGGTCAATTTAATTATGTCACTAAAATCAGTGAGTACAGGATCTAGAGTATTGCCTTTGATTTGTGTCTGAGCAGCAACAAGTTGCTCACGATTATGATCAAATACAAACTTACAAAATAGATTAGAGGATGCAGTCAAAGTGATCCAACAGATATCGGGAAGTAAAAATCACCAAGAAGGATAACATGCGATGAACTAAGTGGCAGAGGTCTAATAGGAGAGAGATAGAATTTGTAAGATAGTTTCACCATTTTCAAATCCTCATTGTCCCCCTTTTTTTTTTTGGAACACAAGAGAAAAAAATACAATCTCAATAGCAAAAGCTAATCCTGAGTTTTACAAATTAAGTGAATGTGCATGTAGCAGATATATATGAATTGTAAGATAGTTCAAGTGTGTATAGTAGTTAATGTGAGGATTGGGTTATGTATGTATGGTGGAAGAGAGTTCCATAGTGCTGTGGCAGTGGGAACAAACGAAGATTGCATGGCAGAGGTGCGAGAAAACGGAATTAAGACATCTGATGGGTGGTAATGGCGAGAGGTTCTGAGAGGAATTAAGGCTGGTTGGATGAATTTTGGAGGAAGATAGATGAGGTTGTGTGTAATCTTGTAGAGTAGGATGAGCTTGGCTTGGTCACGCTTGTTTGAAAGATTAGGAAGATTAAGGGTGGAGAGGAGGCAGGAGTAGTCAGAAGACCAGTTTTGTGTGCAGAGTCGGAGAGCCAAATGTTGAACACGTTCCAAAGACTTGGAATTGCATGAAGAAGGAGAGGGCGCCCAAACAGTGGAGCAGTAGGTAAGATGAGGGAGGATCAGAGCAGTGTAAAGTGTGAGAAGCGTGCGGGTAGAAAGGTGTTGGTAGAGGCTGCTGTAAATTACTTCTAATACTTGGAACATACATTGTTTATGTGAAGTGACCAGGAGAGATTGGATGTGAGTGTAACACCTAGGTATTTAAACGAGGGGACGAGTTGAAGTGGAGTGTTGTTGAGGACGAGTGCAGGAGTGATGCAGAAGGTTTGCGTGAAATTATCATAATTATATTTGAGTTAAACTTTAGAAGGCGGGAAGATAGCCATGATGAAATTATAAAAATGTCAGATTGTACTAAGTCAAAAGAGGAAGTTGAATCAAAGGGGTGCGATATCAAAGGGGTGTGATAGAAGGATATCGTCTGCATAGAGGATTAGTATAGAAGAGGGTGAAAGTGCAAGCTTGCTGATGCCATTAATGTATAAGATAAAGAGAAGAGGACCGAGAATGGATCCTTGGGAGACTCCAGAAAATGCATGACATGGAGAAGAAAAGGAGCCAGAGATTATAACACTTTGTGTGCGAGCGGTGAGGTCAGAGCGGAGCCAACAAAGAAGGTGGGAGGGAATGTTAAGAGATGACAAGGTACTAAGAAGAAGATTTTGTGGAACAGAGTCAAATTTTTTTTTTACGTCTAGGAATACTGCACATATGGATTTATTACTATCTAGAGAGGAGAGCCAAGATTGTGTTGTACAGAGAAGAGCAGTTTCAGTGGAGAATCCGGGCGGAAGCCAAATTGTCTATTGGATAAAAAGTTTTGCATAGTGACATGATTAAGTAAATAATTTGCGTTCAAAAACTTTGCTAATGAGAGAAAGAAGAGAGATGGGGCGGTAGTCAGTAGGCGAGGATGATGCAGGAGATGTCTTGGGAATAGGAACAACTAGGGAATGTTTCCAGTCAGTGGGTAGCACACCAGTGGAGAGGGAGGAGTTGAAGATGAGAGAAAGGGGAGTGGATATAGAGAAAGCAGTGTGTTTGAGCATTGTGGCAGAAATGGAGTCCATACCAGCAGATTTATCAGAAGGTATGCTTGAGAGAAGACTAGTGATCTTGTCGGGAGAGCAGAGTAGATTTTGTGGGCACTGGAAGGGAGGAGGAGAGGGTGGGTTGTCGCTAAGAGGGGCAGAAGAGTTATTGAAACAGGTGGAGAAGAAGTGGTTGAGAGCTTCAGCTTTAGACTGGGAGGACGTGTAAGATTGGTTTTGGTAAGTGAGAGTAGGAATAGAGGATGTATTTTTGCCCATTTTTTTAATGACTCTCCAGAAGGAGCTGGAGTTTGGAGAGGATGAGATGTTGAGGAAGAAGCAGCGTTTTGCAGAGCGGAGGAGGGAGAGAGATTTATTTCTACATCTACGATAAGCAGCCCAGGTTTCAGTGGTGCCTTGCATCCTGGCAGTAGAATACAGTGCCCTTCTAGATTTTATTAATGAGAGATCTGGAGATCCAAGGAGGGGTAGAGTGGGGAGAAGAATAGACTAGATCTGAGGGGATGGACTTGTGCATAATGCGAGTGAAGAGCTCTTTAAAAATGATCCAGGAAGCTTGGGTATCTGACGAAGGGAGGATGCAGTCCCATGGAACAGAGTTAATTAAGTTGTTTGCAAGGCAGAAGTCTGCTCTATCATATAACCAGACCCGACGAGGAGAGGAGGGTGATGAAGAATCCAATTTTAGAGGAAGAGAGAAAAAGATAGAGTTGTGATCAGAGTTGGATACAGGAGGAGAGACAGTACAGAGGGTTGGATTAAGGTTGTGGGTACAAACACAAGATCAATAATAGAAGGAACACCAGTGTGAGAGTAGTGAGTTGGGTATTGGACAATTTGCTTTAATGAGAAGAGGTCAGATATTGCATGTAACTTGTCAAGGAGTGGAGATTGCAGCGAGAAATTTACATTAAAGTCACCTAAGAGAATGAGGTCTTGAGTGGAATGGCGAGGTAGGAAGGGAAGAGTTGCAAGAGCAGCAAGTAAGTGATCTAAGTGGTCGAATGAGGAGGGGGACGATAGAAAGTAGCAAGAGTTATTGATGAATTTAGGAGCTCAATTGATAGGGTGAGAAGTTCAAGAGATGAGACAGATGGAAGAGAGATGGTGGATACAAGCAAGCTCGACTTGATGTAAACTATAATGCCTCCACCATGCCTATTTCAATCTAGTCTGAAGGAGCGATAGTATGAAATAGCTACTTCAGAGTCCTGAATGTCGGGGGAGAGCCAGGTTTCAACAACAGAAATAACATGGGGTGAATAGAGAGAGGAAAGAGCTGTGAGCTCATCTAGTTTAGATAGTAGACTGCGAGCATTAAAGTAGAATATCTTTAGGTCATTAGATGTTGATTGGAGAAGTGAGGGTAAGCAGGGGAGTATGGAAGAGGTGGCGTTACAAGGGATGGAAGTAGACCCAGAAGTGAGAGGGTGAGATTTGGGTGAGATGAGAGATGCTGAGTGCTGGTAGGAGGAAAAAGATGTGGATGGTGGAGAAGGGGTGGAGGACAAATGTTTTGAGGGAAGTATCTTGGATGAGCTGTGCCTGAGGAAAGATGGTGCAAGGGAGAGAGGACTTGGGGTGATAGGGGAAAGATAGGAGTAGGAAGCAGAGGAGGTTTGGTTGGAGGGAAGTGTGGAAGGTGGGGTATAGGTGGAGGGTGAGGTAGATATGGTGGGTAGTGGGGTAGATATGGAGGGTGAAGTAGATATGGAGGTTTGAGAGAGGGATGGCTCCGAGATAAAAAATTGTTTGAGTCAGGACAGGGGCTTAGGCTGTGGTAGGTAGAAGATATAGGGTTGATGACATTGGGCTCTGCATCCTGAGAGCTATCGCCTGCAGTGGTGCTAGTTGGAATTAGTGACCCAGGGTGCATAGGCTTTGGAGATGTGGGGGTTACAGAGATGGACGATGAAAATGAGGAAACTGATGTGTCCAGATCGGCCTGAGCTGGAGTAGGCAGCAGAGGAGAGATGTTCTTGAGTGATGCCGCAAGAAACTTTAAGTTACATTCCAGTCTGAGCACTTTCTCTATTAGGATGGTGTAGTTCCAAGCTGTAGTTTTTAGGCAGTGAGGGCGGACGAATGGATATGTCTTAGCAAGGGGGATAGGAATGCTGACACATGTGCAGTGACTCCAACTGGAGCACTGGATCATGTCACCCACGTCAGCATTGTTGTTGCAAACACACCTAACCATGTCAGTTCCGGGCCCAGTGTTTGATTCTACATCGCCGGAAAGTGCTAGAAGAAGGCAGGATAATGTAGCAAGAGAAGAAGGAGAAGATGATCGAGCAGAACGGAAACGAGTACGATGGGAGAAGAAACGGGAGGTTTTGTGGACGAGTGGATGAGAAGACTGCCAGGGGCAGTAGAAGTGGACAAGCGCTGTTGAGGGATTAGGCTGGAGAGTGGCCTCTGAGAAGAGCCAGAAAGAAACTCTCGGTCTTAGACAGATTGCAAGTAGAAGTAGAGGTAGAACAAAGTGCGACCGCCTCCTCGAAGTAACAGCCATTTGGTAAGCACTGATCGTGTATGATTAGACATGAATATGATAATACCGTGGCACAGTTCAGTTCTACATCACCCCTCCTTCTAAAAGAACTCATCCCCAGTGACAATTCTACTGCTTAGCCTCGCTGGGGAGGGGGGGGGGGGGGGGGGGTTAAGGGAGCCTGGGTTCCTTCTTAGGCTTGTTCTCACACTCTGGTGTGGTTGGCACAGGTGGATCGGGTGGTGAGGTGACGTGTTCAGCTCCAGCCGGTGGAAGTGGATCTGATGGAGTAGACTATGCTGGGATGTAACATGTGGTCAATACTTGCTGCACAGGTGTCTTGCTCAGTGGTACCAACTGTACCCAAAGATGCTTCAACCCACTTAGGAGGGAGTCCAGGGCCTTTTTGTTTGTACCCACACCAGTAGTCCACGGCCAAGAAACCTTCAGCATGGACGTACGCAGGGGGGGTGGGGGTTCTGGAGGTTCTGTAGAACCCCCCTTTCATTTTAATGATACTCATAGGATGTGTTTGTGTGTTTATTTTTTTTCCTCCCTCAGATTTCATTTCAGGCACTGGCACATTTCATTAATATAATTTTAATTATACACAGGTACATTGATAGTGTTGGAAACAAAATTACAATAACTTAATGAGCTAATCATTTTACACATGATGCACATGTAGTGAGCATTAATAGTAGTTGTGGAACTAGTGAGCTACAACTCGACCATGAAGAGGCAACGACAATCTATGGACATGAGCTTTCTAGTGGTGCTAGGTACTCTTTCTTATGTCACCACAGTGTACCATTGCCTTCCTGGCACCTTTTCACATGGCTATCACCGAAAGTTTAATGTATCGTGGCTCAGTAAATATCCTTGGCTAGTCTACAGTTCTAAGGTAGATGGTGTCTTTTGTGCACCTTGTGCTCTGTTTCTTCTTATCTAGCCAACGTAAAGATAAAGTTTATCTGGTAATTAAGCCTTTTTCTAACTGGAGTTGCAATTTGGGCAATCATGCGAAGCTTCAATACCATCGTAATTGTTTGCAGCAAGCAGATGCATTTAAATGTACAATTGAAAATCCAGCATCACGAGTAGATGTAATGACAAGCACTGCTGTTCAAGAAAATAAGTGAAAACAGGCATATACTGAGGCAAATTATACGAGCAATTGTTTTCTTAGGCAAACAGGGTATTTCATTTCGTGGAAAGTTAGAGGATGTTGCATCGTCAAAGAATCCTGGCAACTTTTTAGCACTGCTAAAATCTTTTGCCGAGACAGACAGTATTTTATATGAGCATCTAAGGCAACACACTTATCACCAAGGACTCAAAATGAAATTATTAATATTATAGGCTATGATATTCTTGCCAAAAGAATATCTGAGATAAAAGAAGCAAAATATTTTTCCGTTCTAGCTGATGAGGTTTCATGTCACAATGTAGAGCATTTGCACATATGCCTTCATTTTGTTGATGGCCAATGGTGACATTCGAGAAGAGTTTGTTTCATTTGTAAAACTTGAGAGAGTCCGAGCAGCTGATATAGCAAATGCCATTATACAGACCTTGGAGGGGCTTGGCTTATCACTTAGTGATTTGCGAGGGCAAGGGTATGATGGGGCCTCAATGATGAGTGGGGAGATAGCTGGTGTGCAGACATTACTTCGAGAGAAGCAGCCCAAGGCATTGATTGTACCCCATTGTGCAAGTCATACCATTAATCTGGCTATCTTTAGTTCCTGTTCTGTTCCACCTATAAGGAACTGTGTAGATCAGATAAAAGGTTTCACATGCAGCTAAAAGAGAGGGCCTCCTTAAAGCAATCATTCAGAAGAGGTCTCAGATTGGCGCAAAGCAGTCTTCAATAATCAACGTGTTTGCATTACTCGATGGGTAGAGAACATCAATGGCTGGGAGCGTTTCTGTCTATATCATCTTTTTCTAATTTAAATGTGTGAGATAGGTCTCTATGGAAATAGAGAATTTCTGAACTTTAATGATGGTTGGACTGCTGATGATAAGAAAAATGCCCTTACATACATGAAAACGTTGGAGTCCTTTGCATTTTTGTATTCCCTAATCACTCTCTTTAGGTCTCTTCTTTATATTAAAGAAGCTGTTGTTAAATTACAAGGAAAGTGCCAAGACCTTACCTCTGGAGTGACAATAATACAAGACTGTTGCAATGAATTGAAAAGAGAGAGAGCAGATGTTGATAATTTTTCACAGCGTATCTTTCGGCATAGTTCTAGATTGGCAGTTCAGTCCAATATAACTATTTCGATGCCATGCACAACTCGGCGACAGCAGCATCGTCTGAATCCACAAACTAATTCAGTTGAGGATTACTTTAAATGGGCTGTAGTCATCTCTTTTCTTGACATCAAGATTCACCAAGCATACCAACCAGGTTCATTGCATACCTCTTGCCAAGCCATATCACTACTTCGTCTATTGAACCTGCTGTTACTTTGTATTCTGAAGATCTACCAAATGCGAGTATACTTGATGAAGAGTTACATTGCTGGAAGTTAAGGTGGCTACAAATTTCACCAGATGAGCGTCCTCAAACTCTGAGTGAAACGCTTAAACTCTGCTGCCCCAAAACCCTTCCAAATGTTTATACCCTTTTGAAGCTTTTTGCTACACTCCCACTCAGTTCTTGTGCTTGTGAATGATCTGCTTCCGCACTTTGATGTTTAAACAACTACTTGAGATCCACACAGAGTGAGGAAAGACTCAGTGCCTTAGCATTAATTCGGAATTGATATTAATATCGATACTGTTTGCAAACTTTACATAGAACATCCATGCAGAATTCAATGTGCTAGCTTATTATTTCAGTAATTTAGTCTGTATAATATATATGAAGTTTGCTTAATAAAAATCATCTCTGTATATATTTTTGGAATTTCCGCGATTTGTGCTGGATGGGACATATATATTTCCCTCTTACTATCCTCACCATGGCTTTCGGCTACATGATCCACATCCGACATATATACATAACCCCCCTTTTCAAATGTATGCGTACGCCCCTGTTCAGAGCAAGGCTTCACTCTGATCTGATACACTCTTTACAGTGCCCACCTAAGGAAAGTAACACTTTCACTGCAGTGACATTAAGTGTCACCTGATGCTGTAACCTGACAGAGGCCATGCCAAAGTCTCGATAGCTTCCTCCCCTTTCTTGGAAAGTGAAGCAGCACTAACTACCTATAAGATATTTCGATGGTGCAGGCTTCTTCTTGTACTGAGCTTTCTATCTGGCCTGTGCTCGGTTAATGCACTCCAATGCAGCCATGTCTTGCTGTGGATAAGGTAAGCATGAGCTCTTCACAGTGGTCTTCAACTGCAATTGGGTTGCTGGCAAGAGAGTAGATTCCAGTGGTGACATGCAATCCCATTTGAAGAGGAGAAATGAGGGCTTCTCACCAGTGAAATCGTGTGTAGTATTCCTATACGCCCATAGCAGTCCAGGTAGATGTCCATCCCGATGGGCTCCATACTGAGCAACTCTTTTGCACAGCATGGTCTTCAGCATACGACCATGCCATCACGTTCTGGATGATATGCTATGCATTGAGTTTTGTGGTTCCGAGTAAAGCACTTACATCTAGCATGAGGTGGGAGGAAGTTTTATGCCTCAGTCTGATAGTAATGCCCCTGGGACTCCAAACAATGGCACAATCTCTTCATAGAGCAGTCTCACAATCCTCTCCGACTTCTGGTCCAGTGGAAACACCATCGGCCACTTTGTAAAGATATCCTGGAAAACAATGACGTGCTTGTTTCCTTCTCCATGCAGGGCAGATCATTATATCGACTCCTAGGATCTGGAAGGGTCTCTGCACTGGTATCGGATCCTGTGTGGCCTATGCTGGCATCCTCCTCCAGTCACAACGGCACATTCAGAACACTTCTTACAGAAAGCCACAGCATCTGCAGACATTCTACCCCACCACCAATGTTGACTAAAGCATTCTAGAGTTTGTTTCCCATGAAATAGCCATTGTATACTCCTCGGTGACTCTCCCGGAGTATTTTCTCATGTAAGTGATAAGGGACCGCAACTCTCTTTCTGTGCTCTCGACGCTGATCAATATAGTAGAGTATTCCATCCACTAAAGTGAACAGCGACTCTCACACAGCCAGTTTCTCTGCACCTTATGGCACCATCCCATTGCTGAGAAGCTCAATGACATTGTGTAATTCAGGATCCTTGATCTGTTTGGCTGAATAATCGGTTGACTTCTCCTGTGAAGACTCGGTAGCTACATCGGAAGAGGCACTTCCCCGCACAATCCAGAAGCCAGGTTAATGGTCGAAAAGAACTGGGCACCTCCCTGTTGGTTGAGTAAGTAGCTAATTCATGGTAGTGGAAAAGCATCGGGCCAGTTCACAGCATTTAGGCATGATCGACACAAAACCTGTGGGTGCCATCCTTCTTCCTGATGATCACTACAGGACTTGACCAAGATAATTAGATGGTCTCCATTCTGCTGTATCTCTGCCAGTTGCTTGGTCACCTCCTGACGCACTGTGAATAGCATCCTCCTAGGAAGCTGTTTCACAGGTGATACTCCCCCTGTGTTGATCTCTAGTTTCACTTCAGCTTCCTCTCCTCAGGGTCAAATGAAGTGACTCTTCTGAGCAGTGCTGCCATCAAAATCAGTGTCCTGATGGTCTTTGGTGTCAGATTCATGATCCAGGATATCAGCGATCTCTGCATGCCCAATACATGTTCCCTCGGGGAGTGATTGTGTGAGTCTCATTGTATTGTGACTGCCATCTGAGCACAGCCATTATCCTGTCGAGTTATCATGGGTTAAGTCTGATTGACTTCCCCATCAATGATACTGATCAGCTTCACACGCTCCCATTCAGATGAATACAAGAAGTCCTGAGTGTGGACTCATTAGGCGAATCCTCAGTCATGACTTGCTTCGTCATTCAACGTGACTTGATCCTCGCTCTCGGACCCCTTCTGCCTACAATCTTTAATCATGTGGCCAGGCTTCTTGCAAATGAAATATTTCCTCATGTTGAAACTGCTTTTGCCATTGCCACTATAGGATGCTCTGTCACCTTGGCTGGGAGAGTTCTTCATGGCCTCCTGAAGAGGCTGCTATGGTCTGCATGGCTGTGGTTGAGAAGATTTTGTGTGTACTGCTGTCTTTTTCTCAGATCTGACAATCGCTTCTCCTCATTCCTGGCAGCCATACACAGCCCGTGGTACTCGGTAGCTCCTGACACCACTGGTCTTCTCATTACATGTAGTTCATTTCCGAGGCCTTCGTGGAGTTATCCATACATCAGAGTGTCTTGAGTCACTTGTGGACATATTATCCGGTTGCAATCTGGAAAGTCCTCTCCAGTTGTTGTGAAGTCTGAAAATGACTCTCTATTCTTCTGGATTGGGTGTCGAAAATCATGAGCATCGAGTGTCTTGTTATCTGGATCAATTCTTGCATGGAGGATCTCAACTGCAGTGGCAAGCATGCCTTTACCTCTGATCTCAACAGATTCCACTCTTACAAGGCATGCCCTTTGAGGTGACCTGCTAGCTGCACTACAAGCTCCTCTTCTGCAAGAGTTCCAGATACTGGCCCGTTCCAGCGATGACAACCAGCAGACCTCCCAACCTTGGCAAATTAAATCCCTGGACATATGACCAATTTTCCCTGGACACCCCCTCCCACAAACAGTGTACTGTATATTATAGCTACTGAGCAAAAGATTTACAACCAACAATACTAGCTAGCTACTATATACTTACTAGCTAATGAAAAATGCAAGGTTAGTCACTGCCAGACTCAAATTATTCTGACTGAGACTGTATGGTAGTTTTTCTTAAACTTCTGCAAGTTGCAGTCCAGCAGAAAGAAGACCTTGATCATTAATATGGGGCTCATTTTTACCACACAAAGGAAATGTGTATATTGGACCTTGATCATTATGGGGTGAGAATCCCTGGACAAATGCTGGACCCCTGGACAGAATCTTGAAAAGGCTAAATCCCTGGACAGTCCAGGGCATCCCTGGACGGTTGGGAGGTCTGAACCAGTCATCAAGATGTCCCCTGCAGTGAATTCACCTACTGATGGAGATTTCCCTCAACGTATTATCATTGAGGTTCCTACTAACGGAGTGATGGGCCCCAGTGTTGCAACAGGGGGTGCAGGAGGCAGTGTTTCTCGAGGCACAGAGGCCATGACCGGTGGCACCACATGGGATGTAGCTGGCGATGGCTATGGTCATTTTTGTTGATGCAAGGGGTGTGGTAACTGGAGGTACATGAGTGGCTGCCACTCATGGTAGCGTAGCTGCAACCTCCAGTTCGCTGACTTTCCATTGAAGTCTCTCCAGCTCAGCATCCTTCGCAGCGATTGCTTCATCATAATTGGGAACAGTTGATTCTCCACAGTTCACTCACTCACTTTGTCTCTCTCCAATTCTCCATTCAACTTGCATACACACCCTTTCTCTCTTTCTAGCTCTCCAGTCAAGCCAGTTGTCATTGCTCCCAGCTCTTCATTAAGAGCAGTGGCTACTTCCAGCTTGCTCTGCAGCTATCCCTATTGATAACTTCGAACTCCTCTAGCAACTCGGTGAGGGGCTCACTGTCTTTCTCAGCCCTCGAACTGTCTCTTTCCGCTTCTTCTTGGATTTCACTTAGTTCAACGGGGTCGGGGGGTTCCCACCTTCATAAAGTGACCATCCACATCCAATAAGTAAATTGCTTCCTTTTCATCTGCTTCTGGTGGAGTGATGAGGACTTGAACATTGCGTGTCCTTTTCTATCTCCATCAGCTTTCCTTCTGTCGCCTGTCTTGTCTCGGCATTGGAACCACACCCACAGGCAGCTTTAAAGTCTGCAGGTAACCACCTGTCAACCGCTTGGAGTTCATAGGTTAAGGTATGGCCGCGTTAAACGATAGGTACTGTCTCTATAATTATTATACCATCCATTTCTAGGAATGACTCTTCAGTGACAAAATAACTAATAACTATCTACTAACCTTCAACTATGGTTAGGAACTACTGGTATATAGCTGTTTAACAGATTCATACGGGTTACACCATTTTAACACTCGCTGTCCAACTAAAATTATGACACCACCAATTAGAGATAGCATGAATATTATTAAAATACTAATTAAAATGTGCACGATTCAGGAGGTATTTAGAGAGCACAGGCAACCATTTCTAATTCTTCTGGTGAAGGCAGAGACTTGAATAGGTACTGGTTCTTACACTGCCACCAGAACACCACACCCCTTGAGCATCACCTTTACGTAAAATATTATAACTGGTTGGGAGTATTTCTGAGTTGGAGGTAGAATTAGTGAGCCATGATTTAGTGATGCATATCATCATGTTGTAGGATGGCCAGTCAACAGGATTGAATGAGTACAAACTTATTCACTAAACTGCGTTGAAAGAGCAATTTGAATCAGGAGAGGTTGGAGATGGAGAAGTGTATTCAGGTGGGGAAGTAAGCTCTAAGGGGAGAGAGTTGACATCTGAGATAGAGGTTTCAGGCGTTGACGAAATACAATTTGCAGTTTCAGGCGTTGGGTTAGAGTAGATTAAATGGTAGCTGGCCTAAACAAATATGCAGGTCAACACCATAGGTACATGGAATTACTATCTACTGCAACTTTGTATCTCCCAGCAATGGCGTTGACAAATGACTATGCGATTGTACGTGGGTGGAAGAAAATAAGACACGTGCGCGGCAAGCGAGGGACTTGGCAAGGCATCGTTAGTTCTATAGGGTGTCTAACATATTGTTAAAAATAGCTGACGATCGCAACTGCCTTCGCGAACGATCTCTTCCTGGTTTGCTACTAATCTCTGGAAGTTCTTCTCTTAGGTAGAACGCTGCAGAGGCACCTATCTTCCATGGGTCACTCTGAATTCCTTCTCTCTTGAGCATGGAGGCCGTCCCATGGATTTCTTTTCTTTCCTCAACTGAGCTGATGCTTATACTAAACTGCAGCTTATTGTATTTTCAAGGTTTAGCTGCCTTCAGATGTGAGCATGCCCACAACCTGGATCGTAAAGATTGGTAAAGGGTCGTGTTACCTTATACGTGTAGACATGGAGGTAGTGAAAGGCGTTTCTTCTTTCCTGGACGATTACTGGGCTAGGAGCCAAGTGTTCCGCACAATACAGTTCTCAACCGCTATGTTGTCGGGGTTGGTGGAGCAGAGAGGGCATACAGTAACCAGTGAGAAGTTGATGGAGTTCTCTGTGTCTGTCTCCAACATGAGAGTTATGTTGAGACTTCTGGATGATGTTCCTGCTCTAATGCACACTATAAGTACCTGCAGCAGAGTGAAGGTGAGGCGTCCAGGCTCATCGTGGTTGGTTTTTGTGAGATGCAATTTCATAATAGGATTTGTCCAGTTCTGCTTCCCCTTGCTTAGAACAGCCAGGGATCCCCCAGATACTTGGGACTCGGGGATCCCCCAGATACTTGGGACTTTTGTTTGAGCTAGACTATCCTGGAATGCTAGGCCCCTTAGCCCTAACCATAGTCCTAATGGCCCTGGCCTAGAAAATCCCTATATAGCCCTAACTGACCCCAGGAACCTTATGTATTTCTAGAGTCAGTCTCCCTCACTAGGGACATCCCAGAATAGTCCCAAGTATTCCCGGAATCCTGGGATGTCCTAGGAAAGTACAAGTTCATGCAGATGTCCACCTCTTCAGCAGCATGCTGTGTTGTATTACATTCTACAGGCTGTCTCTTGGTCAGAATTGGTAGCGGTGCTGTGTGGTCAACTCTACTACCCCCTGGAGCACATGGCATGGGCTGGAGATCAAGGATTCATCTCACTCAACTCCACCAACACATGGAGTGTAGCTATCCTCTTGTGGGGGGTGCCCCTGGTCATTACCATAATACAACAGCTAATGAAACTGATATGCACAAATGCTACGTTATCTAAATTGAAGTCCTCCAAAACACAGTGGTCGGCGGAGGAGCTGAGGGCGCAGAGAAGGAAGGCATTGTTTTGTTTAGCCCAAGCCACCTGTGACTTGGCCCTGGCAGTGTTCTGGCTGCCTGAAGGCTGGCTGTGGGGAGGAAGGCTCTCTGCTAGTTGCTGGGGCTTACTGGGCACCATCTCATCTCTACTTGGCCTGTACCAGATGATCAAGTCCAAACAAACATCTGAAGCCGACAACATCTGAAGCCGACAAGAATTCTTGACCACATGCCATTGTTTGGGAGGTGTGGTGTGCAAGTGTTTCTGTTGGTGGTGTGTTTTGGGTGTGTAAATATAGAAGGCACAGTTGTTTGAGTTGGCACTCAGACATGAATGATAGATGTCTAGAAATTTAACCACATTGAAGCAATGATTTGACTATGTATGCATCTTGTTGACCTGTTCTTGTCCACGTATATAGAAGCCACATTGTGGTAGGAGTCACTTTGCTTTCTTCTTCTCTTGTTTCCTTTGTTTCTTCTTCTTCTCTGCTCTCTTTCTCTCTCTCTCTCCTTGCTTCCTCATCAGTTTGTAGAAGATGAACCCTGCATGCACAAGAGCAAACCAGCAATTATTATCAATATATTCTGTACAGACAATGGGCTGGAATGACGTGGCAATAGGTGATTCATTTAGTAGGGGAAGGGACTACCCACTTCTTCGTCGAGTAAAATCCACCATTAAGCCATGGCAGCTGTTTGTGCTGCATGCATACATGGCTAGGCACAGGGAGCACTTGCAAGCAGCAGCAGGTTTATTGGAAGTACAAGCAGAAGTTCTTAAACATGCCCACTTGCTTAACACTTGACTTCCTCTGAGAAAAATCAACGAACAGGCTCTGCCCTCAAGAAGCCTAGAGCATAGTGGTTGGAAACTTAACAATTTTAAGCTTGCGTCCATTATTCATGTATTATGTTGTCAACTGATGTCAACTGATAGTGATCATTCTGGTCTCTCAAGCTTTGAATCTCCTACATTCCAAAGCAAGCATTACAGCAGAGGTTTTTGCTGGTGTGTGAGAGGCTGGTCACTTGAGCCTTCCTCCTAGACACTTACTATACAATCGTACTTTAGCATCTTGCCTAAACACACGGAGAGAGAGAGGGAATCCGGTTCAAGTCCAACCCTGTGGCTTACTAACTCTTGCAAGGATAAAGAAGGAAGAGGCAATGGCTGTCGAGGAGACTGGCCAGCAAGATTAGTTCTCTGAGAAAACTAACCACCACTCATTGGCCATATATAAGGAGGAGGACTGGTAGTAGTCGTCTCGAGTAAGACATCCACATGTGAGAGAAAAATCTAAACTTCTGGAGCAACAAGGTGTTTATAAAATGCATGCACTCTGACCTGTGCTGCTCTAACTGCCATCTGATTGCTCACTACCACTGCTGAGTCAGCATGATTAGCTATTAGAGCATGTAGGGCACTCCAGATCTAGCCTACTGGATTGATACTTTTCAACGCTGCTAGATTCCACAAAGACAGCTAGCCTTTTTCTTTGTATCATTACAACAACAAAAAGAATGATTTTCTTTTTCTTCCCCCCCCCCCTGGATAAACATGCATTTGACAACATAATTACATTACTTTGCTTCACACTTGTAAGGCTAATTACCAATGTCGCAATTTTTATACCCCTTTATGGGTCAACATGGAAGAGGAATGATGGCACTACTATGTCCCTTCCACTGGTGGTATAATCTACTTGCTATTTAGCTTTACCTATGAATGCCGCAAGTGCTAGAATTCCGGGCACTAATATCCAGAACTGCAAGTTCTGCGACACGATCTGCGAATGAGGCGGGCCAAATTTGTCCTCGACCGCCGGCTCTTCTCCTTCTGATGCCATTAAGGGGCTCGGTAGGTGATTCTATAAATACAGCACTGGTGATAATTGCTGGGGAGAAAGACGTACAACAGCGTCCCCAACTCTCGGCCGCGGAATGTCAAGCTAGCTTGGAGGGGGAGCTTTTGTCTTCGGTTAGTGGAGTATCTATTGCGGTGAGTGGGTGGGTCAAGGGGAGGTACCTAGGAGACGATCCTTACCTGCCAGTAAACTCGAACTGTTAGTGACGTAAGGGGATGATGATCGTACGCCTCGTTATGTCCGGACTGAGAAAGGGTTCTCTAGGGGGTGGGGGAACATAATTTTGTAAGTATCCGAACTAATCTTGACTCGACCTCAGCTACTTTGAACAAAGAAAAAGCACATTTGTTTAACGTTTACTTCCATTCAGTATTCAGAAGTACCTCCTTCATTATTCCACCAATCAGCCATCTTCCTAAGCCTACTTCCACACTTGATCATGTCATCTTTGAAGAGTCCGATGTTTATGACATTCTGATTTCACTTGACACTAAGAAGGCAATGGGCGTTGATGGTATAGGTCCAAGAATACTAAGGCATTCTCTCTAGAGCCTCTTTTTCATCTTTTCTCGCTCTCACTCTCTCTACAAGTGATCCCCCAAGAATGGCTTATCCACTCAATCAGTCCAATCTTCAAAACTGGAGATAAATCCCAAGTCATCAATTATCGTCTGATTTCACTTTTGTGCTCCACTTCAAAGGTCCTCGAGAAACTTATTTACTCTAAATTGTTAGTCTTTGTCACTAATTCCATCTCGCCCAACCAGTTCGGATTTCTTCCAAACCGCTCAGCTTTGCAACATCTACTCATTATGCTAGACCAAATAGTGAAAGTCTTTGAGTCGAGGACTGAAGTGGATTGTGTCTATATTGACTTTCAAAAGGCCTTTGACTCGGTATCACACAACGAGCTACTGGTGAAGTTATGGAACATTGGTTTAACTGGAATTTTGTGGCAGTGGTTCCGAGCTTACCTGACTTCAAGGCAACAGTGCGTAACAATCTCAGGTGATTCATCTTGTCTACTGCCAGTAATCTCCGGTGTTCCCCAAGGCAGTATCCTCGGGCCTATTCTCTTCCTTATATACATAAATGATCTCACTTTCTCCACAATAAATTCATCTCTCTTGCTTTTCGCTGACGACATGAAGTATTTTAAGCAGATATTTACACCAAAAGACAGGACACAGTTACAGGAAGACATTGATGAAATTTATGAATGGAGCAAAACGTGGAACCTCCTCTTCAATGAAGCAAAAATTGCGTTTATCTAAACTTCAACAAGAAACACAACACACCTCAGAATAGATATACCATCAACGACAAAGAGATAATGACCAGCGAGAGCTACTGGGACCTTGGAGTCAAATTGACATGTGATTTGTCATGGAACATTCATTACTCACATATTACGAAAAAATTATTCAGAACTCTAGGTTTGATACGTCGCTCAATCAGCTGTGGATCCGTCAAGACAAGGAAGCTGCTTTATATATCCCTTGTCCGCTCCCAGGCTACCTACTGCTCACAAGTATGGCGTCCTAATTTAATGAAGGACATATTGTTACTGAACAAATGCAACATCGAGCTACAAAATATATACTGTCCGACTTCACATCTGATTACAAGAGTAGACTTATATCTCTCCAGATGCTCCCATTGATGATGTACTTTGAACTACTAGACATCACCTTTTTCATTAAGTCGCTGGGAAGTGCCTTCAACATCCAATTGTACGTGACATTTAGCAGTGGCTCCACTAGAAATGCTAAGCACATAAAATTGAACCACATTCCATCAAGAACTAGTTCGTCTGGGCATTAGGCGGCTTCCACGTCTAGGGAACTCACTGCCTTCCATTGATTTGAATATGTCAGTTAAAATGATCGCATCGAAATTAAAAGATTTTTTCTGGTTACATTTTTTGGCTCATTTTGATCAAAATAACCCCTGCTCCTATCACTTTCTATGTCCCTGTTCAAAGTGTTCCCACTCACCAACTCCTAACTTCTCTAACTTCTGATACTTATTTTTCATTGATTATTTTAATAAGGCTGCTATATATATAGCTGAATGCTAGGAGACCTCCAGGACTCTGCATGTTCATGTTTACACACTTTACCACAACTGTACTGTATCACCAATCTGATGTCCTGGTAAAGC
This sequence comes from Cladorhizidae sp. MBARI D1340-BT2, assembly GCA_028752905.1. Taxonomy (NCBI): domain Eukaryota; kingdom Metazoa; phylum Porifera; class Demospongiae; order Poecilosclerida; family Cladorhizidae; species Cladorhizidae sp. MBARI D1340-BT2. The sequence continues at coordinate 37,209,202 of JAQNBH010000010.1, read as the reverse complement.
AATAATAATAATAATAAAAATATTAAAAAAATATTATTATTTATTATTATTATTATATTATTTTATTTTATTATTATAATGACTTTACAACCATGAAGAAAAAAAGAAAGGAAATTTTTTTTTTATTATTATTATTATTATTATTATTATTATTATTATTATTATTATTATTATTATTATTATTATTATTATTATTGTTACCTAGGGACTAGCCAAACTTCGGGTTGGAGGATAATGAGGTGTAAGAATCGTTGGTAGTGCTGTCCGAGTGTGCAACTATAATAGCCAGAAGCAAGCCAGTCAATAGAGAACAGACAAACATAAAGAGAAGCCTACAGTTTGCAAGAGAAAGTTAATTTGGGAAAGCATTGGGTTCAGCTCCACAGTTGAGTGCCTTCGGATATAAAACTGCAACTGTGGTACTCATTTCACCACGGAAATCAGCCGCATCCATTTTGGACCAGATAGCATGACTTGGCCCCTAGTATAGGGATTTTTCTCAAGGGAAGTAAGGTTGATTGGTCCTGTGGATTCTGAGGGCAGTGCCAGGGGACTTGATGGAGGTGCTGCTGTGCAATTTTGATGACAGCCTCAGAAGCACTATATAGCATCTTGAAAACTCCAGTGAGTGACAATGCTTAAATACGACCATCCTTGCCATTCAGGTTGGGGTGATTGGGCATTCGAGAAACTAGAGGGACTGCTACTGCAGCATACACCATCAGCACCAAACAAACAAAGGTTTTGATGGACTCCCTTTTATGTGGCCTATGTCAAGTTCAACACAGTTAGGTAGATATGGTGAGTCAGACAGCAGAGATGCACTCACTGCACACTCAGCTGGGCGAGGTGATGGTGACAGAGGATGAATCACAGAGTTCCCTACAGGACAAGCTAAGCTTCAACAACCTGCTAGATCACTAGCCTCGCAGGTAGAACCAGCATGAGAGACTTATCAAGCAGTAATTCTACCAGAAGTTGGCTGAAGGCACCACCAACCAAGCCTAGGATTGCTATATATTCATCGGGCAGAGTTCATCATAGCAATCAGGATATGGCTCGGCCTGCCTTTATTTCAATCCCAACTATTTCAATCCCAACCACCAATGCTCTGCAATGGTGGTCAGTTTATCGATCCCAATGGTGACCACCTTCTGGGATGTGGCCATGGGCCTTAAAGAATACGTTGTGCCACGCCTTACTATAAGACAACAGAATAACGAGAACAGCACATGTGGAGTTTCTGTGGACAGGCCGGGAGATATTTTCCACCCAGATTTTTCTGGTGAGCGTCTACCTACTTTGATGTATCCGTGATGAACACCCTCCAGCCAGGCATCATTTCCCTGTCATCTACTGCCGCTGGGGTTGTTAGCATGCACGGAGACCCTGAAGGCCAATTTGAGAGAGTAGGTGGAGTTATTATCCCTTTGGTTGTTGGAACAATTGGCGTATGGTCACCTTTTGCCTGAGGATACTGAAGAAAATTGCTGCAAGGTCACGAGTGCACACTTGACCGATACAATAACAGCTGCTAGGCATGTGGCAACAATTATCTGTAAAACTAGAGTAATGCAAAAAAAATGTTATATTTTTGGTCTACCCTTCCACCTCTTCATTTAATGACAGTATATATACAGACCGTTTACCAAATTTCAAGTTCATTATTGAGGTTATTACCTTGTAGCTACTGCTATATAGGCTATGGAATTATCGGCCCTTGAAAAGTTTGGTAAGCTGGAATTTCAATTACGGCTGTCATAAAACGGCTGTCATAAATTAGCTAACTCGAGCTACAGTAAGCTTAGTTCTAGCATGCCTGCAGAAAGAAGAGAGTTCAAGCCCTAATGAGAGATACAGTTTAACTTTGGGTTGGTGGTGAGGGTGGGGAAATTTCCTACAGAGTAAAGGTACGCAAATATTAGAATGTGCTCCAATCCTTCCTTTCTTTATTCTCCAAGTATATAGGAAGCCATGGCCGGAAACATCCAACATAATTATTACAAGCCATATTTTACAGGAAAAATCTATGCTGGCAAGCAAAAATGAAGTATAGGGTATAGAGTATTGAAATAACAATATTATTATTATTTTTTTAATTATTTTTTTAAAATTTTTATATATATTTTTTTATTTGTATTTGTATTTTTATTTATTATTATTATTATTATTGTTGTTGTTGTTGTTATTATTATTATTATTGTTATTAATATTATTGTTATTATTATTATTATTATTATTGTTGTTGTTGTTTTTTCTTTGTTTTTTTTCTTTGTTTTTTCCCCTTTTTTTTTCTTTGTTTTTTTTCTAATTAATAATAATTATTATTATATATATTGAGCAAACATTGTTATTATTATTATTATTATTATTATTATTATTATTATTATTATTATTATTATTATTATTATTATTATTATTATTATTATTATTATTACTACTATTACCAATTACCATTACCATTACTACTACTACTACTACTACTACTATTACTATTATTATTATTATTATTATTATTATTATTATTATTATTATTATTATTATTATTATTATTATTATTATTATCTATATTCATTTTATATATAATAATAATAAATTATATGTTTATTATTATTATTATTATTATTATTATTATTATTATTATTATTATTATTATTATTATTATTATTATTATTATTATTATTATTATTATTATTATTATTATTATTATTATTATTATTATATTATTATTATCTATATTCATTTTATATATAATAATAATAAATTATATGTTTATTATTATTATTATTATTATTATTATTATTATTATTATTATTATTATTATTATTATTATTATTATTATTATTTATTATTATTATTGTTATTATAATATTATTTTTACATCTGGTGCACATGCTAAATGCATGTACTGGCATAGCTATATAGCTACTGGTATATAACAGGCTGACTTGAGCCTTGGCGTCTCTCATTATTCCTGATAGAGCATCTAGTCGGAAACGTAAAGTGAATAAAAAATTGAAGTTGATTATTGAGAAGGTGATTTTAGCATTTATGCTCGAATCACTATAAATATATTCTCTCTTGATAAACTAGTTCTTTCTAATAATTGTCAACCATTTTGTTGAGTAGCTCAAGTTGACCTTAGTGGACTTTGCTTCACTACTCTTGGACCTTGCTATTCCAAGTTATAGGCTAGAACACAAACAAAGGTTTGGAACTGATTCAATTAAGAAAAGCTCATATACAGTTATACGTTAATTTCGTTATACATAGAACGTGTGTGCATCTGGTGTTAAACTCTGTTTGAATCTTTATGAAACTTGGTCATTGATGTATTCTTATGGTAAGGATTAAATAGTGTGGAGGAGGAAAATCAAAAACAAAATATAATGTTCGTCCACATCCAGTAGACAAGCCACTATAGTGGCTTTTACACATCAAAGGGTTTTAACTAGAATTGCTCCAAAATGTTTCTATCACTTCAAAAATAAGTGGTCGATGATTAATTTCTTTGCTATAAGTTGAGTTATACGGGTATCAATACTTGCCTGAAATTCTCTAAACATTTTTGGTCATACAAATGTAATTATCAAGAATAGATTTCTATGGTCTACTGTTTGTTTGTTGACCTACATTCTCTTCTCCTGAGGCATACACATTTGGGTCAACAACTCGGGGATGTAAGTTTCTATATTCTAATAACCACAACTGATCAATAGTGCAGCAATGAACTCCCTAAGTGACATGAACCATCATGAGTGTATATTTAGGGATAGTTTTCAAGGTAAGTCACAATCAATGTCTTATGTTCTAGCTTCATGCCTACCTGAATGACTGAACAATAAGCATCGCAAGGAACTTCTGACAGGCTTTCTTCCTGGGAAGGAAAGTTAAAACTCGTTGATTTGTTGTTAGTCATTGTCTGGCTGAAAGATTGAAGCTGTTCATATAGCCATTGCTGGGAGATCATATTTCAGAATGCAAAGTGAGTTACTAGGAGGCACCTCTGAACTGGGTGTGAGGTGAATACTTTTACAGAGAGGTTGGATGGCAAGTCTTGCATTGTTGTTCATTTTCTGCAACAAAAACATGACAAAATAGATTTTGCCTTAAAAACAAAATTTAGCGGTCCACTGAGAGGTTACAGTTGTTGGGTTTGTGGCTGATGTTGGCATTGGATAGCTGTATATCTATTCTTTGTTGTTGTTGAATTTAATTATCACATGGGCTTCTCCTCAGGCATACATATTTAGGTCACCAACTTGGCAATTATCATTTGAATATGTTTATCAACCTTTCAATCTTTCTCATGGCCATGTAGTTGAATCAAGCCCAATATACCTGGATGTACAACTCCAGTGTAGTTGTACATCTAAGCACTTGTTCGAGGATAGATATCTTTGCTGTAATTTTGTTTCATAAAAATTTTGTTTCATAAATAGAGTAAAAGAATGAGTCTACACAAGCATGTATGCTTACCTAATTACCTAATTGTGCTCTGAATTCATTCTCTCTTGAGAAGTATTTTGATCCAGGAAAGATTTCTTTACTGTAATTCGTATATAAAGTGACATAAAGAGACTACACAAGCATGTATACTTACCTAGATGTGCTCTGAATACTTTCATACTCTAGAAGTAGTTACTCCATGATAGATTTCTTTGATGTAATTTTGTTTCATGAATGGAATGACATATGGAAGCTCTAAACGTGACTCTGAATTCTTTTTCTCTTGAGAAGTTGCTGCTCCAGGATAGATTTCTATACAGTAAGTTTTGTTCCATGCATAGATTGACTTTGTGATAATAAATAGTAATATGTTCTCACTGTTAGGCGCTCACCACTAGGCAAGCATCAATACGTCTATTCTGGACTGGTTCTGATACAGCCTTGTTGTAAGGCTGTGTTCTCAATAGGAATATAGGTAAAGATTTATTATATTTCAAATGACTTACAGGCAGAGTCTTGATGTCTTGAGCAGTCTAACTAGTCTGGCTATCTCAGAGCATACATACATACATATATTGGAATGTCCATGAATCATGATGTAACCTCTGACCAATCAGGTGTTTCCACACTGACAGTCAGGAGGTTTGCCACCATGTTGCATCATACATAATAGTTTCATACATAATAGTTCAAGTAATTAACACGTACTTAATTAACAGTTACATGGATTTGGCAAAGGTTGAGGTCAAGGTTTGCTGCATCCCCCAGCATCGCCCCCTCCTTCGAGAGGTTCTTGTCCATCTGTTGCTCTTCTGAGGGTGTCTTCCAGGCTTGACATGAGAGAGCATCCGCGTTTGCATTATCTTTGCCCGGTCGATGCTTGATGGAGAAGGTGAACTGTCTTAAGGTGTTCATCCAACATGCGAGTCGATGAGAGTGGGGGTCTTTTAGTTCCAGGAACGAGAGAGCTTTATGGTTGGTAACCACAGTGAAGGGGTGGCCTAGCAGGTAGGGCATGAAATGCATGCAGGCATTCACGACAGCCAAACCCTCCTGCTAAGTAGCAGAATATCTGCGCTCCCTGGGCTGCATCTTCCTACTGTAGTAGGCTATAGGGTGTTCCTCTCCGCTTTCAGCCTCCTGTGCGAGCACAGCACCAATCCTGAGTCCAGAGGCATCAGTTTGCAGAATGAATGGGTGGGAATAGTCTGGTGGGCTCAGCACTGGGGCGGAGCATAGGGCCTCTTTTGAAGCAGCGAAGGCTGTCGCATAATCTTCAGTCCAATCCACAGGGTCAGGTTTGCGGAGCTGTAAAAGGTCTGTGAGTGGTGCAGATAGGGTCGAGATGTGGGAGATAAATCTTCTGTAGTAGTTAATGAGTCCAATGAAGGCCCTGACTTCCTTTTTAGACCGGGGTTGAATAAAGTCCCGAACTGCTGAGACCTTAGCCTCGTGTGGGGAGATGTATCCTCCTCCAACCCTGTGTCCCAGAAAGACACAGGAGGTTGTGGCAAGCTGGGCCTTTGATGCCTGAATTGTTAAGCAAGCATTCCGAAGGACATCGAATACCGTGGTGAGGTGACGTTTGTGCTCCTCCCATGAGTTTCTGAAGACTGCCACATCGTCTATATACACAGAGGTGTAATCATTGTGGTTGATGAGTAGTCCATCCATCATCCGCTGAAATGTGGTGGGCGCGTTCCGCAGCCCGAATGGCATGACTATGAAGCGGAATTTGCCATATGGCGAGATGACAGTGGTTTTGTCTTTATCTTCGGGGGCTATGGGCACCTGGTAAAATCCACTGGCCAAGTCTAGGATCGTGTAGAGAGAGGCAGCTGCCAGTTTCTCCAGTACTTCCTCTATTCTAGGCTGGAAGTAGGGATCTGGTATCGTAACTGCGTTCAGGCGGTGGTAATCACACACCAGTCTGATCTTTCCCGGGGTCTTTTGGGGGACAGGAAATATGGGAGCTGCCCAAGGCGCATCCGATGGCTCAATGAAGCCTGCCTCAATGAGCTTCTGAAGCTCCTCCTTAAAGGCATCCCGTCTGCTGTGGGGGGTGGCATAAGGTCGAAGGTGCACTGGTGAGGCGTTTCCGACTTTGATGTGGTGTGTTGCAGCCTGAGTTCTTCCTGGTTTGGCACTGGTCACGGTCGGGATGTCATCCCAGAGTCGTTGGAAGAATCTTAGCTGCTCTTGCGAGAGGTGGTCTTGACCTTCTGGAAAAGGGTGGTTCTCATCTGAGTGATAGTCTGGTAGGTCTGGACATTTTGTGGCTCAACAGAGAGAAATGCAATGTCATGTACTGGCGGTAACCATACCTTCATTGCTGTGACATGCACAGTTCTGATGCTTTTCCTTCTGTCTTGGGTGTCGACATGGTAGGTCACTGGGGATACTTGTTCTACCACCTCGAAAGGGCCTTCCCATCTGTCCTGGAATTTTGAGCCTTTGGTCCCGGTGATGACTGGGGTAAAGACAAGGACGAGTTCTCCTGGGCTGAAGGTGATTGTCTTGGTGGTCTGGTCATGCCATCTCCTTGTCCTCTCTTGGATTGTGGTCTGCTGATCTGCTGCTAACTTCCTCATCTTGTGTAGGTCATCTCTAAGTTTGAGAAGCCAGTCTGTAGCAAGTTGAGGAGAGCGACTGTTAGGTGTCCAGCTCTGCCGTAGGATGTCTAGAGGCCCACGGACGTGCTTGCCGAACACCAGTTCAAAGGGCGAGAAGCCAGTGGTGGAGCACGGAGCTTCTCTACAAGCGAAGAGTAGGCAGGGGAGGAGTTCATCCCATTGTTGTCCTTCTTGTGAGCTGCTCCTAATCATCTGGAACAAAGAGTGATGGAAGAGCTCTACTGCTCCATTTGACTGGGGGCGGTAAGGTGCCGTTTTTGAGTTATGAACTCCAAGGAACTTGAAGGCTTCCTTCAGAACCGCAGAGAGGAAGTTTGATCCTCTATCAGAGAGAAATTCCTCTGGTACTGATAGCCGGGAAATAATGTTCATTAGGGCCTTCCCCACTTCTGTAGCTGTTGTCTTCTTGAGGGGGATGGCTTCTGGATACCTTGATCCAACATCAATGTAACTAAGAATGAACTGGTTCTTGCTACGAGTGAGGGGGAGTGGCCCCACGATATCAATAGCCACTTTCTGAAATGGTCGACAAATTGGCGGGTTGGTAATAGTGAGAGGGGCATGGTTATTGGTCCTCTTGGCAGTCTTTTGGCATCTTTCACAAGATCTGCAGAATTGTGTTGTCTCTTTTCCGATGCCAGGCCAGAAGAAATTCTTTAGGACCTTGAACTTGGTCCGGTTAGCTCCAGTATGTCCAGATGCTGGGGCCGAGTGAGCCAGCTTCAGTACTTCTAGTCGTCGCGATTTCGGCACGACGACCTGTGTATAGGGTTCACCGAGTTTGTCTTTTGTTTTGCGCATCAAGACTCCTTTGTTGGTCACAAATGTTGAGTCTTCCTTGTTTGCTGACTTCCAGAGATCCTTCAGAGTGTCGTCTGCTCTTTGGTCCTGGATGAGATTGGCTGTGTTATTCTGCTGCATGTCTGCTTCTCCACTGGAATCAGTGTCGCTGTCTGGGTCTGTCTGGTGTGACATGTTTGTCCTTGGGAAATCATAGTCGGGCCCTAGCAGATCTTCAAGGGAGTTGGGTTCGAGCCCATCTTGGGCCTGGTCAGCTTGATCAGCAAGGTCGAGCTTCTGTCTGGGTCTGGGCTCTTGTCTGGATGGCTAAGATGTTTTGGGGATCTGCTGCTGTGGCCTGGTGAATGAGTGCACGGATATTTCTGAAATTTCTGCCAAGGAGGGCATCATGGTGAAGGTTGTCAGTCACTGCCATGTTGACAGAGACTTCAGAACCTGGAAGGAGACATGGGAGATCAACTGTTAGATTAGCCTCTGACTTACCCCGAAAACATCGGGTCATGATGGATCCTGATGGTTCTGGAACTGGTAGATTCAACTGCTTAAATTGTTCTATGACGCTAGAGTTGATGAGAGAGTGGTCCGCTCCAGAGTCTAGAAGGAATCTGACGGGTTTGCCGAAGATGCTGCCTACCAGGAACAGCTTGGGCATGAAGGTAGGTGCTGGGGAGGTGTTGTCCTGGTCATCTGTGGAGACGGCAAGCACATTCCTGTCGGGACATACGGCTCCGAGGTGACCCCACTTCTGACAGTTAAAGCACAAAGGTCCTTTCTCTTTGTCAAAGTACTTTGCAAGCTTATGCTGTGGCTTGAATTGATTCCCATCTGAACCACAGTGCTGTGCTGAAGTGTTAGTGGGTGGTCTGACTCCGCCCTGCTGCTGGAAGGGAGGATGTGGCTTGGGTTGATCGATCTGAGACTGGGTCTGGGGTTGAGCTTGAGATTGTTGTTGCTGAGACTTGTGACCGTTGAATAGCCTATATGGCTTCTGGTAGGTGGGTTGAGGGTTCACAGTGTTCCTATTCCAGGCAGATTCCCTTCCTCTGCCACTGTCAGCAACATATTTATCAGCGATGCTCAACAGGTCCTGCAAGGATGAGGGTTTCTGGGCCCTCACATGGGTGGTTATTCTCGGGTTCAATTGTTTATAAACGATTTCCCTGGTAATGAGATCAATGAATTCTTTGACAGAGGTGCAATCTTTGGTGCAGGTTCTTGCTGCTTCAGCTGTTCTGTAACCCATCTGTGTGATGGTCTCTGTTGGGTTGATCTTGGGGTTGAACCAGTTATTGAACTGTGTTGATTTCGAGACACCCATATGGGCATACAATTGTCGCTTGAGGGCATCATAATCGCCTAGCTCTTCAGTGGGCATTGACATAGCCAAGTTAGTCAAGTCTCCTCTGAGTAGAGCTCTTAATTCAGTGGCCCAGGTACTTTTGTTCACTCCATATGTTTTCATGTGTGCCTCAAAGCGGGCAATGTCTTGTTGGCCTTGAGGTCCACTGGAGATTGGTGGGAGAGTAGGTGGTTTAGTCTGCTGAGCCACTGTGATAGGCCTGCCTATAGCCTTTGCTAATGTCTCGTTGGTCTGCTGTTGGGCTTGTTGGAAGGCCGTATTTTGTATTTGGATCTGCTTTAGGATACGAAGAAGAGTAGGGTCAATGGCAGGAGTTGCTGCTTGGGTGACTGCTTCAGCTGCCGCTGGCTCTGTCCATGAGACATGGCATGTTTCAGTTGGCTGATGCTGAAGGGGGTCTTGTTCCATAGAGTGTTCATCTCTAATATTGTCTGCTATTCCAGTTTCGAGGTGGTTATCGTAGGAGCTGGATTGGGTATGGGCTTGTGACCGTGTCACAATTCTGGAGTCAAATTTCTCATCCATCTCTGTGTTGATTGCATCCAGGTACCGATTCCGTTCTCTGGTAAAGGATAGTCAATGCTTTCTGAGAGGGCTGAGAAAAACAAAGTTAGACAGAGCAAGATGGCTTACTGTCCCTGTTGATGTGGTTCAGGGTCAAAATTTGCTGATAAGTCTGTAGGTCTTAGGTAGTAAGTGCTTGTCCTTTGCAGCCGTTTGCGAGGGAGTAGGCACTGGGTCTGCGGTCTGTTGGGTGAAGAGGTAGTCTGGTCTGAGGTGTGGGCGAGTCTGCTTCGAAGGCTGAGTTCGTCTCGGTCGCTGCCACCAGATGTTAGGCGCTCACCACTAGGCAAGCGTCAACACGTCTATTCTGGACTGGTTCTGATACAGCCTTGTTGTAAGGCTGTGTTCTCAATAGGAATATAGGTAAAGATTTATTATATTTCAAATGACTTACAGGCAGAGTCTTGATGTCTTAGAGCAGTCTAACTACTCTGGCTATCTCAGAGCATACATACATACATATATTGGAATGTCCATGAATCATGATGTAACTTCTGACCAATCAGGTGTTTCCACATGGACAGTCAGGAGGTTTGCCACCATGTTGCATCATACATAATAGTTTCATACATAATAGTTCAAGTAATTAACATGTACTTAATTAACAGTTACATGGATTTGGCAAGGGTTGAGGTCAAGGTTTGCTGCAATGTTGGGGGATCCCAACACTCACCTAGAAGTCTTTCTCACTTTAGAAACTAGTGCTGTAGCACAGAATCCTTTCTTTAAGTTTGGTTGCAGGTATACAGTGAAATAGTGGCGCTACACAGGCATCTATGACGACCTATTAGTATTTTTGCTCTTGAAAAAGTAGTTGTTGCAGGATAAATACTGTAAGTTTAGTTGCAGTTATATAATTACATCGATCTGCATCTAGGCTCACTTGGAATTGCTCTGAATTCTATCTTCCTGGAGAAAGTAGTTACTCGAGGATTAATTTCTTTTTGTTGCAGACATACAGTGACATGATTTGGTCGTGTAAGTTGTGCGTACAAGTTGTGTGTACATGTAGTTATTTCATTGGTCTGATTGTATTTGCTTATTTGGTGATGGAGGAAACTCCTGGAAGCCTCTATCAATGAGACATTGGACTACTCGGATGGTGAAACTGAGACTGAGCGAGTTCCTATGAAAACAACGGGTATGACTAACAGAGCCAAGTTCCTGACCCAATCACAGGAGATGTTCCAGCAGATCCTGCATCTTCAGAAGTTCACGCTGGAAAGCGAAGTGACTCCAAGATAAGCTGGATTGAGAACAACTAAAGATTGGAGCAACAGCAGGCTGAAGATGAACGACAGGAGTGTGAGCGCCTGGAACACCTGGTACAAGAACAATGGTGGAGGAGGGATATGGAAGAGTGAGAATATTGATCCAAGATACCTCCCACGAACAACTGGATGGGGAAGGATGAACCTGATATATCTATCTGCTCAAATTTAAATGCCACATGATTGACCATCACATTCCAGCAACGGAGTGAGCTTATCACCTGGCAGCACTACTGACAGGAAAAGCACTGGTGGTGTTATGGTAGTTCGAGATGAAGATGTCGGTAATTATGATAAACTGGAAGAAGCCTTGCTAAAAGTAGCGGGGCAGACAATTGAGGACTGTCATAGGGAATACTGGTCTCTTCAATCCAAGTCGGGGGAATCATATGCTGACATGGCTCTATGGTTAATCATGCTGACTGCATGATATCTTCAGGATTGCCAGACAAAGGAACAGATCCACAATAAGCTTCCTCTGGGTCATTTTACTGAGCACATTTCTGCCATTGGTGGCATCCCACATCAGAAGGCAGAAGCCACAAACTCCGGAGGAGGATGCAAGGATGGGTGAATCGTTCACTAAGGAACAGCAGTTCTACCAGAATGGTAAGTGGAGTGGCTCAAGTTGGCCTGGATGAACTCAGAGGATGAACAGCAGTCGGTGTTGAAGTGGGTCCAGGATCTGGTGATCATCTGAGAGACATGGTGGAAGCTGCTGGTGAGAGTGAAAGGCAAGCGAAGCAGAAGATGAAACTCCAATATGATCAGAATTCCAAAGGGGACATGGTGTTGGTGCTATTCCCCAATGAATATAACAAGCTTTCTGCAGTGTGGCATAGGCCTTATGAGGGCACCAGGAATGTAACTCTGGTCTCTTATGAAGCCATGGCACACTCCAGATGAACAGGTGCTGGCCATTCTCATGGTTGAGGAAGATAAGGATGAGATGGGAAGACTTCAGACTTGGATGCTGGGAGAGTGCTCAACTTTCATAGGAGCAGTGGTGCTGGAGAGAAGACGACAAGTGTTGAGTACACAACCTGGAAGGTCAGTATTCTATAACATGCCATTAATACTGGTGTTTCTGCCCCTGTAAGTTTAGTGCCATACCTGATTGCTCCAGCTTGCAGACAGTCTTTGTGAGAAAGATGCTCACAAAAGTGGGGATCCTCCGACCATCAGTGAGTCTCCTTGGACTTTACCAGTACTATCTTTCTGAAGAAGGATGGCAGATCAGGTTGCGTGTAAATTTTCGAAAACTTTATCATGTAACCATATCAGATCCTTACTTGATGCTTCAGATTGATGAGATTGTCGATAGACTGGGGGATACACGGTACTTATTGAAGCTCGATCTCACGAAATGCTTCTACCAGATACCTGTAAAGGAGAAGGACATAGAGAAAATGGCATTTGCAACTCCTTGGGGCGAATATGAGTTCACTACCATGTTCTTTGGTCTTCGAAATGCTCGATTGTCATTCCAATGGTTAATGGACATCACTGAGGCAGATATGGGAGAGTACACAAGGAGTCACACTTGGGAAGACCACCTCACACACATTGCAACATTACTGGACAGGCTGGCCTAGCCTTCAAAGTGTGAGTGGGCTCATTTAAGGTGCACCTACCTGGGTCATGTTGTCGGAGGGGTGAAGGTGGCACTGGAGTATTGCAAGGTGGATGCAGTGCACCAATTCAAGTGATCAATCCTTGGGTTGGCAGATATTATAGAAAATTTATACCTCACTGTGCGACCAATCGAGGAAGCAACCAAGAAGCTGGCTCCTATGAAGGTTGAGTGGAATGACCCATTGGAAGCAAAGTCCCGATGGTTGAAGACAGCTTTGAGTTCGTCCCCGGTTCTGACAATCCCAAGACAGTCATGACGAATGGATCCTCCAAACTGGTGCCTCTGACCTAGGTATCGGTGCAATACTGAGAAGAGGAGGAAAGGCTTATAGCTTATTTCTGTCATACATTTCTACCCAGAGAAGTCCGGTATGCTACGAGGGAAAAGAGTGTCTAGCAATTGTCGACACCATTTCACACTTTGACGTGTACCTGGTTGGCATGCATTTTACCATCCAGACAGATCATCAGGCATTGATATATCTGGACTCAGCCAGGCATGGGAATGGCCATATAGCACTCTGGGCCCTACATCTGCAGCCATTCGACTTTTTGTGAAACATTGGTCCGGCAAAAGAAACAGAAATGCAGATGGGCTCTCCAGGCAGAAGTGGACCGATGGCCTTGGCCTGCGGAGGAAGGGGGGGAATGTCAATACTAACGTCTGACAACTGGAATTAGCATCAATTTTTGATTTAGTCATGTAAGTTTTGTGTACAAGCTATGTGTACATATGGTTATTTCATTGGTGTGATTTTTTCTCCACATTTGCTCATGTAAGTTTTGTGACCAAGTAGTTATTTCATTTGGTCTGTTGTGTTTTATTCCCCTTTTTGTAAGGTGGGGAGATGCTATAAAAGCTGAAGGCTCTAGACCATATTTGACTTTCTCACTTCTGAACATATTTCACTGTGTGCTTGTTTAAACTATAACCTTATCAGTGAAGGGGTAGTAGTTTAGATCTATGGTAGCAGCAGAGATATATTATACATATAGAATCTCAGGAAAGATTAGAGATAGAACCTAACAAGAATTATGCTAACCTGGGATTGCTTTAAATGTTTCCACTCTAAAAATGTAGTTGCTCCAGGATAGATTTCTCTGCTGTAATATTGTTTCAACAATATATAGAGTAACATATTTATTCCACAGAGGCATCTATGCTTAGTTGAAATTGCTCTGAATTCTTTCTCTCTTGAGAAAGTAGTTCTTCCAGGATAGGTTTCTTTGCTGTAATTTTATTGCAGACATAGTGTTATGTTGCACAGACATCCTTGCTTACTTTAAATTGTTTTGTTTTTGAAAAAGTGCTTGCTCCAGTATGAATTATTTTACTGCAAGTTTTGTTACAGGCGCATAGCATGATAGAGTGAGCCATTTATATTTAACTGGAATAGCTCTGAATTCTGTCACTTCCGAGATATACCTATATTTTTGTTGTATGCTTAAAGTGCCACATAGTGATGCTGCTCTTGTGGAAAATTAGTTGCACTTATATAGATAAGCTTGCTCTAATTTATGCAGAATGCTATGCTCAACAGGAATTGCTGTAAATATTTTGGTTCTTAAAAAAAGTAGTTACTCTAAGATATGCAAGTTTCAGGCAGAATTAGGGGGGATTTCACTTTGATGCATATGAGGATGTTTTCTGTCTTATTCGGAACACATCTATGCAAGTAATTATATGCAGCACATTCAGAAACATGTATGCAAGTAATTATATGCAGTACATTAAGAAACATTGCGATATGTGACATTTTACCCTAAACAACAGAGGTTAGCTACACAGTGATATTAAAAGTGGTAACTTTATTTAGTAAAGTACATCTTAAAGTAAAGAGAAGTGAGCTACAGAGTATATATTCATAGACCTAACTATATTTATTAGAGTCCATCACAAGGAAATAGAAATTAGCTAGACAGCTAGTGTACAAACTATATTAAATAAAGTCCTCCCCAAGGAAATAGAGGTTATCTAGACAGTATACATTCCTAGTCCTAGTAAAGTCCACCTCAAGGAAACATAATTTGGCTACAGTGAATGTATTCTTAGTCATTATGTTATCCATCCCAAGGAAACAGAATTAGCTACACTGGTCCTAATTTTATTTAGTGAATTCCACCACAAGTCCACCACAAGACAACAGATGTTAGCTACAAAATATTTATTCCTAGTCCTAACTATATTTAGTAAATTTCACCATAAGTTAGCTGCACAGTAGTTCGTCTATTTAGTAAAGTCCAACCAAAGGCAACAGAAGTCAGCTACAGCTAGTCCAAACTATATTTAGTCAAGACCACCCTAAGCACAAACAAATTAGCTACACCGTATATATTCCTATCCTAACTTATGCCCACTCCAAGGTAAAGGAAGTTAGCTACACTATATTTCTGATGAAGGCTAGAGCATCTAGTCAAAATGTCGAGTGAATACAATTTAGAGTTGATTATTGAGAAGGTGATTTTAATACACTATATATACCACTCCTAGTCCTAACTTTATTGAGTAAAGTCCAACCCCAGGAAACAGAAGTTAATTACAGAGTATATATTTCTAACCCTAACTTTATATAAAGTCCATCCCTGTATAAGAAGTTAGCTGCAAAGTCTAAATTTCTAGTCCTAAATCATCATGGAAACAGAAGTGAGCTACAAAGTAAATATTCTTGTATTTCTAACTTTGTTTGGTAAAGTTACCACATGGCAACAGAAATTATCTACACAGTATATATATTTCTAACTGTATTTAGTAAAATCCACCCCAAGGCAGCTAAATAGTATATATTTCTAGTCCTAACTTAATTCAACCCAAGGCAACAGAAGTCATCTGTATATTATATATTTCTAGACCTAACTTTATTCAATCTCTCCAAGGCAATAGAAGTCAGGCATACAGTATATAATCCTAGTCTTAATTTTATTTAGAAAAGTCAACCCCATGAGAGCTACACAGTGTATTATATTTCTAGGCCTAACTATATTTAATATATATTTTTGTATATAGGCCTAACTAGATTTTGCTAAATTCATCCTCAAAGCAATAGAAATCAGCTACAGAGTATATATTTCTAACTTTATTTAGTAAAGTCCCAAGGCCAAGGAACTTAGCCAAACATTTTCCAGTCCTAAATTTGTTTAGTGAAATCAACCACAAGGCAACAGAAGTCAGCTACACAATATATATTTATAGGCCTAACTTTATTTAGTAAAATCCATCTTCAAGGCATTTACACAATATATATATAAATTTCTCATCCCAACTTTATTTAGTAATGTCAACTCCAAGGCAACAGAAGTTAGCTATATAATAGTCCTAACTTTTTAAAAGTTAAATCAACCCCAAGGCAAGAGAAGTCAGCTTGACACTATAATTATATTTTCCATCCCAAGGCAACATACGTTAGCTAATTAGTATATATTCCTAATCCTTACTTTATATATTTAATTTAACCCCAAGGCAACAGAAGTCATCCACACTTTATATATTTCTACGTAGGCCTAACTATATTCAATCCCCAAAGCAATAGAAGTCAGCTACAGAGTATATATTTCTAGGCCCAACTCTATTTAGTAAAATCCATCCCGTCTTACTCACTCGTCAGGGTTGAAAAACTAACACAGTCACCCACATTGAAATTTCTCTCGGTTGCCTTTTTATCAAGATACCTTTAGTGTTGATTGTTTGGCCTGCTTTTCGTTCATAGCAGCCATCTCCTGAAATAGTTCGAGTTTTTCCCTTAAAACCCGGAGTACTCGACTACCTCGATATCTTTTTCTCTTCGCTTTCCTCTCCAATATTTTGCTAGCTCATCAATTGCTGTCTTCATCGGCCTACCATACAACAGTTCGAATGGGGAGTATCCCGTGGCACTGTGGACTGTTCCCCTATAGGCCCATAACATGAAGGGTAAACATCTATCCCACTCCTTATCATTTTTGGGTGTTAGCTTTTTTAGCATAGTTGCATTAAATCGCTCCACCAAACCATCTGTTTGGGAATGGTATGGGGAGGTTTTGATTTGATGGATGCCGGTTAGCTGGCAAAATTGATGCATGATTCTGGAAATGAAATTACTTCCATTATCTGACAGAACTTCCTCGGGAATTCTGAGTCTGGCAAATAATTCTACCAAACAGTTTAGAAGTGTCTCAATTTAAGTTTTCTTGAGAGGAAATGCTTGGTAGCATAGTCCATTACAATCAGGACTACTTATTTCCTATCTTAGTACGTTTCAGGGGCCCGAAAATATCCGTAGCTATTCTTTTGAAGGGAATGCTCGATACTAGCAATGAATGTAAAAGCGCCCTTTGGGTAGTCAGGGGTTTCTCTTGCTGGCATACATGACATGATATACATACATCCCTTACGTCCTTGGCAATGCTGGGCCAGTCCATACTGTGTCTGATGATTCAGAGCATCCTGGCTTGCCTGAAGTGACCTGTGGTGGGCGAGTTGTGTACCATCCTCATGATGTCTGTCTGTGCCTCAATTGGTATCACCATGAGGTTTCTTCCTTCGGCTGTGAATGGTTTCCTCATCAACAGTCCTTCCTCACACAGGTATGGGCCTTCGCTCTTGTCTGCTTGTAGCCTTGCCTTCTCTAGGGATGGGTCTGTCTATTGGAGGGCCCGTAGTCCCTCTGGGGACACTCGGTCAGGTAGTATAACTGCTCCATGTTCACTTTCTTTCAGTTTCTCGCTTCTGACTCTCTTCCCTGCGAAGAAGCCATCCGCAAAGTTGAAGGAGAGTTCAGCTCCTGTCTCTCCTTTATCATGGGTCTCTTTCCTTGGATCAGTCAGCATGACCTCGTTGTCTGCTGGGTCAGGGTTGATTCCTGTTCCTGCACTCAAGTTCATGCTTGAGCTCTAGTCGACACCAGGCCAAGTCTGTAGTATCTTCTCGGTGAGTCTGGGCTCTTGCGAGTCCACTTCAGCTAGGCACTCTTTCAGCTGTGGGACGTCTTGTCCTACCAACATATCAACCCGTAGGTGCGGTGATACCTTTACGGTTAAGTGTTACTTCCTCCCATATAGTTCTAGTACTATTCTGGCTGCCAAGAACCACGTCTCCCATGAACAGGCCAAGGCATAAGGAATGCTCCACCCCAGCCTTTCTCCTTTGGCTATATACACACCTCGCGTGTACTAGAGACTTTGTACACCCCAAATCCAGCCAGACATTCACTATCCTGCCATTCAGTTTGGTCTGCCCCATCTGGTTGTCTTGCAAACCAGCTGAGCTTGCTCCAATTTCACCTGGCACTCTTGTTTCACATGCCATAGTTGGTTACACCTGAAGCATAGTACTTCTGGGGTGTTCCTGAGTGATGAGTGTACGTTATCCTCGTCCCCATGAGTTCCTCTTGGTGTGGGTCGGTCCCAGCCAATCCTTCTGGTGCCCTATGAAGGGAATCCAGGTCGGAAGGGTGTCTCGGGTCAGGGTTTTCCCTTCTCAGTGGTTCTCTCTGTCGGCTTGATTCCCTCCTCGACTGATTTGCCAAGTACCTTATTATAGCTTCTATCAACTCTTCAAAGCTCTTCGGGTAGAGGTTTCTCATATGAACCTCCAACCACTTAGGCAGTCGCTTCAGAGTAATCTCCATCAGCATAGTTGTCTGGTCGTCAAGTGGCAAACCACTGCTGAAAACTCTGCCAGTGCCTCAACAGCCAGGCACCGGGGTGAGCTTGGTCGAAGGGATTGTCGAAAGTACGTCTTCTGAAAGTTTTGGTGGTAATCCTGTACTGCCCCAACAGCTCCCCCTTGACTACTTGATAGTTTGTCTGCTTGTCTGCTGGCATCACTGCCACGGTTGTCAAGCCCACTCCAGACAATGAACTTCGCAGAAATGCTCTCCACTGTCGATGTGGCCAGCCTCCAGCATTAGCTGTTGCCTCAAAAGCATCCAGGACGGTGCCATGTTGTCGACCCTTTCCTGGAACTTCTGTATGGTCAACTTGGCAGTACAGGGAAGTGGGTCTGCTAAGTGGGGGTTGCCTCATTTGCTCCTGGGCTTTGGCCAGCATCTGGATTAGCCTTACCTGTTGGTCATCCTGACTCTAAAGCAGTCTCTCCTGTTGCTCTGCCTGTCTTTGCCATTCTTTTCCCATTCTCCTGTCCTCCCTCTCGTTCCTGAGCTCGTCAATCTGAAGCCACTGGATCAGGTAATGATCCATAGGGTCCATCATGGCAGAAGAAGCCTCTGGGCTGTTACAATGAAGACGTCGAGAGTCCCTGGTAGTTCTCCTGTCCTTATTTCTCATCCTCATCCTCACCACACCCCCAAACAAAAACCTCAGCTCTAGCTGATCAGGATAAATTCGCAAGTCATCTAGGCCATGCCTATGCTGTGTCCCTGTTTCATCTAGCTACTCCACAAACCTCTGCACTAACTAAAGGCTGGGCTGGGATCCTCTATACACTGCTGCCACCACTGTCAGTAAAGTCCCTCTGTTAGGTATGTGTTATTCCCATGAGAGTCCTAGCCTATAGGATTCTTGTGATGCCTAGTCCTTACTGGCTATTCTACCGATTCATCAATCTTGACTAGACCAACTAGTTCACCACACTTGAGTGTCTCAACCTTATTCTTTACTATAGAGCTCGCGCCCACAATCAAATCATGGTTTTAGATCACAGTACAGTAGTCGGAATCAATCTTACTAAGAATCTGCTTCTCTACCTCTCTATATGACATAATCAGTCTCTTTTTATATCCTATTTACAGTCATGAGGTCAGAGTCACCAATCTGCTTGCTGAAGAATCTTCTATATTCCATTGCGCCATAAGTTATGTAATACTCCATTAGTTGTGGTTTCTTAATAATCATTAATTTTACTTGTGACTTGTACTCCATTGTAAGCTCTGTGTAGGTGCTGTGGTTTCTGTGATTACTCCTGTCAGGGATGGCTTTCCTGACAGCATATATTCCTAGTCCTAACTTTACTTCCCCAAGGCAATAGAAATCAGCTAAAGAGTATATATTTCTAGGCCTAACTATATTTTGTAAAATCTATCCTCAAGCCAATAGAAGCCAGCTACAGTGTATATAAATCTAAGCCTAACTTTGTTTAATCCCTGAGGCAATAGAATTCAGCTACACTGTATATATTCCTTGTCCTAACTTTATTTAGTGAAGTCCAACCCAAGGCAACATAAGTCAGCTACACACTATGTATTTCTAGGCCTAACACTATTTAGTGAACCAAAGAAAAGAGCAGGTATGGTTTATCTCTAGTCCTAATGCACACGGTCTACTCTTATTTGTGTTATGCAATACTTTTATGTTTCCTTGACTGATTAACAGTTGTCAAAACCACATTTTTAGGGTTTTAGAGATTGAGGAACGTCCTCTGTGCTGACGAAACTCTGGTCACAACCACAGGTTTTAGAGCTTGAGGACTACATAATGATGAAACTATGGCCAAAACAGGAGCTAGAGGCATCTTTTTCCATAGTGATGAAACAGTGGTTTTAGAGCTTGAGTACTGCATCTTCCACCACAATGATGAAATAATTGTCAAAAAATATTTTTAGGGAGATTGAGGCATATTCCTCCATAGTGGAACCACTGGTCAAAGCCATATTTATTATATAGCTCAAGATGTCTTCCTCGATAACGACGAAACAGAGGGTTTTGGGGGTAGCTACCAGGCATCTTCCACCATGATGATAAAGTAACATTTGGCAGAAATTTAAAAAAAGGAAAAAATAAAGAGGTGAAAAACTTTGGAAATGATTATTAACCATGAAATAGTGTTTTAAAATCCTCTCTGTGGTTGGCTTATATATTGCACATTGATAGTGCTATAGACATGTACAGTTCCTGGGAAAGGGGCAATTCTGTAGTGCTAAGATGTTTAACGAATCTGCTCTTCCTTTGCAAGTCTGCACGCCAGTTCCCTGCCTTTTTGTCGAGCACACATATGAACTAGACATGCATAGATAAGTCTTTTCTAGGCAACCCAGTAGTCTAGTTCATTTTCGGTATATTGGCTAACGTTGTTCATTTAGTGTATTCAGTGTTTCTTTCGTTTAGAACCATTTTTGCTTTTGTTCAACCTAGCTAGTCAAATGTTGTCACTAGCTAATTGTTGCTCTAGAAAAGTGAACCAGTTGCCAAAACGAGGATATGAAGTCTCTACAGTGCGGCAATGGCTGAATAAATATGTGAGTCTCGGAGTGTGTGTTATTTAGTAAGCTAGCCAGTACTTAATGTATAGTGCTTATTGTTGGTAAACTTGCTGTTAGGTGCCATTATTAGCACACTTGCTTGGTGAGGTGCCATTATTAATGGAGGAGGAATTGTTATGATTCTTTATAATTTTATATTCTTTACAGGGAATTTCAGTTTGAGTTTGTTGTCACTGACATTTTAACATCTCAACATTCTCTCAGCAAGTGCTTGCCAAATGTGGTCATTGGATGCTGTACAGTATGAACTGTGATAACCTTGAAGTTCACTATAATTATATGGACCAGAAGTTTAAAATTGTCACTTGTGGGTATGTCCTATACAGCACCGACATGCTTACGAGTGCAATGTGTGGTGGGAGCAGTTGGAGCAAGCTCCATGTCAGCATGATCACATATTGGGTCATGAGGTCCAATAGTTGACCGTGTTGTCATTGAGCTCGCTCGCTCTGCATACACCACACATTGTCCTCACAAGCATGTCTTGTTGTGTAGGACTTGCCCTCCTATAGTCTGGTGGCAGAATGTCAATTTTGAGCTTGGGTGTGTTTTGGAGTACATACAATGTTTTATTGCTGATTCTGGTAGTACAAACCCTGCTGAACCAAAATCCACTTGATCACCCTTGGGCAAAAAATTTTATACGCAAAATTCAAAATGGCCGATGAAAACTGAAAAATGGCTGAAAACTTCACCTAGAGACTTCTTTTCGGTGCCAAATCATATATTTTCTTTGTCTTTTAATCATTTAACGCACATAGAAAATCTGTACCTCTACTCTGTTATGGTAGTTTATTAACTTTGTCTTTTAATCATTTATTAACACTTTAATGCTACAATATACCCTTGATTATATTTATTGAGTGGCATAGCTATTTCCTGGTTTAGCTTCTACTACAAACAATGCAATTATATATTTTATTGTTTCCACTATGGATACATTTCTTATTTCTTGAGGTAAAATCATGCAAATAAAGTATATATTATATATATATTTCTAGCAGGCATCTCTACCTACTAGCTATATACAATCTAGCTGCTCGAAGAATTTTTTTTTTGCCATGTGATTATAACCATAATTATTTTGTAATAATTAGCTCTGCATTTTTTAATGCAATCAACAACAGTAGGTAAAGGAAGTTTAGAGTGCACATGCAGAAAAGGTTTCAGGCTTAGCTATTAGCAGGTAAGTAAAATATGTGTCTATGGGGGAGTAGTACAGAGTAAACATCTTTGGTGATGGTTGACTAACATGCATATTTTCTCTCCATTTCTATAACAGGACATGGCATCCCAGTCTCACAGCTCAACACACATTGTCTGTTTAAAAATTCTATGAACTGCAGTGGTAGCAATAACCTGCTTATAGCTGCTGGCCCTGAAAGACTGCATAGCATTATACAAGAAGAGGTGATGGTTTACATGTTGACCTAGAGGTATTGCTAGATGATAGTTGTAACACACTGTATCTACATAGGAACTGTGTCTCCACCTATACCTCAAAGACTCACATAAAGCGTTTCCTGTCACGCCACACTAAAGCAAAAGAAAACCAGTTTTCAAGAAAACTTGTCGGTCACACATTAGCCCGTTTTGTTTCAAAGATCAATGTTTGATATGTGGAGAACAATGTTATAACCAAACCGGATTCAAAACACCCTGGCCGTTGGCGTCGTGTGGTTCAATGTAGAACTGCTGATTGTGGATCCAATTGGAACACTTTCAAAGATGTCATTCTGCATGCTTGTGAGTTGCGTAATGATGAATGGGCACAACAAGTGCGTCTACGAATTGCAGGAGCAGTTACTTAGTGACTTACATGCTGCAGATGCTCAATACCATAAAGACTGCATGTCCTTGTTCAGAGGTTCTCGTAACATTCAATCGTCAGCATCAAAAAACCTTGAAACACCTCAAGATCAAGCCTTTGCATGTCTGGTGAGTGATCTGATGGAAGACTTAACGCGGATCTGGAACTCTATAGAAGTGCACCGTTTGTACATATCATACAAAGGTGAGTCATTGACACGTCGGCAACTAATTTAAAAAGTTTAGCTGAACACTTCGGACAAGACCTTCTTATCTTATCAGGTGCAGGAGTTTCAAGTATCCTTATATTCAAGAGCAATGCTTTCAATGTTCTGAAACTAGTGGCATGTGAAGAGGATGATGATGATTTGGCAATAGCAAAAGTAGCAAAACTGATTGCCATCGAGTCGAAAGAACTGAAGCATGATAAGTTTAAGTACAGAACAAGGATCAACTCTGAAGATGATGTTGGAGATGTTAGTCCAGCACTTTTGCATTTGCTCTCTTTGATATCACCACACCTCAACTATTCACTGCCATCAGGTATGGTAGGAAACATTGTTACTAGTATGGTTACAAACAGGCCAACATCACTACAGATAGCTCTTGGTCTTTTGGTGAGACAGAAGTCAGTAATTGAACAATTGTATGACTTTGGTGTCACTTGTTCTTATGACGAAATAAATCGATTCAAGGCATCTGCTGCCCATGCAGCTGCTAGGAGCCAAGAAGATATGGGCATATCTCACAGTGGTGTTGGATTAGTGCAGACTGTCGCTGATAATTTTGATGCAAATATAATCATCACAGAATGGCCTCCAGTCCACTCATGCGTTGGCAATTCTTCTTACTCAAGTGCAACACAATCTGACACAGATTGTGCAAGATCAGCATGATGCCAACCAAATCAAAAGGATAAAAAAAGATGAAATGCTAGAAGATGTCTTGCCTGATGTACCAATTCAAAGGTACAGAGGACCACAGAAGCCAGAAATGCCACCCAATGTAGCCACTAGATCTCCTCTTCCTCTAAAGGTGCTAGCAAGGCAGCATGTTGCAGTTTCTAGAGCCAATGATATTGACTTCATGTTCCTCAAATCCATATTGACACAACAGGGAGTATATACCAGAATTCAATGGTTACAATACTAGGAATACTATGTCCTGCTACTAAAGCTGTATACCTACCACTGATTGACATGGCTCCTGCAGAACCAGACACCATGTTCACTGCAATGGTGGAATCACAACGTCTTACCAATATGACCGGACAGATCTACACCATCTTCACAAATGACCAGCAACTGTATCGTGTAGTTGTAAACATCACATGGGTGTATCCAGAAATTTCATACCAAGACTGGGGGGCATGCATACACTGATGAATTTTTAGGTACCTTGATGGCAGACACTGGACTGGAAAATATTCTACATGCAGCATTTGGTGGTGTAGCCAAGCTGTTATCTGGAAAGAACTTTCCACAAAACTTTCGGGCACTACGTCTGGTCACTGAAGAACTACTATGAGGGGATATGGATAGCACTGAATGCCACTCTGACTTGATGGAAACTCTTGCTGACAGGGCAAACCAAAGTCGAACAGCAAAAGAGTATGGGTGGATAACCTCATCAAGCCTGTGTTACTCATGATGATGTTCGTCAGATCTGAAAGGGAGGCCGACTGGCCACTGCACCTGTGGGTCATCCAGCAGATGATGCCTTACTTCTTTTCTGCTGGTCACTTCAACTACGCAAGGTAGCACATAATACTAGCTTATCAATAATCTATTCCAATATTTATATCTTAGTGAAGTTGTGCTTACTGCCATAATTTTATACTAGTCTCATGAACCAGATGTATATTTATGCGAGTGGAAGGTATGCACCTAATCCTTCGTGTGCACAAATATATGTCTGGTTCACAAGACTACATATATACCTCAATAAAATATCATCCAGTTTTACTTATTTCAGGTACTGCTTGTATTACCTACGCTCAATGGAGAAACTGCCAGCTCCAATACTCAAGGAGTTCCTTCGTGGAAACCATGTAATGAGGCATCGACCTGGCATTTGGAATGGGATATGGTCTGACATGTTTATTGAATCTACATTCATGAGGTACGGACACAGCCCTGGAGGTATCATAGGAATCACCCTGAAACCATCTACCCTGAAAAGATGGGCACTAGGTCTCCACATATGTAGTCAGCTTGTGAAAGATGTTTCTGAAATGCGGGACAATGATGGTTAGACATCCGTCATAGTCCTTAAGGAAGAGATGCCTGCACGACAACAATCTGATGCAGTTGATCGGTGTAAACTACGCGAGAGATTGAGCACATGTATTGACCCACTTCAGCCTGAGAATCATCCCAATGGGCTTGTGAACATCGTAATTGGCAGAGTTTCTCCATCTATTGTCAATGTCGACACATCTCTTAGCACAGGTGTCAAGCAGATGGAACAGTATGAAGCACAGTGGCCTAATAGCTTCAACAAACCACTAAAAAAACAAGTTGTAACAATGGTGGTTTCCCGAAAGCATATAAAAGTTGGACAAGTACCAGTTTACGACACTAAACTGATATACTCAAGGGTCCTGGGACTTCAAAAAGTGCGAGACAGCAATCTGAAAGACATATTGAAGTATGAACTATATAGCTCCAGTGCCACCATCTATGTTTGAGGACAGTGGAGATATGAGGATTACAAAGTCAAAATCAGTTCTGAAAAATAAATTGCAAGTTGAAATATCTGATCGGAAATGCCCTGTTCCAGATGCAATCATTCTTGATGATTGTGCAGTATTGTGGGTGATTCAATGGCCGTCGAATGGAACAGTTGAGGATTATGTTTTGAACCTACTTGTCTATGTAGCAGAACGATTACAAAAATGTGATACCTACCTGATCTTTGACAGATATCATGATGACAGTATAAAGAATGTTACACATACAGCAAGGGCAGGTAAAGATGCCAGCCGGCGACACCAACTGAGCCTAAATATGCCACTTCCACCCCAGAAGGTGATTCTGACAGTCACAGAGAACAAAGTTCAGCTCATTAGTATCATTTGTACGTACATCAAAGAGCATGCTGAAATTTTGCCTAGGAATACATCAAGGCTTGTGATTACAGGGCTTGATCCAATACCTATTATGATACATGAGGGCACTGTCACAGAGCGAGTTGATCTCACATGAAGAGGCTGATGTAATTGTTGTTCAGCAAATGGTTCATTTAGCTGCTGAAGGATTTCAGAGCATCCAGGTTATTTCTGATGATACAGATGTCTTTGTGCTTCTTCTACACTTCTTTGCTCTGGAGAAGCTAACATGCAGGGTGGTCATGGTTGCAACCTGCCATGGCAGGTCATCAGTTGACATCACAGCAACAGCAAAGAAGCATTCTGAATTTATTTCCGAGTTGCTTGCAACACATGTCTTGTCAGGCTGTGACACAGTAGCATGTTTATAAAAGGTACAGTTGTGAAAATCCTCAAGGGAGGCTATATACAAATTGAGTTTGCTAGGTAATCTCAATACTCAGAGAGCAGATGTTATCACAGAAGCTACTCTCTTTTATGGTGCTTGTTATGGATCACGGGAGAGACAAGACATGTCTGTGGTTCGTTTCGATGTTTGGTCATCTAAGATGGCCAATAAAAAACTAACTTCCGCCCCAGAATTAAAATCACTGCCACCAACCACTGATGCTTTTAAGCAACATGTTCACAGAGCTCATTTTCAAGCTACAATATGGTAGTCTACCTTAGATGCTGACTCACCAGTACTCGATCCTTCACATCACGGATAGTTATGTGACCAAACATCAAACATCCTACTTCCGGTTCCTCTTCCTGCAGATGTTTCACCAGCTCCACTTGATGTTCTGAAGATGATCAGATGTGCATGCAGCTCAGCACGACCTTGTTCGACCACCAGATGCAGTTGTTCTGCTGCAAGACTGTCTTGCTCCATGTTTTGTGGCTGTCATGCCATGGAAGAATGTCAAAATGACCAAACGAAAAATGTATTTGCAAATGACATTGATGAACTTGACAACTGATAAGGCACTGTATCTATTATCAATTGTGGAAACAAGAATGAAGATTGCTATTCGGTATATGTGAGTAAATCAGTTGACATTGCACAAAATATATCTGTTTTAGTGTTGTCTGCAATGAGGGTTGACCGTCAGTTGATAGCTCTTTGATCACGTTTTTATTTCACATATGGTATTTAGCTAGCTAAATTGTTTTTCAGCTTCGAATTCAGTATTAAAAAAAAAATAATAACAGAGTGGAGGTACAGGTTTTGTGTGTGCGACAAAGAAAATGTATGATTAGGCACAGAAATGAAGTCTCTAGGTGAAGTTTTCACAGAGTTATAGCCATTTTTCAGTTTTCTTGGCGGCCATTTTGAATTTTGCATATAATTTTTTTTGCCCAAGGGTGACAGTGGCATCAAGTGGATTTGGATTCAGTAGGGTTTGTACTACCAGAATCAGCAATAAAACATTGTATGTATATACTCCAAAACACACTTTTGTCCACGGCTACCAGACTAATATAACCAAAATCAATCAACTCATTGAATGCATATAGGTGATCATATTATTAGAGTGTATATAATACAGAAATTAAACAAGCTTCTCATGATGAATTCTTCTCTTATATTACAATTACTATCTACAAATCTTAACACTACTGACACCTGCTCAGTACTGAATATATCAACGACTTTCTTAGATTTCATAAGAACAGAAAGGATCTGGAGAGGTTTTTGGCTCGTGCAATAAAAGAAGCACTGAATGAGTTTGACTTAGTTTGACTTAGACTTAGAAGATTGTAGGGGCAAGGCTATGATAGTGCTATATAGCAATATGTCTAGTGCAAGGGGTGTGCAGGGTCGTCTCTTGGCAGAAAATCCTAGTCACATATATCCACGTCATGTGCTTAATTTGTGTATTGTTGAAGCTTGTAGTTTACCTCCTATTCGTAATGTGAATTCTATATACTGTTACTGAGACGGTATACTTCTTCCATTATGGTTATAAACGGCAACTATTTCTTGAGAAAGTAATTGATAAGGAAACTAGCATTGTTGATCTTTGTAGAACAAGATGAATTTATTGGCACGAAGCTTATGAATTTTTTTTTAATGTTTTGTATCAATTCCTTGTATATAACTGCAATTGCAGAACGTGATCCTACATATGGGGATATGAACTGGGATACGAAAACAATTGTGGCAGCCAATGGCTTGCTCAGGATGTACCTTTCCTTTCCCTTTATAATATCTTTCATAGTAACAATGAATTCTATGTCTACCTATAAGTATATATAAGTATATCGCATGAACTTTTTAACTTTTTAACTTGAGGTATGGCATGTTGTTCTCTGTCAAATACATTACAGTATCTTAGTTAAAAAAAATTTAAAAAAATTAAAAAAAGTATAAAATTACAAAAGAAAAGTAGTGATAATTATAGTTAAAGCTTATATGGATGTTAAAGATGTACTGAATGAACTTTGTGCTGTTCGTCAAAGTGAGGAAATGTTACATTCATGCTATGTGCAAGTTGAAGCTAAAGCTCATGATGTTGGTGTGGTTCCTGAAGTCCCACGTGTATCTGCTCGACAAATTTACAGAAATAATGTGGAGTACAGTTATGTGGAGAATACTATCGAAGAACTGTTGTGCTTCCTTTATTGGACCAATTAGTTCAACAAATGAATGATAGGTTTGGTAAGACTCAAACAGTAGCAGCCAATTTAATCAATCTTGTACCTTTTATAATCACTACTCAGGATGATATATCTTTAGAGTACTTGATTTCTTTATATAATGATGACTTGCCGAGTACTGTACTTGTGTCTACTGAGGTGTGGAGGCGGAGGGCAAAGCGGCAGAGTCAAGATGCTGACAAGCGGCCATCACCCTTCAATCAGCTCTGAAAGAGTGTGACAAGGATTACTTTCCTAACCTTTACGTACTGCTGTGCATTACATGTACTATTCCAGTCACATCATGTGAGAACGAGAGGGCCAATAGCACCTTTAAAAACCTTAAAACTTTCTTATGTAGTAGTATGGGGTACAGATCATCCGCATTGGCATTGATGCATACTCATTATAGTTTTCCTGTTGATCTTGATGATGTTGTTGATAGATTTAAACTTAAATGTAATAGGAGAATAGCTTTATAAGTAGACATGGGATTTTTTATGTCATTTTGTTCAGCAAAATATGATGTTTTAATGTCATTTTTTGGGGTAAAATATGTGCTGAAAATGCCAAAATATGGCAAAATATGTGATTATGAATTTCAGGTAAGTAGGGGCTATATATCAGGAAAAACAAACGGTTTTAAACCTTTTATTACGGGATAGAATTCAGCAGCAAGAGAATAGAAATGGTGTGTCACCATAATTTTGACCACATTCTCTTCAGTCAAACAGTGGCGCCTGTCAGTCAACACAGTTTTGTAGACCGAAAAGGTTCTCTCCACATCGACATTGGCAATAGGGCAGAACTTGAAGTTGGCGATGTCTCCAAGACGAAATCCTTCAGGGAGGGAGCCTTCCTCACCTTTCAAGCACCCCACAATTGAGCGTAGCACCAGAACATCAGGGTTTCTCTCCAGCACAGAGTTGAACTTGTTTTGTAACAGCAACCCCTTTTGGCCAGCAATGCTGTCGAGGTTGGACTTGGCTTCGTCGAGGATGGCAAAGGCTCTTTCCAAAGGCAAACCCGCTTCTTCAAGACGAGTCAGAACAGCAGTAAGGAAAGCCAAGTTTCCTGCAATGAAGGCCAAGTCTGAGGCAAGGCGGTGGTTCTTGAGCAATTTCTGACACTTTCCGATGGCTGCTGCATCTTCTGGCGACAACTGGCTGACGACGGTTTTGACTTTCTCGAAATTTTTGGCGTAAAACAAAGCTGCATCTATCCAGGTACCCCATCTTGTCAGCACAGGCTCAGGTGGAAGGGGAACTTCAGGACAGACCTCTTTCCAAATAATGATGCAGGAGGGGTCTTTTACAAAGATCCTCTTCACGGTGGAGACGAGATCATTGACCTCTGGAAACATTTTGCGGACAGATTCACAAACACGATGGAGACCATGGGCAAGACAAGTGATGTGAAGGTACTGTATGTGGGGTAGAAGACCTTCAGTTCGGCCTGATTTTAGCATGTATGCTGCGGCATCAGAGAGAAGCAGCTTCGCAGATCAGCATCAAAATTGGGCCACAGAAACTTGAGGGTGTTGTTGACTAGGCGAGAGATGGTGGCAGAATTGGTTTTCTCAAGGAAAACCACATTGGCAAGGCAAGGGACTTGGTACTTCTCGTTGTCGAGCCTCCCAATCAAAACATTTGCCATGTAGCATCTATGGCATCCATAATGTATCATCGACGCCCACCCAAATCGGTTTGTCTCCCAAACTGTCCTGAATCTCGTGAATGGCATCCTGGTAGCACTCACCAAGTACTTCTTCTCAAGGGTGGTTCTGTCTGGCATGGAGATTCCGATGTTTGACTCCAAGAATCCGCGGAATTTGGGCATGTCCAACTTCATCCATGGAATGCTAGCGGCGAGGAAGGCTTCACAGAGCTCTTTTCCAACAATTGCTCCCTTGATTTCTTCAGTGTCGTGGCGAAACAATCCTCAAGTTGTGCCTGGATCACATTTCTTTTCCGCTTCAATTGACGGTTCTTCTCGTGTGTCTTGGACCCTACATGTTGCCCATCTGACTCTTCTTAACCACATTTTCGTAAGCCTTCTCACAGACCTTGGAGAAGAGAGTCTTCCCGTCTGCCAAGAACTTGAAGGTTTTGGTGCCTTCTTTGGAATTAAATTCCTCGAGCCACTTTTCTTTGGTGGACAAGGATGCCATATTCACGACAATCACGTTGAAAGAAGAAGTGAGTGAAAACAACAAACAAAACCAGTTGATCTCCGTCCACAGGAAAGACAGGGTACACAGATATTACAGAGTTTTTTTTGTGCAGTGAAATCAGTGTGCACATTTTACCCGAGTAAAACCTATTTAACCCAACCCAGTGGATAAAACCTGTGTTTTAGGTATTTTCCCCAGGTTTTACCCCTATTTTACCCAGGATTTTACCCAGTGATATAAAAGATAAAGCACTTATTTGTAGCCCTGTCAGCTGTCGGAGTCCTGTCCCAGAGCCACAAGTGTCTGGGTGGTGTTAAATAAATGCTCAGTGAAACACAACTCCTGTTTTTGTCTAGTTCTTCACAGTTGACATTAATTTTATTGAATGTCTTACTTCCTGATTACAGAGTTAATTTCTTACAGTCGCGAAAAAAGGCACTTTTATGTGAAAACATACGTTTTATGTGATTGTTTTATGTGATCACATAAAAAATCACATAAAAAATCCCATGTCTATTTATAAGTATGTACATAATCTATTAATAGGAGAATAGCTTTATGTACTTATAATGTATTAATAGCATTTCTCTTCCAATTCTTTTTTTTCCCTTCGTTTTTCCCCAATTATTGACCTTTGGACTTCATGATTCAGATTCACAATTTTTATATAATCATTGTGATAGCCAATCATAATAACTTTGATTTGTTGTTCGTTTATTCAATGTAATTTAGTCTTAACATTTTTCTCTCTACAGTTTGTATATGCTGTATTTGATATAACATATCTATATTTCTACATTTAAATTTTAATAAAAGAGGCCCCACCAAGAATTCCTAGATCTGCTCCTGCCTTGACTGAGATGACGCAGGTGATGGATGGTTTTGAGGTGACCCCTTGACTGAGATGATGCAGGTGATGGATGGTTTTGAGGTGACCCCTTGACGCAGGTGATGGAGGTGACCCCAACAATTCCTTGACTGAGATGATGGATGGTTTTGAGGTGACCCCTTGACTGAGATGACGCAGGTGATGGATGGTTTTGAGGTGACCCCTTGACTAAGATGACGCAGGTGATGGATGGTTTTGAGGTAACCCCTTGACTAAGATGACACAGGTGATGGATGGTTTTGAGGTGACCCCAACAATTCCTTGACTGAGATGACGCAGGTGATGGATGGTTTTGAGGTGACCCCAACAATTCCTTGCGGAGATGACGCAGGTGATGGTTTTGAGGTGACCCCTTGACTGAGATGTCGCAGGTGATGGATGGTTTTGAGGTGACCCCTTGACCGAGATGACGCAGGTGATGGATGGTTTTGAGGTGACCCTTTGACTGAGATGACGCAGGTGATGGATGGTTTTGAGGTGACTCCAACAATTCCTTGACCGAGATGAAAAACTCAGTTTGCAAGCCTGAGTCCAGGCAGAAATGGTGCTTTAAGCCAAACTCTAGGACTGTTAACAATATTCAGATTTGGCACAATATTCAAACAATGAAATTGTGGTGCTAGGAACTGATCTCTGATTTCTAGAGTGGCAAAATACCAAAATATTAGAAACTCAAAAGTTGAAAGTGAGAAAGTAGGAACTGGCTATTTTATGAATTATTGACAAAATTTATTTTCATTAAGGCTTCATCAGTGAGTAAAGTTCATCAATGGCACTGCAAGGGGCAATTCGGCTTTTAGCATCTTGTAAACGGTTTTTTCCAGCTCTCAAAATTCGAGACGAAAAGTATGTGTGCACCACCCTTGATGGCCTTTAGACCTTGATGGCATTTAGATAAGGGTATATAGAAGGAGCTCAGCCTCGGGATAAGGTAAAGAACTGGGGCCATGCTCACCTCCTTCAACGTCGTCTCAGTGGCAGTCATGAGGGGGAATACCCTTGTATTGGGGCCAGTTGGGAGTTCAACTTGTTAGCTTTTTAGTTCTTTAATTATGTACGTATTTAGTCGTATTTAGTTAGTTATATAATAATTATGTTGATAAATCTTTGATAAATCTGAGACTTTAAAAAAACTGTCAAAAAAGGAAGGTGGGATCATTAATTATCAAAATTTCCT
The DNA here is from genome assembly GCA_028752905.1 of Cladorhizidae sp. MBARI D1340-BT2. Taxonomy (NCBI): domain Eukaryota; kingdom Metazoa; phylum Porifera; class Demospongiae; order Poecilosclerida; family Cladorhizidae; species Cladorhizidae sp. MBARI D1340-BT2. Next base: position 37,176,518 of record JAQNBH010000010.1, on the reverse strand, counting down.
CGTTTAGTCCCCACCAATTAGTACCTCCTCTCTGATCACCATTGCACTTTACTTCATCTCTGAATTTAGAATTCATAATCATCTTGCATCTTCCTCATTATGGCAACAGCTTCATCACTTCACTAAGCACATCTTCCTCCATACCCCTCTCTTCACTGCCATCCTCCTTACTTTATATAATTGGCACTCCGCATTCATCTTCTTCTACCTCCAAACCAACGTCAAGGTGGTTACAAAGGTCGGGTTCAAGTGCCTTATCTAAGTGATTAAATATATTTTCCCCCCGTATTTCCCCCCCCCGTATTTTAAAATATATACTCTTGTGTGTGTGTGTGTGTGTGCATGTGTGTTGCTTTCATAGATATATGTGTACTAGCTCTTATAATTATGCTACTAGGTGGAGGTATGGATAGTGTGCAAGCAACCTGGTTGCATGCAGGTGACCCGGTCATGCTCCTGTTGCTAAGCCTGAACCATCACAAGCAAACTAAATACACACATACTCACACATACATACATGTGTATTTATTCAGTTGATCTTCCAAGCTTCCCCATCAGGGAAACTGAACTTGCTGAGTGACTCGGCCTTCATTTCTGCGTATCCCGCTCTCCCAGGGGGAAGATATGAACTCTTTTGCACATGCACAGGCTCCAGGAAGTGCTCGTGCAAATGGTCTGCATACTCCGCCATGCGTCCTTCAAGACTCCCAGACACACATACATAGTCAAAGAAAGACAGGTGCACCACATACTCGCAGAGCCCCACCCCTCCGGCATGAGGACACACGGGAACACAAAACTTAGCAGCGAGGAGGAGGACTGCCACCACTTCACACACACCTCCTAGTCTGCAGGCATCTATCTGGCAGTAGTCCATGGCCCCCGAGGCTAAGAACTGCTTGAACATGACGCTATTGTGACACACCTCTCCAGTAGCTATCCCGATGTTGTAGTCCTTCAGTGCCCGCCCTATCTTGGCATGACCCATGATATCATCAGGATTGGTGGGCTCCTCGATCCACAAGGGCTTGTATTGAGCAAGCCGGGTCATGTGATCCACTGCTTCAGATACACCCCACACCTGCATACACACACACGCACACACACATCTTATTTGAGAAAGTTGGACCACCTAAAACTGCAATGGCATTGATATTATTCGTTGTTCTGTTGTTGTTTTACTACACAAGCAATGATTGTAGTAACCAAACACGTACTAGCTTCTTGCTGGTGCTGACCTACCTCTGTCCAGGACTAGCTTCTTGCTGGTGCTGACCTACCTCTGTCCAGGACTAGCTTCTTGCTGGTGCTGACCTACCTCTGTCCAGGACCAGCTTCTTGCTGGTGCTGACCTACCTCTGTCAGGACTAGCTTCTTGCTGGTGCTGACCTACCTCTGTCCAGGACTAGCTTCTTACTGGTGCTGACCTACCTCTGTCCAGGACTAGCTTCTTGCTGGTGCTGACCTACCTCTGTCAGGACTAGCTTCTTGCTGGTGCTGACCTACCTCTGTCCAGGACTAGCTTCTTACTGGTGCTGACCTACCTCTGTCCAGGACTAGCTTCTTGCTGGTGCTGACCTACCTCTGTCCAGGACTAGCTTCTTGCTGGTGCTGACCTACCTCTGTCCAGACTAGCTTCTTGCTGGTGCTGACCTACCTCTGTCCAAGACTAGCTTCTTGCTGGTGCTGACCTACCTCTGTCCAGGACTAGCTTCTTGCTGGTGCTGACCTACCTCTGTCCAGGACTAGCTTCTTGCTGGTGCTAACCTACCTCTGTCAGGACTAGCTTCTTGCTGGTGCTGACCTACCTCTGTCCAGGACTAGCTTCTTGCTGGTGCTGACCTACCTCTGTCCAGGACTAGCTTCTTGCTGGTGTTGACCTACCTCTGTGCAATAGTCCCATCTGCACAACCAAAAGTAGTGTCTACATAACAAGTCTCCTCTGGACATCTTTTAGAAGCCCCGAACAACACCCAAACAACTAGAATACTGGCCACTTACAGGTCACCTAGAGTTCAGAGTTCTCATTTCATGTGCATTCACATAATGTCGACCTAGTTTTGATTAAAACTACTCCAGTAACTGTGGCAGCCATAACAACCATAATCCAACACAGACACCATACAACAACTAAATATTTCATTGAGGCAAGTGTGGTTCTGGAAATATTGTTCTCACCTGATTTGCATCCATCATTAGAGGGACGTCCCAGCCAACCTCTGACCTGATGATGGCTGCCCTACGAGCATCATTTTCTATGCCCCCTCCCACCTTCATCTTGAACCTTCTGAACCCAGACTGCACTGCATCTTTGCAGAGAGCCTTCACCTGCTCATCAGAATAGCCCAACCACCCGACAGAGGTGATGTACAGAGGATAGCCCTCTTTTAAGACCATCTCTTCTCGCTGTGAGCGAGTTGCCACTTGTTTGGTAAGTATTTCCAGAGCTTCTTGCTTAGTTAGCTCATCAGAGAGGTGAGTGAAGTCCACTAGAGAGATTATCTCCTCAGGGGTCATGTCGCAGAGCAGTCTCCACACCGGCTTGTCCTCCACTTTGCCCCACAAGTCCCACAGGGCATTGACCACAGCAGCTACAGCTAGATGGATCACACCTTTCGCGGGTCCCAGCCATCGTAGTTGGCTCTCGTTGCAGAGTGCATGAAAGAAGACTCCAAACTCCGTCAGAATGTCTACCAACCTCTTGCCTACCACCAGATCCTCCAGAGCTCTGATAGCACTCACCACCACCTAGGTTATATCAGGTAACTTTATGTAACATGATGAAATGTGAAAAGAAAGTTGAAGCTTATTTGTCATCAAGATAGCTGCATCAATATCAACTGCAAGAAACATGCTTGCCTTCCCCATGCTACGTGATGTCAACACGCCCTCCACCTAAGTGGTGTGGCGTGTGAGCTACAACTTATGCCACCACACATTGCAAGTAAGGGGGTGGGGACAGCCCCTCCCATAATTTTACACAGTCAGGCTATTCTGAGGTTGGGGAAGGGGGGGGACCCACAAATACCTTATCACATATCCTTATCACTGAGTATATATATTTTAATCCTGGCTGATTATGTGGTAGTTAAGAGTCATTATCAATATCCTTATCACTCAGTATATATATATAATGTGGTAGTTAAGAGCCACCAACTGTTCTGGCAATGCAGAACAAGATTATTCTCCACATGGTTACCCTACCACTAAGAAATGAGGCTGGTGGACTGGCTCTAGTTGTTTCTGCACTGTCAGCATATTGAGATTCTCAACCTAACCTGGTTGTGCACTATCAGGAACTCACAGACATAACGAGTTGTCGCTATTCAGTTGCATAACTTGCATGCAACAGGCACACTCATAATAATGAATAATGGAACACCAGAAATTGTCCACTGTACTTCGATGACTACTCAGCGTCATGATTTAGCATTTAAAGAATCATGTAGCTGATGTTGTATTGCCGACCTTACGGATGGCTAGCTGCTCCAACCTTTACCAGGATAAGGCATCATATATCCGGTTATAATCTAAAAGGGTACAATTTTTTTCCTCCTTTCAGGTCAAGCCACAGACATGAAGGGTAGGATAATATAGTTATTTGATCCTAAATAAAACACTTCTGCTGCACACACACACCCTGTGTTCCTATAGGAGCAGATCTCCCTAGCGATGCAAATGAATTATTAATCATGTGAAGGAAGTACCAGCCCTCTTATGTATTCCATCACTCAAGCAGTGGTAAACTGGGCCACCTTAAATAGTTCAACCAACCTGGTAGAGCTCATCACACACACACACACTCACACACACACACACACACTCACACACACTCACACACACACACACTCACACACACACACACTCACACACACACACACACTTGATCACTGGAACTGCCTCAACTTCTACCTAACATTCATCTGTTGTGGAGTGAAGAACAGAGCCACTAGATAATGAGTTGGAGCTAAGGAAAAAGGAGGGGAAAGTTTACACTTGCAGTCGGGGGAGAGCATTCCCTCGCTTACTATATACACCGTGACCTGTTAATGTGATTCACGAGTTGCTAGGGTATTTGCTAAAACTGATTTGTATATGAAATAGCAGGTTCCCACAAGTAATTGAGTAGGGATGGCCCACCCAGTGCAATTGCTAGGGCCCTCTATATTACAAATGTAATCTCATGTTAATACCATACAATATTATTATATGATAACCATGCTATCTCATGTTAATACCATACAATATATGATAATCATGCTATCTCTTGTTAATACCATACAATATATGATAACCATGCTATCTCTTGTTAATACCATACAATATATGATAACCATGCTATCTCATGTTAATACCATACAATAAGAAAGGGTAAAGAATAACAATTCAGGTAGTTCTAAACAATTAGTTGCTCTAACATAGTCAGCGAGTTACTGCATTCAGAATTGAAATTCTGCTACCTATGAAAAGTCTAAAAGCATTCTGATTGGCTAACCACTGTGAAATCTCACGACAATAGTCTACAGCATTTAACTACAGGAAGCAATTCAGATGTGGTAGTTCTCCTTCAGCAGAGAGTTGTTGGGGCAGGAGAGACAGTCATTCATTAACTTGGCTCAGGTGTGGTGTTAATGCAAACTAATGTACATTTACAGTCTTAACTTGAAAAGTGAGCCCTATCAACCACAACTACTAGGCCTCTCAAGTGACTGTCACACTGTTCACTAGTTTGTAAATTAAAACATGTATTTGTAAGCATACACTTCCATTGAGAATGATGCAATTGCTTTATACTGTAACAACATTGCCACTGGCAACTTAGCACAGTCAACCACTACCAAATGCTAAGGCTGCCAATGACCACTAGGGACGCCATTTTATTACTTTCCTGACCTCTCTCAAAGTTTAACTGAGACAGACCATTGAGTGCACCCTCGGCTTCAACCTGGCATGTCGCAGTGCTTACCACAAGACAGACAGAATGCGGTCTCTTGCCCAAAAATTCACCTCAGCAATAGCTTTATAGTGGCCTAGCTATATAAGATAAATACCTGTGGCTAATTATTAATGTACTCCACAAATATTCCCCATAATCATAAAATGAATGTCATTTTGTTGTTCCTAGTTTCTGCAAACCTTGTCTAGAGAATAATACAAAACCTTATGTCTAGACTATACACCAAAACCTTATGTCTAGACTATACTTCAAAACTTTGTCTAGACTATATTCCAAAACCTTGTCTAGACTATACTCCAAACCCTTACGTCTAGGCTAGGCTATACTCCAAAACATTATGTCTAGGCTATACACCAAAACCTTATGTCTAGACTATATTCCAAAACCTTATGTCTAGGCTATACTCCAAAACATTATGTCTAGACTATACTCCAAAACCTTATGTCTAGGCTATACACCAAAACCTTATGTCTAGACTATATTCCAAACCATTAAGTCTAGACTATACTCCAAAACCTTGTCTAGGCTATACACCAAAACCTTATGTCTAGAGTATACTCCAAAACCTTATGTCTAGAGTATACTCCAAAACCTTATGTCTAGACTATACTCCAAAACCTTATGTCTAGGCTATACACCAAAACCTTATGTCTAGACTATATTCCAAACCATTAAGTCTAGACTATACTCCAAAACCTTGTCTAGGCTATACACCAAAACCTTATGTCTAGAGTATACTCCAAAACCTTATGTCTAGAGTATACTCCGTGCTAGTTTAGCTGTGTGCCAACAACCAGTAAGCAATCGTTGACTAAATAACTACAGGCTAGTCCACACCCCTAACAACAGAAATACCCTATGGCAGTCAGACACTCATTTCTTGCAGAGGGCGGTCCTTGTGTGAGACCAAAACCTTACATATGAAATAATAGTCCGGCTGGTGACACAGGAGGGCAAGTGAAACTACCAGGCCCAGGACCATGCTTTATGTAATACACTGTACTGTGTATGCTGTGGCCTTAACAGACTCAACAGTACATGTATCAAGATTATTGAAATGCAATGAAGAAAGGAAGGTGCACATTTGGTTACATGAATTTAGCAGGATATCTCGAGTTATATATATTTTTATAAACAAGAATAACAACTCACCTCTGTGCCTCTACCAATAGTAAACGTATAGCCATGACCAGTTACAGAGAGTCCTTCCACAGTTAATATCACATAGGCGAGAGAGTAGTCAGGGTCCTTGTGTATGGCGTCAGAACCATGGGCACCACTGGAAGTAGGAAACCTAACATCCCTCACAGACAAGCCTGTAACAGCGCTGCTACCAACACCTTCTAACTTAGCTCGCAAACTACTGAACATCTCAGCCCTTGCACTTCTAGCGTTGCACACACGACTCGATTACGTGGGCGTTCGAAGTGCTACCTTTGGTAAAGGGTCGTCAAGAGCACTGGGCCCCTGCATCCCTCCAGCTAAAGTATTCACCCACCACTCCTGTTCCAGGGTCTTGCCATCTGCCTTTGGAGAGGGAATACCAACCTGTAAGTTTGGAGGATCGCTGTCCAGCCATCTGAGGTGGATGGGGTTCTGTGATTTAGCACTTTTGACTATTCAGATTTTTGTATCTATGACCAAGTGTGTGGCTTGAGGCATTACATTTGAAACAGAATGATGTGTATACTGACTGAAGCCCTGAGGTGTGTGGGTAAGCTGGTAAATTTAAGCCATGGGCAGATTAAAAAAAAAATCAACTACTCCCTCGTGCAGAGCTGCACTTTATCTCATAATTCCACATCTATTTGCTTACACAGCTGTTTTAGGTGTTTTTAGTGCCCTGTTTTCAATTAGAAGGAGCCCACCAAACCATGTGCCCTTATATGGGAGACTAGTAATAGGCAGTAACTCATTACACAACTGTGACCAGTAATTAAATATCTAAGCTAAGGACATGGAGGATTCTTATTGGTTGATACTAATTAATACTGTGTTGAATATTTGACCATGTAAGAAATACTGGTGTCATGTGACTGAGGGTCAAGATCCTATAAAAGGATCTCGACTTGTTGTAAGCTGTTTTCTGGTTCTGTAAGGTTCCAAGTTCTAAACCCTTTTATTGTTATTCAATACTCGATACTCTATACACTTCATTATCATTATTGTTCTACAGTCCTGCACAAAGCTGAGGTAAAAGAACCCTCTAACAAGCTGGAGGGGAAAGACAGTGAGGAGAATAAGAGAACAGAGTGGAACCAGCTGTAAGCTGTTTTAGTCAGACCTGAGGGGAAAGGAGAAAGGTAGGAAGATTGAAGACCAACTCTGGTGGTATGGTCCTGGAGCTTTCCCCCTCTTTAGACTCTTCCAAGATATCGACCACTTCTCCCCATCTTTTGTTCACACTTACTCATCTCATTGCCACCCTGACCTCTTTCACCTGAACCAGGTATTGTAGACACTCCTCTCTCTCTGCCAAGCTCCTCCCAGTGTCTTGCCATCTCCTCTAAAACCTCATCTTCTCCCTCATCAGATGGAATATTCAATGAGATGATGGTGTATGGAGGGGGGTGGTGGTGGAAGTATTAGTGGATTAGCTGAACATGGTGCTGAGGAGGGAGTGCTGTCCGGAGGATTGGATGAGGAGGGAGTGCTGTCCGGAGGATTGGATGAGGAGTTTGTTGGTACTGCTCTACAAAGATGGTGATGCAGAAGTGATTGGGAATTATAGAGGGATATCATTGGGGAGTTGTGTAGAGAAGTTCTTTACTAGGTTGAAGGTAGAGAGGTTAGGGAAGTTTTGTGAGGAACAAGTTTTCACAGAGGCACAGGAGGTTTCAGAAGGAAGAGGTGCAGACAAGAGGCTTGTCTTATGGTATATGTGAGATTCAGAAAAGGGAGAAGGGATCGTCTTACCTAGCTAGTAAGGCTTACAAGTGTAGAGATGGTTTGAGGTATACAATGAGACAAGCACAGGAGTGGAGGAGAAATTTGTACGGATGTGTGAAGGCCTCTACAATGGGGTGAAGCTAGGATAGTGTCGGATGGAGGTCAGTCGAGGTGGTTTGGGATAGAGAGAGGACTTAGGTAGGGGTGTCCTTTATCACCAACATGTATGTGTCAGGAATGGTGGATGAACTAGAGGGAGCTGAGCTGGGATTAAAGATGGATGGTACATGGTGTGGTGCATTGCTCTAAACGATGATGTTGTGCTTTTGGCAGACATGAGTGGAATTGCAAGAGATTTTGGATATGGTGCAGAACTATGCAATAACATGGAAGTTGAAGTTTAATGAGAAGAAGAGTAAGGTAATGGTCATTTAGTGGGAAGTCGAATATTGATGGAGAGGAGATGGAAGTAGTGGAAGCGTTCAAATACCTGGGTGTGTGGTTTGATGAGGAACTGAGAGGGAATGTACACTTGGATGAGATGAGGAATGGATTAGAAAGGCAGTGAGTGTGGATGAGTCAAGGTAATGGAAAAACAGAAGTGGATAAGGTAGGATGGTGTGGGAGCTGTTAGCCAAGCCTGGAACATGCTGCTGAAGTGTGACTGACAGGAGGACAGACTGCTTGTAGGACATTAGAGTCAGCTCAGTTGAGAGTGAGAAGAAACCTATCAGGGGTTAGCAACACAGTGGCAGGAGTGGCAGTGCTGGGGGGCTTGGGTGGAAGTTAGCAGAGAGGAGGGAGGGTTAAAAAAACCCTCTATGGTAGGAGGCTTGCACAGGTGGAGGAGCTGGTGAAGGTTGTGGCAGGCAAGCTAAGAATGGATGAAGGGATAGGATGGAGGGATGAATATATATTGTTGGGGAAGAAATTGATGAGCTAGGGTCAGTGAGGCAATGGAAGGTGAAGATGAATAAGAGAAATGTGTGTGACTGGGAAGAGGATGTCGAGAGTAAGAGCAACTTGAGGTGGTTGGCAAAAGGTGATGGAGCAGAAAGGTATACAAGGTCATTACAGGGTTATGAGGGAGTGAGATTGATGTTTAGTTTGAAGACAGGGTCAGCAGGTCTATTGCAGGACAAGAAGCGATGTAGGCTGTATAGTGATGATAGATGTGTGTTGTGTTACAGGAAGGAAGTGGAAGATGTCGGGCCCTTTCTAATTGACTGATGAATTTGGAAGGGAACAAAAAGTGTTAATGAATGAGCTGATGGAATTGAGGGAGCTGGAATAATTATGGTTGGAGGAGTTTGAGATGGGCACCGAGGGGAAGGTGGCATTGTTGCTTGGGAAGGAGGTGGAAGGTGTGTCAGGTGATGGAAGTGTGTGGGTGTATTTTGCAGTGCATAGTAAAGTGTATCAGCCTCACTGGCACACGTGCACCATCCCTGCTGGGGCACGGTTTCTACTTGCAAGGAAATAAGAATTATGTCAAGAAATTGTCAGCCAAGTCCACAAATTGTTGGGTGTGGAGGTTGCTCCTCTTCCAGTTACTATTAAATATGAACTAATGATAATAAACACGAGCTGCTTGAAGTTGTTCCGAGTGTCCAACATGGTCCACCTCTCAGAGGATTCTCTTCAAATGAAAGTTGAAGATAAGCTCAAGTTACTTGATTGGTTGAAGAGGAATGCGTACATCTCTCTGTCTCTCCATAAAAATAGTGACGGAAGTAGAATGGCATCATGTCAACAGATTAACAAAGAGCGACATTTCTTGACAGCCCCTCCTCCCCCAACAGGAGTACAAGTTATTCGGCATTGGTTTATCATGTATATAATTATCACATTTAAGAGCTGTCATGTGACTGTATATTATCACATCAAGAGCTGTCATGTGACTGTGTATATATATCACATTCAAGAGCTGTCATGTGACTATATTTTCATTCAAGAGCTGTCGTGACTATATTAGCACATTCAAGAGACTATATATTAGCACATTCAAGAGTCATGTGACATCACATTCAAGAGCTGTCATGTGACTGTATATATTATCACATTCAAGAGCTGTCATGTGACTATATATTATCACATATATAGTCCATGGACCAGACCAGTGTTTTCAAGAAAACGGTATAAAATTGGTGACAAATGCTATCGTACATTTTTGGAAAGCTTATTCCATCAACTTTTTGGAAATGTATGACCAAATATACAGCTTTATGGTCATAAATGAAGGATATATAACAATACTGTAATGAAAATGTGGCTGTAAGTGCTAGAAGGAATGGACCTGTCAAATTTGCCTATCTGTAAATTGTGTGTTGCATCATAAAAAAAAAGAGATATATAATTGCAGCAGCTGATTAAAAATATCTATTCAGCTTACAATAACAATCAAATACAGGAACAAAACATGTAATTTATCACAAGTTCCTGTCACTTTTTATTACACTGCAGTTCATTCTCTTCCTCATCTTCATCCTCACTATCTGAAGCATCTGCCTCATTATCCACCACTGACTTCTGGTTAGTGCAGGTTTTAAATTTGCACATATCAGTACACTTCACGTTATTCTGAAGGCATGTGCAGTCAGGCAGTACACACTTCCTTCAGCATGTGCATGACATCAGTTCAACCACTGCATCTGGAGCGGGTGGCCCATTCATCCAATCTACAACAAGCTGACCATCATCCATCTTCCATCCATGTTCTACAGAACTAGGCATCTCCATGGTTCTGTAAAAGCAATGTTTCCATATGGCAGCTTGCAAGGTGGTAAGGATATAAACTCCTCAAGAGCTGAAAAAGTTTCATCATCCACCTCTCCAAATTTATAGAAGAGATCTTGGAAATTTTGATTAGCTTTCACTAATTTAAGAGCAGCCAGTTTTCCTTTCCCAGCAAAAGCACTGACAGTGTCACATCCAGTGAAACTCGGCAGACCTGGCAAAGCTGGACCCAAGCACACTGTGCACTTTGTTTATGTCAATGTATTTCAATCTGTTTCGAGTAGAACTCCTCTGGAACAATGGTACTCCATAGCGTGGTGCATTGGCTACTGCTAAAAGGTGGACATCAGCATCCTCAGCATGAATAACAACTGCTGCATAATTTGACTGGGCGATGTGATCTGCATGGAGAAAGAGCCTGGTGTCTGCCCCTTCATGATTCAATTTCAATTCATCCACTAATTCTACAGAATCTTTTGTAATCTTGTAGCACAACTCTCCACAAGTAACATAGAGCATTTTGCTGTCAAGGACTTCACGGACATTTCTGGATTTCCACACAGAAACAAGATATGATATCAACTTTGTCTTGTTGGATGCATTCCTTAGGAATGATCTCCACTTTCATTATACGAGAAGGAACTATTTCTGTGTAGGTTACTCCAGTACCCTCTCCTCGAGGAATCCTCTCAGCATTTTTGATCGAGTCTTTAATGTAGACATCAAAGACAACATCAATTCTTTTACTTTTATCTCCAACTCTAAGAATCTGGTCAAGAATTGCTAGAGCTATCTTTGTAAATGTTTTGTTGACACAGTTCATCTTCTGCACATGAGCCATTCCATCTATCAGAGATGCATGTGGCTGTGAGATATTTGCAATGGTACTGATGTTTGTCACAATGTGGTTCCATAGCGTAGCTTTGTTGGTTTTTCTCATAAGACCATCGCTCGTAGCAAGAGACCAAGGCAATGGTCCTAGTGGATGCCGTAGCACCACTTCCATTTGAAGTTTCCTGTTCTCTGCCATCAGTACCATTTGTACGAAGAGGTTTATGTCTGCCCGTATTATCTTCTCTGCATTTTTTACTTTGATGGTGGCAGTTTTAGCAATGTGCTTAAAGGTCAAATTGTGAGTGGGTCAGTGAATTTGAGACAATCTGGATCTGACGGTCTCCAAAGCATTGTAGTCTTGTCCAATGTTAAATGCATGTAACAGATCTTGTCTAATGGCTTCTGGGGCAGCTATTCCTGAAGAAATGCTCACGAGTGCCTGCTCTTTCAGCTGAAATGGGTTAATCCAACTGTTTGATACAAGCTCTGCGATCGATTTCTCAATTACTTCATCTTTCTGTATCCGTGGTGTATGTAAATCAAGATGATCATGATCTGATCATTTCAATGACACCATCTGCCTCGTGCTTCGAAGAAACTGGGTTCTGTATTCAGCTGTAATGTAGAATTCCTGAACAGCCATAGGCTTCAAGCTGAATCCTCTTGTGCCACCAGATGTCTGAGTGTCCTTGTTGACAGTTTCCTCAACCGTCTGATCGACAGGAATCCTGCCAAAGGTGGATGTAGACATCTGGACACTAAACCAACCATTCTTCATATATTCATCAATTTCTGGATGTTGCAGAGGGAGAAGTGTCATATCTTGGTACTAGACTGACATATACTTAGCATAATTCCTGTGATCATATGCAAAACACCATGAAATCATGGCTTTGATGGAGGCCAGATGCAAATCCCAGTTACCTTCTCTTGAAGCTCTGAACAGGTTTAGCATTACCGCAACAATATCAAGGACATCCAGAATGCTGTGAGGTCTCCATTGTCATTGCGTAGAAAGTCAAGGTGCTCTTCATATTGGCGAGCTACTTCAGCATAGACATGCTTTCTTAGTACATCATTATGCTTCATAGTTGACATCGTTGGTTAATTCTTCAATGCAGTTGCTAAGTTCCTCAAAATAATCTTCTTTCATCCACTTTTTCTAGAAAACTGTCCCCCCAGGCAATATGACTCAGAGCCTCATACACTAATTTGTGCATTCTCACTGCTCTGTTATACCTTTTCCCTTCCAGAATTTCAGTCATAGAACCAAGCTCCACTGCTTCAATTCCCATCTCCCTCAGGCCTGCATAACCAAATTCCCAGCAAATTGCAGATTGTATGGAAAGCTCCCATTCTAAGAACAATTTTTCCAAATTTGTCCACGTTTCCATTTTATTTCTGCAGCCTTAGCATACAAAGCCATGTCAAATACATCTCCAATGCTTGGACAACTTCAAAGAGCTTTGAACATATTCAGATCTTGTCAGTATTTCATGTACTGTTGACATATCTGTAGCTGGAGCATTAATGGTTGGAAGGTACTCAATAATATTTTCATTGACGTCTTCTTGTCTTTGTACTTGAATGTTGAAGCCAGTCCATGAACTGATGTTTTGTTGCTCACTATTATGGAATCTTGCGAGTACCCACAGAAGATTCTTTCTTCTTGCTTGCTTTTCGACTTCCTCATAATTCCATTCAAGGTATAGTCGATGAGAGGGACCACACTTCTCTCCTGCATTGTAATACGGAAGCTGCTTCTCTGTGGTGTTGATGTTTCTATGTTTTGTTTTCTTAACAGTAAATTGGTTTTCCATTGGCAATGGTCCCTGTACCACTGGTTGAACAGCGATGCGCGATGCCATTTACCCTATGTGATGTATATACCTGCTCCTGATAGGGTTTCTTCCAAACGGTCACCTATGTTATCCCATCCAAGTGTTGTCAGAATATGTTCCCACAAATTAGATGGTATTGGAACTTCACCATCTTCACATTTGGATAACTTTTGAAGGCACAACGCTGTATCAATTTCTTGAAGCTGTGTATATGCAATAGCATGCCCAAGTCAGTTGAGTATTTGTATCAGGTGTACATTTCCTGTCAATATTTTGATGGCATACGAGAGTAGAATATGTTTTGGTGGTTGCTGAGACCCATGATGAATGTTAAACATGAAGTCCTGTGCAATGGAAGCGAATATTGTACCAATTCGTTTGGACATGTTTGAGTCTGGTTTTTCTCCAGTCAAGACAGTGATAAGAAACAGGTACAGAATTGATGGAATCCATACATTCTCTTAATGATTTCAGATGGATTTGGAGGCCACTCTGACTTCAAATGATTTCTTGGCGGATATTTTGAGCTACCCTCACAACATCTTTGAAGTCACCTTTTGCATGTGCAGACTGTTCCTTTTTCAGTTCCTTGATTTCCTCATGCAACTGAATGTTCCGAAGGCCAGTTGATCCCTACTCAAGGTGATGGGGACCAGACAAATTCTATTGTCTGATGCTTTCTTGAATGCTATAGAATCTTGAAATGCTGCTGATAATTTGCGCTTCAAAATGTCTTCATCTTTCATCCACTGAATGAGTTTCTTCTGAAGATTGTTGAGAAGTACCAGCTCAGGATTTGCAAACGATTCATTTCTGATGTATGCGCATAGCTTGGAAAATGCTTTAGCTTCAGCTTCTGCATATTTATCCACTGTGTTGTCAGCTGCTGTAGAAGCTATGGAAGTGCGATCACCTTTGATGTATAACCTATAGCAAGACCTGTGATAGTGAGCTTCAGCTGCAACTATATATGTCTCTGCTTGTTACTGCAATGATTTTAGTGTCTTGCTTTTTCTCAGCCACCTTTCTCAATTGTAGGACTTTTGCATTTTACGACATCTTCTCTGGTGTTGCTCTTGGGTTTGTACTTTGTTCCCCTGCAAATTATATCTTTGAATATGCAGACTTTCTCATTGGTTTGGTTTTTCTCTGGATGATCTCCTCATTGGGTCTTTTGTTTCAGCTGTACCCTGTGGACCCGATTCACTTTCCTCCTCGAGCTTCTCCACCTCTCTCCTCATGGTAAACATAGATCGACACTTTCTGTGATATTTAATTGGCATTTCTGGTATTTCTCCAGATATATACAACATCCTCTGCGATTTGAAGAAGTCTTGAATGGTTTCTTGCTCTAGCTGCACGGGAGTAATGATGTCCAGGAGTTGCTGGGTTGGAATTATCATCAGAGCAGTGGATAATGAGGATGGATTCATCAACTTCATGTTGTAACTTATACTTCTTGACAGATGGAGAACTGTCACTCTCTTCATTGCCATCATTACTGAATCACATGTGCATGAAAACCAATAAAAATATATTTCATATGGAAATAATAGTCTAACCTTGAGTTCCAGTTCCAGTGGTGTAAGATCACAACTTCAACTTTTTTGGTTTAAAACCAGCTAAAGCCTGGCAGTGGGTTCTGTTATGGAGGTGTGAAAAAACTTTTCCCCAAGACTTTTTTGGTCCTTTTATCAGGTATTTCCACAGTATATTTTAAAGCTTAAAGCTACCAAAATGTACCATAAAATACTTCAACTCGTTGGCTTTCATCTAATATATGTTTGTTAGATGTTTAAATAAATCCTGGATTTATACTTCAGAACCCGAAATAAATTCATCTGTGAAAGAGTTAAGCTGTAAGTTTGAGCTTGCTATCATTGATAATCATATTCTACATGTCAATACCTTTGCAATGATACCAAACACTATATGCCACTAAATTGATACCGGTAAATTTAACAGCCCATGGACTAACATACAAGAGCTGTTACATGATTATATATTATCACATTCAAGAGCTGTCATGTGACTATGTATTATCACATTCAAGAGCTGTCATGTGACTAATTCAAGAGCTGTTATGTGATCATATAACACATTCAAGAGCTGTCATGTGACTGTATATCACATCCAAGAGCTGTCATGTGACTATATTATCACATTCAAGAGTCGTCATGTGACTATATATTATCACATTCAAGAGTTGTCATGTGACTGTATATCACATCCAAGAGCTGTCATGTGACTATATAATTCAAGAGCTGTCATGTGACTATATATTATCACATTCAAGAGTTGTCATGTGACTGTATATCACATCCAAGAGCTATCATGTGACTATATATTATCACATTCAAGAGCTGTCATGTGACTATATATTATCACATTCAAGAGTTGTCATGTGACTATATTATCATGTTTAAGAGCTGTCGTGACTGGCTAGAGCTTCAA
Source organism: Cladorhizidae sp. MBARI D1340-BT2 (assembly GCA_028752905.1). Classification (NCBI taxonomy): domain Eukaryota; kingdom Metazoa; phylum Porifera; class Demospongiae; order Poecilosclerida; family Cladorhizidae; species Cladorhizidae sp. MBARI D1340-BT2. The sequence continues at coordinate 37,160,807 of JAQNBH010000010.1, read as the reverse complement.
TTGTATCTTAAAAAGCCAGTCAATAATGGCATAACCTTTGTTTGACATCATCTAAAGGCAAACAAGATGGTCCTGGACTAGGGCTTAAGTTAGGGCTACCCCTAAGGCAGGAGCCAGGGCAATGCAATAGAACACTGTAATGATTATGTAATGCTTGGTACACAGTCAGAGTAGGTGTGCTCAAATATATATGTGTGTATATGTATATATATGGTCAACATATCATTCTTTTTCAAGACAGTAGGTGTTTGGATGCAGTAAGAGATTCTTCTCCTCGATGAAGGATACACTAAGAGAGGCTACTATTAACAGTACTGCCATTAAACTCACAATGTTGAGAGGTAGCTCAGTTTAGTCACAGCTGCTGCTAGAGGGTGTGGTGCTGTGGTATATATATATATATATATATATATATATAAATATATATACAGTATTGCAAGCCTCACAGCTGCTGCCAGAGGGTGTGGTAGTGGCATTAGTCAATGAATATCAATAATGGTGAGGTAAAAAGAGAGAGTTAAAAAGAGTGCTGAGCTTCAGCTGTTTTGACAGCATTTCTTGTTGTTCTCTTTCAGTGGAACTGGAGGAGGAGGCTGTCCCAGCAAGATGGACTGCGAGGTCTGCGGGGGGAGTGTAGCCCCTACACTTCCATCACCTCCCATAGCCTACACGAGACATGTGTGTGTGTACATGTGTGTGTGTGAGTGAGTGTGTACACATGTACACATGTTGTGTTGGGTGTGAGTCTGTGTGTGAGTGTGTATGTAGAGATTCAGAGGGTGACACAGCACCTAGGCCACACACCAGCACCAAGTCTGGAGAGGGCCACACACCAGCACCAAGTCTGGAGAGGGCCACACACCAGCACCTACCTGTAGTCTGGAGAGTGCAGCACCAAGTCTGGAGAGGGCCACACATCAGCACCTAGTCTGGAGGGGGGCCACACACCGGCACTTAGTCTGGAGAGGGCCACACACCAGCACCTAGTCTGGAGAGGGCCACACACCAGCACCTAGTCTGGAGAGGGCCACACACCAGCACCTAGTCTGGAGAGGGCCACACCACATAGCTCAGGAGGGGGGGGGGAGGAAGGGGGCAGTTAGCATGAGCTGTTCCTCCTGGAGAGGTCCTCAACCACCTATAAGCAGTGTTTGCTTCAAAACACATCACATTAAAGATCGAAGTTGAAGCACGCTTTCCAATAGGTCAGCAAACTGACTGTGTTCAACAGAGCACATGCTCCCAATAACAAGACAAGGGCTGGAACTAACAGAAGATATATGAACCTTAACAATATACATAAATTCTCACGAACTCTCAGTTCACATATAAAATTATAATGTCCCTCTCATAATCTACTTGAATTTTACTCGCGTGATGTTTGGACTAGATGCTCTAGCTTTTCCTGGTGAAGGCTAGGAGCATGTAGTCGAAACGTCAAGGGAGTAAAATTCAAGTCAATTGTTGAGGTCTTTATAATAAAATATATACATTGCATATCCACTTAATAGATAAACGTTAAACGTTCCTAGCAACCATTACTGCATGTGATGAGAGCTTACTCAAGTAAGTGAATAAGTAAGTAGTCCTGATGATGCCTTACCTCTCGGCCAGGTAAGAATATGTTGTGGCTATGAATAAGAGTCTCGGCCAGGGCATAGAACGCTCTCCGAACATTATGGCCAGTAACAACGCTGGTCTCCATGTGTCTGGTCTGGTAATTCTGGCTAGCCAGCTAGACATAAAGCATAGGTTCACAGATATAATTATTCCTGAGGAAGGCTATATAGACAAAAGAACATTTGTAAGTTCATTATTGAGGAAGTTGCTATGTAATATATTATACACATGCACATTCCCATGCTCATGTATATTATACACATACCACATTCCCATGCTCATGTATATTATACACATACACATACCATGTTCCCATGCTCATGTATATTATACACATACCACATTCCCATGCTCATGTATATTATACACATACCACGTTCCCATGCTCATGTATATTATACACATACCACGTTCCCATGTTCATGTATATTATACACGTACACATACCACGTTCCCATGCTCATGTATATTATACACACATACCTGTTCCCATGCTCATACATATTCATACATGAGGCATATATATATATATATATCGTATTTCCTCGATAAGAATTCCGCGTGTTCCATTACCTCATGAGCTGCCTTAGCTGTGCATATTATTCGACTATTATTTGAACACGACTAATGATGAAGAGACGTGCACAATAGTCGCACGAGATCACCTGATTAAAAAAGGTGGCCTATTGATAATAGTATTCGTGCTCTAGCCATTGTCCTCCACTCTAGTTGCATATCTACATAGGCAGCTTTCTTGCTTGCAAAGGAATTGTCATTATCGTCTCTCCCACCTGTTCTGTGGAGTTAGGCCATCTCACTGGTGATATTTCCTACAGCACTTTCTGCTACTTGCCCGCGCGGGGCTTTAAACAGTGAATGCTGTCATCATGTGACCATCTGTCTCAACTACAGAGCTGCAACTTCCTTCTGATTATCACTTCTGTGGTGACAGCCAAGCTTTCTCCACCCACTCCAAATGAAGTGCTTTCTCTGGAGCTTTCATACTCCTGCTGATGTGTTCAACTTCTCCCCTGAGGCCATCCACTCATTACACAGAGGGAACTCTTAAAAGGCTAATTGAGGTGGGGTCCAATCAAGGGTCAAGGGTCGAGGGCAGTCTAATCAAGGGCACGGAATATAGAATGCATCACCTTAGAAATATTGCATGCAACAATCAACACTTCAGAAATATTGCATGCAACAATCAACACTTTAGAAATATTGCATGCAACATGCAACAATCAACACTTTAGAAATATTGCATGCAACAATCAACACTTTAGAAATATTGCATGCAACAATCAACACTTTAGAAATATTGCATGCAACAATCAACACTTTAGAAATATTGCATGCAACAATCAACACTTTGTCGGGTGCTGCTTGGTAAGTTTCCTGCCTAGATGTGGCTTGGTGAAGTACAGTATAATAACGTTGACTGAGATTGCAAGTAAGGCCCATCCCAAAATCGGACTGGTTGCTGTTTTAATCTTGCTGCTCTGGGGTTAAAGTGCACACCAGATTTTTTATACGTGGTAGGATCGGAGGCACCTGGGAATCTCTGTGCACGTGCATACCTGGGTACCAGGGTACATGAACCCAACCTCCTCACTGGAGCATGACAGTTTCATATATATGCAATTATTCCACAATGAATCTTATTCCACAATGAATCTTTAAGCCCTCACCTCTTCTCCTGCCTCTTTGGGGACCATTCTGTTGTCATCTCTGTCACATTTATTGCCGACCAGCACTATGGCGATATCCGACAATCCTTCCTACACACAATAATACACCATAATCACCGAGGGGGCAGGGCTGCTGTGTGCATGTGCATATATAGTAATATACCACGATCACTGAGGGGGCAGGGTTTCTGTGAGTGCATGTATGTGTGTATATATGCATGAGCATGTGTGTGTGTATTCATGGGTGTGTGTGTGTATGTGTGTTATTCACAAGTGTGCACAGGGTCAGTAGGCGAGGTATAGGAGACAATAACTTATGGGGGGGGGGGGGGGGGGGGGGGCAATTTTTAATGAAGTAGCTGAGGGGAGAGTTTGTGCCAATTAGCAGCAATTAGTGTGGGGGCTCTCAGCCCCATTTCTATAACATATCCCTATCAGACTAGTCACACAGTGTCATGTCTAGTTGCACAGTGTCATGTCTAGTTACACCGTGTCATGTCTAGTTACACCGTGTCATGTCTAGTTACACCGTGTCATGTCTAATTACACCGTGTCATGTCTAGTTGCACAGTGTCATGTCTAGTTACACCGTGTCATGTCTAGTTACACCGTGTCATGTCTAGTTACACCGTGTCATATCGTGCCTATTTTCACAGTGTGATGTCTAGTTGCACAGTGTGATGTCTAGTAGTGTGATGTCATGTCTATTTGCACTGCATGATGTCTAGTTACAGTGTGATATCTAGTTGCACAGTGTGATGTCGAGTTACACAGCACTTGTGATGTCTAGTTAGTGTGATGTCTAGTTACACAGTGTGATGTCTAGCTACACAGTGTGATGTCTAGTTGCAGTGTGATGTCTAGTTACACAGTGTGATGTTTAGTTACAGTGTGATGTTTAGTTACACAGTGTGATGTCTAGTTACACAGTGTGATGTCTAGTTACACAGTGTGATGTCTAGTTACATAGTGTGATGTTTAGTTACAGTGTGATATTCTTACATTCTTCAATGTTATCTTCCACTTCTGAAGCACCTTAAAGCTGTCCATGTTTGTGATGTCATACACCAACATCACACCCTGTCATGTGACCAGGTGAGTGGTTGTGCGTGTGTGAGAGAGAAATAGCAAATAAAGAGAGTCGAGCACCTTATGACCTTGCGGACACTTATGCTCACATCAAGACAACCTGTCCTGTTTCTATGTGGAGTTATATTATATCAGGACAGAGAACCTCTTGTCCTGTTTCTTTGTGGAGTTGTATTATATCAGGACAGAGAATCTCTTGTCCTGTTTCTATGTGGAGTTATATTATATCAGGACAGAGAACCTCTTGTTCTGTTTCTATGTGGAGTTATATTATATCAGGACAGAGAATCTCTTGTCCTGTTTCTGTGGAGTTGTATTATATCAGGACAGAGTCCTCCTGTCCTGTTTCTTTGTGGAGTTACATATCACATGACCATTGCCCAAGCAGCTTATCAACACCTTCACCCTGGCAAAGTCCCGGCAAAGTCCCGGCACATTCTCACTGCTAACCAACCATTGTTTGCAATTAACAAACAGATGCAGTAGACCTCATCAACTACCTACCCTCAGAGAAGACTAGTTTGTGGCTATGTTTGGTTAAATAGCCACCTTGATGTGGGACTCGTACATTAATATATATATTTAATAACAATCTCTGATGCTAACTAAAGCAACATGAGAAGCAGAATAGTGCTCCAGATATTTAAATAGCGTAATAAATAATAATCATAACAAGAATCCTGATGAAGGCTAGAGCACCTCATTGAAATGTCCAGAGAATAAATTTCAAGTTGATTATTGAGAAGGTCATTACTATGGCAACCAAGAGTTCATTGAGAGGATAAATATCATGAGGAAAGGACAGAAGAGAATTATAAGATGGATCACTTGAAGGAGCAATGGAGTCTCGAGATGTAGTGTCTCCCGGAGGCATTCCAAACCTACTTCTCTCTCTATTCTGTGTATGCAGATGCTAAGAGATAGTGGACAGTCCTCTACTGCAAAGGCTGACATTATTAGCTTGGGGGGTAAGTCCCAAGCATTACACACTACTCTATCAAGCATGTCACAAGTCATGTGACAGGTCATGTGACAAGTACAGATGCAATTGCAATAGAGAGACAGAGCTTGCACTTGTGCCTTTTGGAGAACCTTTGGAGCAAGGGTCAAAGTGCAAGCACAGCTGGAAACTTAATCACTTAAAAGATTGCTTCTATTTGTCAGGACACACCACATCACTCTACATAGTGCACACCAAAGGTGGCGGTCTGTACTGCACTGTATCACACACTTCACTGGGCTGGTCTCCATAGCTACTCAGACTTCACTGGGCTGGTCTCCATAGCTACTCAGACTTCACTGAGATGGTCTACACAGCTACTCAGACTTCACTGGGCTGGTCTCCATAGCAACTCAGACTTCACTGGGCTGGTCTCCATAGCTACTCAGACTTCACTGGGCTGGTTTCCATAGATACTCAGACTTCACTGGGCTGGTCTCCATAGCAACTCAGACTTCACTGGGCTGGTCTCCATAGCTACTCAGACTTCACTGGGCTGGTCTCCATAGATACTCAGACTTCACTGGGCTGGTCTCCATAGCAACTCAGACTTCACTGGGATGGTCTCCATAGCTACTCAGACTTCACTACTGGGATGGTCTCCATAGCTACTCAGACTTCACTGGGATGGTCTCCATAGCTACTCAGACTTCACTGGGCTGGTCTCCATAGCTACTCAGACTTCACTAGGCTGGTCTCCATAGCTACTCAGACTTCACTAGGCTGGTCTCCATAGCTACTCAGACTTCACTGGGCTTCTTACCTCCTACCTGCTATCTTGTGTGTCCTGGTAAAGGGTGGGACAATTGCAAAAGGCTCCCAAAAGAGTTACTTCCTCCATTACAAAAATGACACATGGTTGGCTTAAAGCCTTCTTTGGGTGCACCTTAAGCACCACACAGAGTGTTGTCTGGGTCAGCCATGATGTGTGTACACATACTTGGCAGCTAGGACAAACAAAGGAGAAAGCAAGTACAGTATTGATAATATTATATCATACACTGTTGTTATGGCTAGTATTTGGGGATCAGTATGCAGCAGGGTACCAGGCTTTACCGGGGGGGGGGGGAGGTGGAAATGCCCAAAACTGCCACAAAGAGCCACTTTCTCCAGAACACATGGGCTACCCATGAAGCAGGGCCTAGGCACCCAGTAGATGGGCTACCCATGAAGCAGGGCTAGTCACCAGTATCTGTAGTTTGGCTCCCCATGAAGCAGGGCCTAGGCAACCAGTAGCTGTGCTGCTACAATGATTCTCTTGTCCTTTGATTGTGAGCAGTTTCTCTGAGCTACACCTAGTTACTACTCTGTGGCTAAGCGTCGTCAAGGTGACAGAGCACTACAAAGATTTGGTTTGGATTTGGTTCTCTGGAAAATTGGAAAATCATTCACTAGCTTGCTGTAGATTAGGGGGATTTGGGTTTGGTTTTGGTTGCCTTGGTGATTTCAGGACAATATTTAAATTACTTTTTGCAGGGGAGTTGCTGATAATGGCACTCGCTGTGTTGCAGGGGAGTTGCTGATAATGGCGCTCGCTGTGTTGCATAGGGGAGTTGTTGATAATGGCGCTCGCTGTGTTGCAGGGGAGTTGCTGATAATGGCACTCGCTGTGTTGCAGGGGAGTTTTGATAATGGCACTCGCTGTGTTGCAGGGGAGTTGTTGATAATGGCACTCGCTGTGTTGCAGGGGAGTTACTGATAATGGCACTCGCTGTGTTGCAGGGGAGTTGTTGATAATGGCACTCGCTGTGTTGCAGGGGAGTTGTTGATAATGGCACTCGCTGTGTTGCAGGGGAGTTACTGATAATGGCACTCGCTGTGTTGCAGGGGAGTTGTTGATAATGGCACTCGCTGTGTTGCAGGGGAGTTGTTGATAATGGCACTCGCTGTGTTGCAGGGGAGTTGTTGATAATGGCACTCGCTGTGTTGCAGGGGAGTTGTTGATAATGGCACTCGCTGTGTTGCAGGGGAGTTGCTGATAATGGCACTTGCTGTGTTGCAGGGGAGTTGTTGATAATGGCACTCGCTGTGTTGCAGGGGAGTTGTTGATAACGGCGCTTCCTGTGTTGCAGGGGAGTTGCTGATAATGGCGCTCGCTATGTTGCAGGGGAGTTGCTGATAATGGCGCTTCCTGTGTTGCAGGGGAGTTTTTGATAATGGCACTCGCTGTGTTGCAGGGGAGTTGCTGATAATGGCACTCGCTGTGTTGCAGGGGAGTTGCTGATAATGGCACTCGCTGTGTTGCAGGGGAGTTGCTGATAATGGCACTCGCTGTGCTGCAGGGGAGTTGCTGATAATGGCACTCGCTGTGTTGCAGGGGAGTTGATGATAATGGCGCTTCCTGTGTTGCAGGGGAGTTGCTGATAATGGCACTCGCTGTGTTGCAGGGGAGTTGCTGATAATGGCACTTCAGTGTTGCAAGTGTGCATCGCTGGGACTGTAAAAACACAAGTGCAGTTATTTACCTAAACAAAATGGCTGTTGGCGATCGCAAATATTGAAATGAATAGTTTTGCTTACTCCTTCCTTGGGTGTTACTGGGTGTGGTTTAGAACTGATTTTCAGCAGCCACACTTAACCATGTAGTCACATTATATTTAGCGCCTAATGAAAACACTCATTGTGTAGAGGAGTCCTCTAGCCACAGATAGTCGTGTCTAGCATTTACAATCAAATGCCGAGTACTCGGGCATGCAGTTTTGAGGACCCCAACTTTGACTGCCTATAACTTGGACGTGGTTATACCTATGCAACAGTTTTAGTATCAAGAGAGAGCACACAGAGAGACCTTCTTTGGAGCTATATATCAAGTCCATACTGCAGAATCTATGGAGCTTCAAAGACGTGACCAGAAGTTTTTGTAAGAATTTGTTATCTTTCTCACCTTTAAAAAAAGGCTACACTGGGGAGGTTCATGAGAACTAAGCATGCACATAAACTAGCCATATAAAATGGACGTCACTACTTCATACCTGCATTCACATGTTCAACGCCAATGCCATCCCTTGAGTGAGCGTGGTGCAGGGGGCGTCACACATTTGGGGCATTTGAGAACAATACTAATTAATACATAATGAAACTCTGAGGATGTCAGTGAACTTCTCCCCAGCCATGCATTGCCAACACTCTGTCTTGAGGATGTCAGTGAACTTCCCCCTGGCCATGCATTGCCAACACTCTGTCTTGAGGATGTCAGTGAACTTCTCCCCTGCCATGCATTGCCAACACTCTGTTTTGAGGATGTCAGTGAACTTCTCCCCTGCCATGCATTGCCAACACTCTGTCTTGAGGATGTCAGTGAACTTCTCCCCAGCCATGCATTGCCAACACTCTGTCTTGAGGATGTCAGTGAACTTCTCCCTGGCCATGCATTGCCAACATTCTGTCTTGAGGATGTCAGTGTACTTCTCCCTGGCCACGCATTGCCAAGACTCTGTCTTGGTATTGCTACTGTTGTGATGTCTGGGATTAGATCTGCTCCCCCTACAACTTGGCAACACACTTCTTCTCCATCATTCCAGCGGCTGACTCTAAACTCTCTGACTAGCTTCTTGAGGTGCTAGCTTCAGCCTCCTTTCTTTACCAAGCATGAGAGCAGTGTCAGTATATAGACAACAGAGAAATAGAGGCTGGACATTCCACATTATAGATGCACACCCATTATAGAGGCTGGACATTCCACATTATAGATGCACACCTGCTATGACAATCTTAACAACTTTTTTATTTTCAACGAAAATTTTTAAATTGTTAACATAAATAAATCTAGCTTTGCATCACAACAAAAATGGCGTCTCACACCTCCATAGCTAGAGCATGCTGATGAATGGAGTCTCACACCTCAATAGCTAGAGCATGCTGATGAATGGAGTCCCACACCTCCATAGCTAGAGCATGCTGATGAATGGAGTCCCACACCTCCATAGCTAGAGCATGCTGATGAATGGAGTCCCACACCTCCATAGCTAGAGCATGCTGATGAATGGAGTCCCACACCTCCATAGCTAGAGCATGCTGATGAATGGAGTCCCACACCTCCATAGCTAGAGCATGCTGATGAATGGAGTCTCACACCTCCATAGCTAGAGCATGCTGATGAATGGAGTCCCACACCTCCATAGCTAGAGCATGCTGATGAATGGAGTCCCCCACCTCCATAGCTAGAGCATGCTGATGAATGGAGTCTCACACCTCCATAGCTAGAGCATGCTGATGAATGGAGTCCCACACCTCCATAGCTAGAGCATGCTGATGAATGGAGTGTCCCTCCATAGCTAGAGCATGCTGATGAATGGAGTCCCACACCTCCATAGCTAGAGCATGCTGATGAATGGAGTCTCCCCCCTCCATAGCTAGAGCATGCTGATGAATGGAGTCCCACACCTCCATAGCTAGAGCATGCTGATGAATGGAGTCCCACACCTCCATAGCTAGAGCATGCTGATGAATGGAGTCCCCCACCTCCATAGCTAGAGCATGCTGATGAATGGAGTCCCACACCTCCATAGCTAGAGCATGCTGATGAATGGAGTCCCACACCTCCATAGCTAGAGCATGCTGATGAATGGAGTCCCCCACCTCCATAGCTAGAGCATGCTGATGAATGGAGTCCCACACCTCCATAGCTAGAGCATGCTGATGAATGGAGTCTCACACCTCCATAGCTAGAGCATGCTGATGAATGGAGTCCCACACCTCCATAGCTAGAGCATGCTGATGAATGGAGTCTCACACCTCCATAGCTAGAGCATGCTGATGAATGGAGTCCCACACCTCCATAGCTAGAGCATGCTGATGAATGGAGTCCCACACCTCCATAGCTAGAGCATGCTGATGAATGGAGTCACACACCTCCATAGCTAGAGCATGCTGATGAATGGAGTCCCACACCTCCATAGCTAGAGCATGCTGATGAATGGAGTCCCACACCTCCATAGCTAGAGCATGCTGATGAATGGAGTCCCACACCTCCATAGCTAGAGCATGCTGATGAATGGAGTCCCACACCTCCATAGCTAGAGCATGCTGATGAATGGAGTCTCCCACCTCCATAGCTAGAGCATGCTGATGAATGGAGTCTCACACCTCCATAGTTAGAGCATGCTGATGAATGGAGTCACACACCTCCATAGCTAGAGCATGCTGATGAATGGAGTCCCACACCTCCATAGCTAGAGCATGCTGATGAATGGAGTCCCACACCTCCATAGCTAGAGCATGCTGATGAATGGAGTCCCACACCTCCATAGCTAGAGCATGCTGATGAATGGAGTCCCACACCTCCATAGCTAGAGCATGCTGATGAATGGAGTCTCCCACCTCCATAGCTAGAGCATGCTGATGAATGGAGTCTCACACCTCCATAGTTAGAGCATGCTGATGAATGGAGTCCCACACCTCCATAGCTAGAGCATGCTGATGAATGGAGTCTCACACCTCCATAGCTAGAGCATGCTGATGAATGGAGTCCCACACCTCCATAGCTAGAGCATGCTGATGAATGGAGTCCCACACCTCCATAGCTAGAGCATGCTGATGAATGGAGTCCCACACCTCCATAGCTAGAGCATGCTGATGAATGGAGTCCCACACGTCCATAGCTAGAGCATGCTGATGAATGGAGTCCCTCACCTCCATAGCTAGAGCATGCTGATGAATGGAGTCCCACACCTCCATAGCTAGAGCATGCTGATGAATGGAGTCCCACACCTCCATAGCTAGAGCATGCTGATGAATGGAGTCCCCCACCTCCATAGCTAGAGCATGCTGATGAATGGAGTCTCACACCTCCATAGCTAGAGCATGCTGATGAATTGAGTCCCACACCTCCATAGCTAGAGCATGCTGATGAATGGAGTGTCCCTCCATAGCTAGAGCATGCTGATGAATGGAGTCCCACACCTCCATAGCTAGAGCATGCTGATGAATGGAGTCTCCCCCCTCCATAGCTAGAGCATGCTGATGAATGGAGTCCCACACCTCCATAGCTAGAGCATGCTGATGAATGGAGTCCCACACCTCCATAGCTAGAGCATGCTGATGAATGGAGTCTCTCACCTCCATAGCTAGAGCATGCTGATGAATGGAGTCCCACACCTCCATAGCTAGAGCATGCTGATGAATGGAGTCCCACACCTCCATAGCTAGAGCATGCTGATGAATGGAGTCCCCCACCTCCATAGCTAGAGCATGCTGATGAATGGAGTCCCACACCTCCATAGCTAGAGCATGCTGATGAATGGAGTCCCACACCTCCATAGCTAGAGCATGCTGATGAATGGAGTCTCACACCTCCATAGCTAGAGCATGCTGATGAATGGAGTCCCACACCTCCATAGCTAGAGCATGCTGATGAATGGAGTCTCACACCTCCATAGCTAGAGCATGCTGATGAATGGAGTCCCACACCTCCATAGCTAGAGCATGCTGATGAATGGAGTCTCACACCTCCATAGCTAGAGCATGCTGATGAATGGAGTCCCACACCTCCATAGCTAGAGCATGCTGATGAATGGAGTCCCACACCTCCATAGCTAGAGCATGCTGATGAATGGAGTCACACACCTCCATAGCTAGAGCATGCTGATGAATGGAGTCCCACACCTCCATAGCTAGAGCATGCTGATGAATGGAGTCCCACACCTCCATAGCTAGAGCATGCTGATGAATGGAGTCCCACACCTCCATAGCTAGAGCATGCTGATGAATGGAGTCCCACACCTCCATAGCTAGAGCATGCTGATGAATGGAGTCTCCCACCTCCATAGCTAGAGCATGCTGATGAATGGAGTCTCACACCTCCATAGTTAGAGCATGCTGATGAATGGAGTCCCACACCTCCATAGCTAGAGCATGCTGATGAATGGAGTCTCACACCTCCATAGCTAGAGCATGCTGATGAATGGAGTCCCACACCTCCATAGCTAGAGCATGCTGATGAATGGAGTCCCACACCTCCATAGCTAGAGCATGCTGATGAATGGAGTCCCACACCTCCATAGCTAGAGCATGCTGATGAATGGAGTCCCACACCTCCATAGCTAGAGCATGCTGATGAATGGAGTCCCTCACCTCCATAGCTAGAGCATGCTGATGAATGGAGTCCCACACCTCCATAGCTAGAGCATGCTGATGAATGGAGTCCCACACCTCCATAGCTAGAGCATGCTGATGAATGGAGTCTCACACCTCCATAGCTAGAGCATGCTGATGAATGGAGTCCCACACCTCCATAGCTAGAGCATGCTGATGAATGGAGTCCCACACCTCCATAGCTAGAGCATGCTGATGAATGGAGTCCCACACCTCCATAGCTAGAGCATGCTGATGAATGGAGTCCCACACCTCCATAGCTAGAGCATGCTGATGAATGGAGTCCCACACCTCCATAGCTAGAGCATGCTGATGAATGGAGTCCCACACCTCCATAGCTAGAGCATGCTGATGAATGGAGTCCCACACCTCCATAGCTAGAGCATGCTGATGAATGGAGTCCCACACCTCCATAGCTAGAGCATGCTGATGAATGGAGTCCCACACCTCCATAGCTAGAGCATGCTGATGAATGGAGTCCCACACCTCCATAGCTAGAGCATGCTGATGAATGGAGTCTCACACCTCCATAGCTAGAGCATGCTGATGAATGGAGTCCCACACCTCCATAGCTAGAGCATGCTGATGAATGGAGTCTCACACCTCCATAGCTAGAGCATGCTGATGAATGGAGTCCCACACCTCCATAGCTAGAGCATGCTGATGAATGGAGTCCCACACCTCCATAGCTAGAGCATGCTGATGAATGGAGTCCCACACCTCCATAGCTAGAGCATGCTGATGAATGGAGTCCCACACCTCCATAGCTAGAGCATGCTGATGAATGGAGTCCCACACCTCCATAGCTAGAGCATGCTGATGAATGGAGTCTCACACCTCCATAGCTAGAGCATGCTGATGAATGGAGTCCCACACCTCCATAGCTAGAGCATGCTGATGAATGGAGTCCCACACCTCCATAGCTAGAGCATGCTGATGAATGGAGTCCCACACCTCCATAGCTAGAGCATGCTGATGAATGGAGTCTCCCACCTCCATAGCTAGAGCATGCTGATGAATGGAGTCCCACACCTCCATAGCTAGAGCATGCTGATGAATGGAGTCCCATACCTCCATAGCTAGAGCATGCTGATGAATGGAGTCTCACACCTCCATAGCTAGAGCATGCTGATGAATGGAGTCCCATACCTCCATAGCTAGAGCATGCTGATGAATGGAGTCTCACACCTCCATAGCTAGAGCATGCTGATGAATGGAGTCCCACACCTCCATAGCTAGAGCATGCTGATGAATGGAGTCCCACACCTCCATAGCTAGAGCATGCTGATGAATGGAGTCTCCCACACCTCCATAGCTAGAGCATGCTGATGAATGGAGTCCCCCACCTCCATAGCTAGAGCATGCTGATGAATGGAGTCCCCCACCTCCATAGCTAGAGCATGCTGATGAATGGACTCCCACACCTCCATAGCTAGAGCATGCTGATGAATGGAGTCTCACACCTCCATGGCTAGAGCATGCTGATGAATGGAGTCTCCCACCACCATAGCTAGAGCATGCTGATGAATGGAGTCTCCCTCCATAGCTAGAGCATGCTGATGAATGGAGTCTCACACCTCCATAGCTAGAGCATGCTGATGAATGGAGTCTCTTACCTCCATAGCTAGAGCATGCTGAGCTATCATGTGAGGACAAGACCATTTTTTTGGCATGCTGATGAATGGAGTCTCCCTCCATAGCTAGAGCATGCTGATGAATGGAGTCTCACACCTCCATAGCTAGAGCATGCTGATGAATGGAGTCTCTTACCTCCATAGCTAGAGCATGCTGAGCTATCATGTGAGGACAAGACCATTTTTTTGGCAAAAAAAATGCCATAACTTTTTAACTTCGTCCATTTTCAAAAGATGGTCTCATCTCGGTGCTGTACAATGATTGTGTGTTTCAATTAACTATAGCTTAATTACTTGCTAGCACTGACCTCATTACAGACAAACTCACTAACCACTAAGCATGGCTCATCAACACTGACCATTTATGGTGCTCAGAGAACCCACAGATTAATTAGCCATTATCCCTACTATAGCACAGACTGGACTCACGATTGGGAAACTGACCTTTCAACAGACCGAAGAAGGAGCTGTCATATGATAATTTTTTAATGTACTAATGACTGAGTTGGAAATATTTCTGTCATCAACGACTTCTTTGGGAAGCCATGTTTATATCTGCGTCTTCTCGCCCACTTCTCGCCCAGTATATGATGGGACAGTGCAAAGTTCATAGCTCAAGAGTGGTCGACAGTAAGTTAGTGCAATAGTGAAGGCTTAGAATAACAAATTTAAAAAAATGAAGAAAATTTAAAAACTCATCTCGTCCTCCTCAACCCTCTCCATGAAGACATCTTATGTGCATCCTATTCCCCTCCAAGGTTGCCATACATGCCCTCCAGGTGGTTCCTTCAAAGCCAGTTGCTAATCACCGAGTTGTCACCTGTAGTCTTGCCCTGAGGGTAAGACAAGACCAACAGCAGCTGCAAAGACTAGAGCTACACTTAGCAAGCTATAGCCTTCACAAGAACTCGAAGGGCTTTGTTGACAGAGCACTATACAGGTCCATGCAGGCAGCAAGGCTAACCAAAGCTCTGGAGCATCACTTTGTTCCTGCTCTAGTGCAGGCATCAAATACACAGCATGTCAAAGGGGGACTCTCAAGACGAGACGTCTAGCCTATAATCTACTAGTTACAGCCAGGCATACCTAGATAACCAGTCCACAAGCTTTAGGTGTCAGAGCCAGTGCTAGCTAACAAGTTTCCTTTGCAAGCAGAGGCAATCGATGATTCACTGAATTCTGCAATTCACACACAATAGAGCAGCTTGCTGCATTCTTCATTGAGACATGTACAGGGAGGTCCACTGTTAGAAGTTGTCGGGAACCTTGATGCCTCCCATAGCCCCATGGGAAATACATCCATCACTCGCTCCAAAAACAAGGAAAAGAAACCGCCGCCATTAAAAAAAATAATAACTAGCAACTTACCAGAACAGCTCGTCAGACTTTCCTTACGGCTGACGGGACGTCCTTCATGGAAAACAGGAGCACATCAGCGCTGAGTAGGCACTTTCAGGGCATGCAAATTGTATTTGAAAACAGCTTAATGTGAGGGTTAACTTCCCACCCAGGTTACAGCCAAGGCATTGAAAGGGTTAATGGAACAGCCCATTCTTACTAGCCCGTGCAGCCCGTTTTGTTTGCTCATCTGTTTTATCTATCTTTCTCTTCACCATGACGACCATTTCCTGTTTACATAAGCCGACTTTATTTGTGGTTTATTATGTTTTAATATAACAGGAAAAACTGTTCCAGTTTAGGAATCAGCTCCGTTGAGGTGAGCTATGCAGAGCTACGTCGCTATATGCCTACACAAAACTTACAGCAACGAAATCCATCAGGAGCATCTCCTTGCTAAAAAAATGAAGGCACTCAGAATGACTCTTGGTAAGCACAGGTGTCTGCGCTGCTTTCCACTGAAGAAGAACTTCCAGAAACAGTTGCAAAAGCCGTGAAGAGACTGTTTATGAAGGCAGTTGCGATCATCAGCCATTTTTTAAACATCACTCGCTCGCTCGCTCGTCCTGCCCAACCAGAAGTCAAGTTTTAAATATTGTAAATCAAGAAAGCAGCCTATTGGGCATGTGCATACAGAGTATGGGTGCACAGTTCAAATTCTTCAATTTAATATAATTCCCCCCCCCCCCCCCCATCCCCGATGATGTCTGAGTTTGCGTCAGTTAGCGCTTATGAGGTTTAATTGGTTAAGGCAGTGACCCATTCACTTTACCTCCAGGGGTGACCACAATGCATGCACACACAGTCATACCACACACCATGCACGATGCATGCATACATAGTCACACCATGTCACACCATGCATGATACATGCATACATAGTCACACCATGCACGATGCATGCACACATAGTCACACCATGCATGATACATGCATACATAGTCACACCATGCACGATGCATGCATACATAGTCACACCATGCATGATGCATGCACACATAGTCACACCATGCATGATGCATGCATACATAGTCACACCATGCACGATGCATACATACATAGTCACACCATGCACGATGCATGCATACATAGTCACACCATGCACGATGCATACATACATAGTCACACCATGCACGATGCATACATACATAGTCACACCATGCACGATGCATGCATACATAGTCACACCATGCACGATGCATGCATACATACTTGTAGTCACAGCATGCGTGGCAATCTGAAGTCCATCACTTCCCTCACCAATTACTACAATATTGAATGAACACTTCTAATTAGCACCTACCTGCGCTCCTCTGAAGAATTGTTTGGTAAATGTGAAGAACTTCTCCTGCCCTGCAGTGTCCCTGAACCCCCACCACACCCACACCCACACACACACACACATACACACACACACACATACACACACACATACACACACATGGTTGATTGTTATATGCCATTCATAACACACACACACACATACATACTAAACTACAAGTCTATCAGCTACACATAGGGTCTAGGTGTGTGTGTGTGTGTGCATGTGTGTGTGTGAGAGAGGGTGTTGGTGTGTGAGGGTGTGTGAGGGGTGGGAGGGGCTTGGTATGTGTGAGGGTGTGATGGGGCTCGGTGAGCGTACGAGAAATAAATGCTTGACTTGACTAGGTAGTCACGCTCTAGTACTTTCCATCAGAAGCCACACTTGCTAATCCCATACCTGATGTCACACTTGCTAATCCCATACCTGATGTCACACATGCTAATCCCATACCTGATGTCACACTTGCTAATCCCATACCTGATGTCACACTTGTTAATCTTATACTTGAAGTGACATCATATAGTGACACGCCTTAAATCAGAGAAGATTTGTAGTTGAAAGGACGCCCTTCCCTCCAGACAGGTACACACTTGAATGTGTATTTGCTGGTACAGGGTGGTTTCCATAACTTCCACCTGTCTTTGCAGAGAAGCATTGAGTTAAGACTCAAGGGTTCATCCAGAGAGAAGGAGGGGCTATCTTCAAGTGGCGGCAGGTGGTGAGGCTGGCAGAGGCTGCAAGCATCACTACATCACATAACTCCATCCAGGAGTACCATCTTCCCAAAGGCGAAGAGATTCAGAGGGGTCCTAGGTAAATGTAAGTGGCTTGGACTACTTCTCAGATGGACTGCAGACGCAGAAGTACAGCCCTGGAAGAGACTATGCGCATGATGTGGTTGAGATGCTCAGCTATACTGGGGGCTTGCTTGTAGCAGCTGCAATAGGTTTTAAACAATAATGATCTCACTCAATGCTAATTATAATACAGCACTGAGTTTGCTTGATTGCATAATCAAGTGAGAACCCCCCCCCCCCCCCCACACACACACATACACTGCTTTTCTTCAGGCACTCAAAGTTGGACACCTGAAAACCGCACGCCTGAATTCCCTGCAGTTCTGATCGGAATATGCAAGAAGGTTGAAATTATTGCTAGGGGAAGCTTTACTCTACACAAGGAGTGTTATCATTAGACGCTACAACGTGAGCAGTGGTCAAGGGTGTTGGTTGAAAATTAATTTTCCACATTTTAGCGCCAACGAGTAGAGCTTCCTCTAGCTACTGGTACTAATTTCAAATGTCTCAGCACTTTCCAATAGGAGCCAGAACTACAGAGAGTCAGGCATGCACCCCCCAACTTTCCTGCAACTTTGCTGTTTTTAATGATCTTATGTCTTATGTGTTATGATTAGACACTAAAACTTAAGTAGGTGGTCAGCGCGTGGTCAATTAATTTCCCACCACGTGCTAGACCACATACTTACGTTTTAGCTGCTAATGATAACACTAATTGTATAGAGTATGCTGCTGGTACTAATTTCAAATGTCTTGCACTTTACAATTAGGAGTTAGAAATAGCTTGGGCATGCTGGTTTTGAGGACCTCAACTTTGACTGCCTGTACCTTGGGTATGGTTGTACCTATGCAACAGTTTTTAGTATCAAAAGAGAGCACACAGAGAGAGCTATCGACTTTGTACATTTTCTAGAAATGAAAACTTGGCTCAGGGATTGTGATTTTTTTCAATTAAAAAACACACTCCCTGCGTAAGTCATACACAGAGACAGACAGACATACATTCTTCAAACTTTATTTATTTAGATTTATTTATTTAGATTGTCACCTGTTCGAGACCCAGTGTTCTCATGCAACCATTGGACATGTTAAAGTAATGAGCGTCCCTCACATAGAGCACACACCGGGTAGCTAGGCAGCTCATCACATGAATGGAACACAATGTGACAGAGTATTTAAAGAACTTCTTCTGCAGCACTAAAACATTCTGTCAGCAATTGTGTGTACAATACCCATGTGTCCACACGTAATGTGTTAAATATAAGGCCACACCCACTTCCTGGTATCATCTTAAAATTTCCCGAGCTGCCTCTGCCTATGCAAGTTATGAGAGGGGCCTGAAACACAGATCTTCCGAGGTGAGTTTCAAGGGGGCTTTCATACTTCCTAAGGCTTTTTGGAGTGCCACTTAATGAAAGGTTCCAGACAAGCCGCGAATCCTCTTAGAAGCATCGGCCAAAACCATTTAGGTAGCTAAGAAGCTGTCCATGTGAGTTCTAGCTGAGACATCGGCTTTGGTTGGGCGGGTTGCCAGCTGCCATTTTAACAAGTGGGTCAGCGAATACAGAAGAGCACCAATTAGAACTCCAAGTCCAGCCTCACTTAGAAAATGTCTAATTTTTCTGGGATTCTCACAAACAAGCTCAACTCGTATTTCTACCTCCTCTGGAGCAAGAGGAGACTTCATAGAAGCTCAGCACAGCCATCCTCTTAGCCCTGACCTAAGTCATGCCCGATCACCTGGAATTATTTCCTGTCTAGATATAATTAGTGCACTCAAACCAGACAACAGCCAGCTAATCCAGTCCTTGTTGACTTTACCTAGCAACAGGGAGGCTCTCTGAAGCCAGCAATGGGGAGGCTCTCTGAAGCCACTCTGCCTAGCAATGGGGAGGCTCTCTGAAGCCACTCTGCCGGGCAATGGGGAGGCTCTCTGAAGCCACTCTGCCTGGCAATGGGGAGCTCTCTGAAGCCTAGCAATGGGGAGGCTCTCTGAAGCCACTCTGCCTGGCAATGGAGTGCTCTCTGAAGCCACTCTGCCTAGCAATGGGGAGGCTCTCTGAAGCCACTCTGCCTGGCAATAGGGAGGCTCTCTGAAGCGACTCTGCCTAGCAATGGGGAGGCTAGCAATGTGGAGGCTCTCTGAAGCCACTCTACCTAGCAATGGGGAGGCTCTCTGAAGCCACTCTACCTAGCAATGGGGAGGCTCTCTGAAGCTACTCTACCTAGCAATGGGCAGGCTCTCTGAGGCCACTCTGCCTGGAAATGGGGAGGCTCTCTGAAGCCACTCTGCCTGGCAATGGGGAGGCTCTTTGAAGCCACTCTACCTAGCAATAGGGAGGCTCTCTGAAGCGACTCTGCCTAGCAATGGGGAGGCTATTCTGCCTAGCAATGTGGAGACTCTCTGAAGCCACTCTGCCTAGCAATGGGGAGGTTCTCTGAAGCCACTCTGCCTAGCAAAGGGGAGGCTATTCTGCCTAGCAATGTGGAGGCTCTCTGAAGCCACTCTGACTAGGGCTCTCTGAAGTCATTCTTCCCGGCAATGGGGAGGCTCTCCAAAGCCACTCTACCTAGCAATGGGGAGGCTCTCTGAAGCCACTCTGCCTAGCAACAGGGAGGCTCTCTGAAGCTACTATCGTGCTGCTGTTATCTTGTGTGTGAGGTGAAGGCGCATAACTGGACCATACCTGCAGAGAGACGACCATCTCTCACACTAATTAGATCAGAGCTGAATAATAATTAAACAGGAGAGCATAGAACATGGTCGCCGCTGACCAACACAACTTGTTCACGCTCCCCAGAACTTGTTCACGCTCCCCAGAACTTGTTCATGCTCCCCAGAACTTGTTTACACTCCCCAGAACTGGTTTACATTCCCCAGAACTTGTTTATACTCCGCAAAACTTGTTTATACTCAGTAGAACTTGTTTATACTCAGTAGAACTTGTTTATACTGCTCCAGACCAAAATCATTCATTATATAACCCCTCCCCACTTTGACATCAGTCCAACCTTGGCTAGCAAGACTGGTCTGCTCTTGTGAGTAGCTTTGCAGTGACATCTGCTTCAGAGATTCCTGACAGGAACACCCCCAAAGTGAAGTCAGTGAAGTGCAAGAGAGAAAGTGACTGCGACCCAAATCACGCAAATGTATGGCACTTACTGGTTGCTAAGCATAGCACTTAGGCTTCAAGAATAGTCAGCAGCAGATGTCGAACAAGCAGCAGCCAGGCATGCTGCAATAGTGTGAGACGTGTTTACTACACATCTGCTAAAGTGTTGGTTACCAGAAATGGAAGAAATACTGTCTCTCTTGAGCTGGAGAGAGATTGGCTGGTGGTAAACAGGTGAAGGTCAGAACTCTACCATGAAGTAGACAATAACAACAGAAGCTTGTCTTGCACAGTACCTCAGGGGAGAAAGACTTGAAGGAAGAACACAAGAAGAAGCAGGAAGTAATCTTCTTTGCTTTCTCTTGCACAGTACACCAGGGGAGAAAGACTTGAAGGAAGAACACAAGAAGAAGCAGGAAGTAATCTCTCTTTGCTTTCTCTTGTACAGTACACCAGGGGAGAAAGACTTGAAGGAAGAACACAAGAAGAAGCAGGAAGTAATCTCTCTTTGCTTTCTCTTGTACAGTACACCAGGGGAGAAAGACTTGAAGGAAGAACACAAGAAGAAGCAGGAAGTAATCTCTCTTGCTTTCTCTTGTACAGTACACCAGGGGAGAAATACTTGAAGGAAGAACACAAGAAGAAGCAGGAAGTAATCTCTCTTTGCTTTCTCTTGTACAGTACCTCAGGGGAGAAAGACTTGAAGGAAGAACACAAGAAGAAGCAGGAAGTAATCTCTCTTTGCTACATATATTGTTATAGGTACAAGCTCAAACAAACCACGCCAAGACCCAGAGAAGAAAAATTAGCCCTAGAGATAGACTAGCCCTACCATGTTACTAGCACTAGCAGGTTATTAGCCCTAGCAGGTTATTAGCCCTAGCAGGTTATTAGCCCTTGCAGATTATTAGCCCTAGCAGGTTATTAGCCCTAGCTGGTTATTAACCCTAGCAGGTTATTAGCCCTAGCAGGTTATTAGCCCTAGCAGGTTATTAGCCCTAGCAGGTTATTAGCCCTAGCTGGTTATTAACCCTAGCAGGTTATTAGCCCTAGCAGATTATTAGCCCTAGCTGGTTATTAACCCTAGCAGGTTATTAGCCCTAGCAGGTTATTAGCCCTAGCAGGTTATTAGCCCTAGCAGGTTATTAGCCCTAGCCCTAGAGATAGACTAGCCCTAGCAGTTTATTGGCTTATCAGATTATTAGCCCTAGCTGGTTATTAACCCTAGCAGGTTATTAGCCCTAGCAGGTTATTAGCCCTAGCAGTTTATTGGCCCTAGTGGTAGATTAGGGCTAGCAGGATATAGTGGTGGCTCCGACAGGCCGGCCAGTCCAGCTTTGGCCGGAACACTTCCAGACATTACTAAATTAATGGGTGTGGTTATGAGGAGGTGCATGTGCATGTTATTTATGCAGCTACGCACGCACACACACACACACATCAGTGAAGGTGGTTTAGTGCAACACCTCAAGTGAAAGCATATCATGTTCCTCTGTCTCAAGAGAATGACTGAGCAACTGATGATATTCACAACATCTCACAGACAATCTCATTGATTAGAGTGGGCTCTCCAATGGACCACACCCTCCAATGGACTGCACCCTCGATTAGACTATGTAGCTAGACACCTCATGCATTTGATTTGATTTTGTCAATGACTTTAATTAAGTAAGGTCAAAAATAAGTAAGGTCAATGGCAGATATACTGGGGGGGGGGGGGGGGGGGGGCAATTATTGTTTTTTTTGCATGCACCAGGTTTTTGCATGCACCAGGTAATAAGTCATGACGACATTAAGCACCAACCCCCCCAACCCCCACTTTTTAATTTTAATAATTTTTTCTGCAGTATTAAAATATAGTGTCCGCAATTGTGTGTACAATACTTTTAAGAAGCCACACCCATTCCACACCCACTTCCTCGCTTAACCATCTAAAAATTGCCAAAGCCTCCACTGATATAATTATTAGCCCTAGTGGTAGACCAGAATAGCAGGCCTAGTGGTAGACCAGGAATAGCAGGCATATACTCACAACTACTACTGTACAGACATTCAGTGCCTGATGGCTGAAACTTACCAGACTCTTAACCTAACTTTAACATCCCGTACTGACACGACAACATTAGTGAAGTCTACACCTACAAGGGCACAAGACAAACGCCAATACAATGCAGTAAAAGATGTACCTTTAAACCCCTTGTCCCTATCCCTCCACCTGCCTTACCCAGCGTGGGTCTGCTGTCGGTTTTCTTGTCAGAGGCATAACGCTGTATGAGACTGGTCTTTCCAACTTCAGAGCTACCCAGCACCAGAACTTTAAATGTTGCAGCCACGGCCTCCTCCTCCTCCTCCCCACGTACCTCCCTGGCCATATATAGGCACCTACACAGGTAGTCCTAAAGCTACTAACTTACGACTACGCCACAACTGCAATATTCCTCCTCGTAGCTCCGTTAAATTCTAGTCGTAGGAGACACACCTCCAAACTTAGATTGGTTTGATAATAAAGGTCGTCAATAGGTATAAGACTTCTGGGTTGTGGTTTACAGTGTGCAAGCGGGAGCGGAGGAGAAATTTGTACGGATATGTGAAGGCCTCTACAATGGGGTGGAAGCTAGGATAGTGCCGGACGGAAGTCAGTCGAGGTGGGATAGAGAGGGGACTTGGGCACGAGTGTCCTCTGTCACCAATATTGTATGAGTCAGGAATGGTGGATGAACTAGATTAGAGGGAGCTGAGCTGGGATTGAGTGGATGGTACATGGTGTGGTGCATTGCTCTATGCAGATGATATTGTGCTTTTAGCTGGCACATGAGTGGAGTTGCAAGAGATGTTGGTTATGATGCAGAACTATGCGATAAGATAGAAGTTTAATGAGAAGAAGAGTAACTAAATGATCATTGGGAAAGGGAGGAGCTCGAAGTAGTGGAAGCGTTCAAATACCCGGGTGTGTGGTTTGATGAGGAACTGAGAGGGAATGTACACTTGGATGAGATAAGGAATGGATTGGAAAGGCAGTGAGTGTGGATGAGTCAAGTGAATGGAAAAAACAGAAGTGGATAAGGTAAGATGGTGTTGGAGCTGTTAGCGACATGCTGCTGAAGTATGGCTGACAGGAGGACAGACTGCTTGTAGGACATTAGAGTCAGCTCAGTTGAGAGTGGGAAGAAACCTATTAGGGGTTAGCAACACGCAAGCAGGAGGACTTGGGATGAAGGAAGTTGGCAGAGAGGAGGTAGGAGAGAAAAAAATCCTCTAGAGTTGCCTTCCGAGGATTTCCTCAAAAGTGCCTGCTGTTGACTAGAAATACTATATAGCACAGATGGAGGAGGGTAGACTGGTGAAGGTTGTGGCAGACTAGCTAAGAATAGATGGTGGGAAGACTGTTGGGGAGGAAATTGATGAGTAGGGTCAGGGAGGCAATGGAAGGTGAAGATGAAGAAGAGAAATGTGTGTGACTGGGAAGAGGATGTCGAGAGTAAGAGCAGCATGAAGTGGTATAGGTTGGCAAAAGGTGATGGAGCAGAATGGTATGCAAGGTGATTACAGGGATATCAGGGAGGGAGGTTGATGTTTAGGTTGAGAACAGGGTCAGCAGGTCTATTGCAGGACAAGAAGCGATGTAGGCTGTGTAGTGATGATAGATGCATGTTGTGTGACAGGAAGGAATGGGGGGACTTTCTATAGGCTGTGATGAATTTGGAAGGGAACGGAAAGTGTTAATGAATGAGCTGATGGAATCGAGGGAGCTGGAATGCAGTTTGAGATAATGGGCAATGAGGGGGAGGTGGCATTGTAGCTTGGGAAGGAGTGGAGGGTGTGAGTAATCAGGTGATGGTGGAAGTGTGTGGATGCATTTTGCATAGTGAAGTGTTGGCAGAGGAGGAAGGGACTGATTTATGGCCTCCCCTCACCCACTCCACTGTAGCCAAGCAGTACAACTGATGTGTATATATGTATGTCATGGTGTTTATTATATATAGCACCATTTGACCTCATTTACTTTCATTATTTGTTTATTTTCGTACTGCTCAGTATTTCTGGTGTGATGGTCCCAAGGGACTCAGTATTTCGAAGAGTAAATTATAGCAAAGCATCGAGATGAGGTGCGATGGAGATGGAGGGTGGGAGAAAAAATGTAGGTAAAACTAACGACTCAGTTGGATTGACTTGTTAAAATAATTTGACCAGTTCTGACCTATATTGCATTTCACCTCTAGTTCATGCTAGCACCGTTTTTAGTCTCGCCCTTGCCCAGCCAGGCCTTTGTGCAATCTCCCTTCTCTGTTGTATTTCTCTTGCGATAAAACACAAAGATTATGGGATTCATCTCACAATCTATCTCTCCAACTCAATTTGGATTTCTAACTACAAGTCTCACCTATTGATTTAACAATGACTCTTGAACTGAATGACATATTTTTCCTTAGTTTAAAAGAGCCTACAGATCACTCAATTATATAACTATCATCATCATGCATAAGATCAGGAGATCACATCAAGTTACTCCACACTCGATCCACTGCAATCAGAAGTCAGCATTTCTTCTCCCTTACCTGTGGAACTCTCTGCCATGTATTGATCCATCTTAACATATCATTGTCTACAATTAATTATCTCTTAAAATCATATTATCATCATTGCAAACTTTGATTCCAATAACTCGTGCATATTCCACCTTCGATGTCCATGTGTAAATTGTTCTAATGTTCCCTCCCCTTGTAATTTCAAGCCATTATTGGCTATTATAATATAGTTAATTTCTATATAGTAGACCTTCAGTACAAAGCTACATCCTCATATCACTGTCACCTCATCTGTAATTCATGTGTCCTGTAAATAGTAATATATATATATACTCAGTCAGTATATACGTCCTGTCTGATTGGGTGCCTTGTGTTATACTTGCACTCTATACTTGCACTCAACGAAGATGATTTCATCCTCCTCAAGATAAATACTAAATAATAAGATAAATAAATCTACATAAATAATTAATATAGATAGATGAATAATATCTAGATATTTAAATAATTAATAATAGATAGATAAATAATTAATAATAGATAGATAAATAATAAATAACAATAACTGAAATATAAATGGAGGAAAGAGAAAGAAACAAAACAAAACTGGATCCTGACCCTGGCCCTCTTATGCACACCAATCAGTATACAGATCTAAACAACAATAACAGCATGAAAATAACAACAATGACAGCATGACAATAACAACAATGACAGCATGACAATAACAACAATGACAGCATGACAATAACAACAATGACAGCATGACAATAACAACAATGACAGCATGACAATAACAACAATGACAGCGTGACAATAACAACAATGACAGCATGACAATAACAACAATGACAGCGTGACAATAACAACAATGACAGCGTGACAATAACAACAATGACAGCGTGACAATAACAACAATGACAGCATGACAATAACAACAATGACAGCATGACAATAACAACAATGACAGCCTGACAATAACAACAATGACAGCATGACAATAACAACAATGACAGCATGACAATAACAACAATGACAGCATGACAATAGCAACAATGACAGCATGACAATAACAACAATGACAGCATGACAATAACAACAATGACAGCATGACAATGACAGCATGACAATAACAACAATGACAGCATGACAATAACAACAATGACAGCATGACAATAACAACAATGACAGCATGACTATAACAACAATGACAGCATGACAATAACAACAATGACAGCATGACAATAACAACAATGACAGCATGACAATAACAACAATGACAGCATGACAATAACAACAATGACAGCATGACAATAACAACAATGACAGCATGACAATAACAACAATGACAGCATGACAATAACAACAATGACAGCATGACAATAACAACAATGACAGCATGACAATAACAACAATGACAGCATGACAATAACAACAATGACAGCATGACAATAACAACAATGACAGGTTGACAATAACAACAATGACAGCATGACAATAACAACAATGACAGCATGACAATAACAACAATGACAGCATGACAATAACAACAATGACAGCATGACAATAACAACAATGACAGGTTGACAATAACAACAATGACAGCATGACAATAACAACAATGACAGCATGACAATAACAACAATGACAGCATGACAATAACAACAATGACAGGTTGACAATAACAACAATGACAGCATGACAATAACAACAATGACAGCATGACAATAACAGCAATGACAGCATGACAATAACAACAATGACAGCATGACAATAACAACAATGACAGCATGACAATAACAACAATGACAGCATGACAATAACAACAATGACAGCATGACAACAACAACCAGTATACCTGCCATCATCACTAAAGGAGCATCTCTTCTCTCCTAGAGAGCAAAGATCAATTCTTCACAAACATCAGTTGGTTCATATTACAACCCAATTCGTATATTTATCAGGCAAGCATCAATTACATAATTTTAACGAATAATAGCTTAGTCCTAGCTGTGTCACCTGTCTCGGGACTGTTACCCTCACTGACACAGGCAACATTTGACAACATGGTGTCCATGTTCAGGCCATTGTGCTGATAGCCACAGAGTTGGCAAAGCCCTACCTAGCAGGTGTCTTCTAACTCCTATATACTGTCTAAGCAACCATCTAAGCAAGAAGAAGAAACATCTAACCATTATCTGCAGCAGTAAGCAATGTTCAGAGGCGAAGAAGAGGTTCAAGTATGCTAACATAGACCCATGCCACTTCTTCACACCAATGGCAGTAAATGAAAGTGTCCTGGAACTGCCTATGAAGGAGTTAGGTCGACAGATTTGACGGATTAGCTAGCAGGGAGAGAAGCCTTACTGGATTATGGCAGTGGTTGGCAGTGGTAATTTAAAAAAGGGAACTCTGCATCTGTCATTGGGGTGTTAGACAGGGCCTTTTTGAGCGAAACCATGGTTTTTAAGTCTTTGGTTAAATTATCATTATCTTCCTATTGTGTCTTGTTATTGTTATTATATTATTATATTACTGTTGTTGTTGTTATTGTATTGTTGTTCTTGTATTATTGTTGTTTTTATTGTATTATTGTTTTTGTGGTTATTATATTATTATTGTTGTTGTTATTCTATTATTGTTATTATTGTTGTTGTTATTGTATTATTGTTATTATTATTGTTGTTATTGTATTATTGTTATTATTGTTGTTGTTATTGTATTATTGTTGTTGTTATTGTATTATTAGTAATCTTATTATTGTTATTATTGTTGTTGTTATCGTATTATTATATTTTTGTTGTTATTGTATTAATATTGTTATTATATTCTTCTTATTATTATTGTTAATCTTGTAGTTATTATTACTTATTATTGTTGTTGTTATCAATTGCATTATTGTTATTATTGTCTTGTTATTGTTATATTATTATCATTGTTGTTGTTATTATATTATTATTAATAATAACCTTCTCGATAATTATTTTCTCTCTCAAGGTTTTAACTAGACTTCATCAGGAATATTTCTGATGATGGCTAGAGCATCTTTTTACTATTCCTAGTGAAGGCTGGAGCATATAGTCATTATCCCTGATGAAGGCTGGAGCTTCTAGTCATTATTCCTGATGAAGGCTAGAGCATATAGTCATTATTCCTGATGAAGGCTAGAGCATCTAGTCATTATCCTGATGAAGGCTAGAGCATCTAGCCATTATTCCTGGTGAAAGCTGGAGCATCTAGTCATTATTCCTGATGAAGGCAGGAGCAACTAGTCATTATTCCTGATGAAGGCAGGAGCAACTAGTCATTATTCCTGATGAAGGCTAGAGCATCTAGTCATTATTCCTGATGAAGGCTAGAGCATCTAGTCATTATTCCTGATGAAGGCTAGAGCATCTACCTGATGAAAGCTGGAGCATCTAGTCATTATTCCTGATGAAGGCTGGAGCATCTAGTCATTATTCCTGATGAAGGCTGGAGCATCTAGTCATTATTCCTGATGAAGGCTGGAGCATCTAGTCATTATACCTGATGAAGGCTGCAGCATCTAGTCATTATTCCTGATGAAAGCTAGAGCATCTAGTCACTATTCCTGATGAAGGCTAGAGCATCTAGTCATTATTCCTGATGAAGGCTAGAGCATCTGGTCATTATTGCTGATGAAGGCTTGAGCATCTGGTCATTATTCCTGATGAAGGCTATAGCATCTAGTCATTATTCCTGATGAAGGCTAGAGCATCTGGTCATTATTCCTGATGAAGGCTAGAGCATCTAGTCATTATTCCTGATGAAGGCTAGAGCATCTAGTCATTATTCCTGATGAAGGCTGGAGCATCTAGTCATTGCACCTGATGAAGGCTGGAGCATCTAGTCATTATTCCTGAGAAGGCTGCACATCTAGTCATTATTCTTGAAGAAGGCTTGAGCATCTAGTCATTATTCCTGATGAAGGCTGCAGCATCTAGTCATTATTCCTGATGAAGGCTGCAGCATCTAGTCATTATTCCTGATGAAGGCTGGAGCATCTGGTCATTATTCCTGATGAAGGCCGGTCATTATTCCTGATGAAGGTAGAGCATCTAGTCATCATTCCTGATGAAGGCTGGAGCATCTAGTCATCATTCCTGATGAAGGCTGGAGCATCTAGTCATCATTTCTGATGAAGGCTGGAGCATCTAGTCATTATTCCCGATGAAGGCTGGAGCATCTAGTCATTATTCCTGATGAAGGCTGGAGCATCTAGTCATTATTCCTGATGAAGGCTGGAGCATTTAGTCATTGCTCCTGATGAAGGGTGGAGCATCTAGTCATTATTCCTGATGAAGGCTGGAGCATCTAGTGATGAAGGCTGGGGCATCTGTTGAAATGTTGAGAGAGTAAATTTCAAGTGAAGGTTATTGTAATTTTGTTATGTCAACTGAGAGTCGTTGATGATTAACAATTGTTGTTGCCGTTGTGATTATTATTATTATTGTTGTTGTTGTTGTTATTATTATTATTATTATTATTATTATTATTATTATTATATTATTATTATTATTATTATTATTATTATTATTATTATTATTATTATTATTATTATTATTATTATTATTATTATTATTATTATTATATTATTATTATTATTATTATTATTATTATTATTATTATTATTATTATTATTATTATTATTATTATTATTATTATTATTATTATTATTATTATTATTATTATTATTATTATTATTATTATTATTATTATATTATTATTATTATAGTGATGGACCCAGCACCTGTGTTCTATTATAGTTGATAGACCCAGCACCTGTGTTCTATTATAGTTGATAGACCCAGTGCCTGTGTTCTATTATAGTTGATAGAGCCAGTGCATGTGTTCTATTATAGTTGATAGACCCAGTGCCTGTGTTCTATTATAGTTGATAGACACAGCGCCTGTGTTCTATTATAGTTGATAGAACCAGTGCATGTGTTCTATTATAGTTGATAGACCCATTGCCTGTGTTCTATTATAGTTGATATACCCAGTGCCTGTGTTCTATTATAGTTGATAGACCCAGTGCCTGTGTTCTATTATAGTTGATAGACACAGCGCCTGTGTTCTATTATAGTTGATAGAACCAGTGCATGTGTTCTATTATAGTTGATAGACCCATTGCCTGTGTTCTATTATAGTTGATATACCCAGTGCCTGTGTTCTATTATAGTTGATAGACCCAGCACCTGTGTTCTATTATAGTTGATAGACCCAGTGCCTGTGTTCTATTATAGTTGATAGAGCCAGCGCCTGTGTTCTAATGTGTGTCCCGGAGGACTGGAGGTGTTATATCTTGGCAGTAGATTGGACGTGACCAATGAGAGTCTAGATCCACACACTGCCTCAAAGTTCAGAGCAATCCTCTGAACTTTGTCTGGTAATTGTTTCCTTCTGAAGTTCAGAGCCTCTTCCACAAGGAGATATGATTACTTACAAGTAGTGCAATGAGAGAGCTACTCCACATGGACATGGGGGATGCCACATGCATGCCTTGGACATGCCACATGCAGCATCCCTTGGACATGGGAGTGCCACATGCAGCATCCTTGAATCCTTTGCTAAGTTAGTAAACCAGCACACTCCCCAAAACAGTTGAAAGATCCTGTGTCTACCACCTCTTTCCTCCCACTCTCATAACCTGAGGACCATAAGTTACAAACACATGACAAATATGATCAAATATGTAATAACTCACTCATTATAGATTAGATTGACAGAGCAAATGTACACATTAGACATTAATAGGACCTCTATCTGTCAATTACTCTATCTGTTAATTAATAAACTCTAAATATAATACAGATTTTTTTTAACCAGTAAAATATTGTTCTTCATTAAATCATAAGTAGAATGTTTGTGGTTTTATTAAACCACTTACGATGTAACTTTCTCTCTCCTCTCTTTTAGATATAACTTTTTTGCTTTGTATTAGGTAAGGGGTAGCCATAAAAGCATCTTTACATTTCCGATAATTTTGGCCTCAAGAGCTAGTTCATTGTGTGTACTTCCCAATGATACTTGCATAGTAGGCTAGAGCTTAAATACATGTAGTACTTACAAAACATTTACACTTTAATCACAGGTCATAGGTGACTGGTCGGTAATACTTGCTTTTTATGATGCTACCAGAGCACCCACACTCACTTTCTCCTGTTAGTCATTATACTGGCAGGTGAGGCGAGCGCACAGACTGCACTCTATCTCATGATATTTCCATCACTGGCAGGTGAGGTGAGTGCACTCTATCTCATGATATTTCCATCACTGGCAGGTGAGATGAGCACACAGACTGCACTCTATCTCATAAGAAAAGGACAGAATCAAAAGACAGAGCAAAGAAAGTGACTCCAGATCATAAAAATTATGTACTAAGAACAAAAATGACTGATGGTCGATGCACTTCTATGGGAGGCCATGATATTCATGGTCCATTCCATATATACAATGAAAGAATGGCATCACAACTGTCAACTCAAGAATGGTTGACAATGAGGAGCTGAAACTTGAAATCTAGTTAGTATAGCAGTGAACGTATATATAGAGTAATTAAAAAAATTGAAAAACAACTCCTTTAAGTAGTTTCGTACAACAGAACAACTCCAGAACTGACCAATCATACTTGTTATTCTCTACTGTTATTCTCTACATGCATTTATTATTATTATGATGACGATGATGATGATGATGATCACTATTATTATTATTATTGTTGTTGTTGTTGTTGTTATTATTATTATTATTATTATTATTATTATTATTATTATTATTATTACTACTACTACTACTACTACTACTACTACTACTATACTATTATTATTATTATTATTATTATTACTATTACTATTACAATTATTATTATTTTTT
Source organism: Cladorhizidae sp. MBARI D1340-BT2 (assembly GCA_028752905.1). Taxonomy (NCBI): domain Eukaryota; kingdom Metazoa; phylum Porifera; class Demospongiae; order Poecilosclerida; family Cladorhizidae; species Cladorhizidae sp. MBARI D1340-BT2. Next base: position 37,128,629 of record JAQNBH010000010.1, on the reverse strand, counting down.
ATTTTATTTTTTTTAATTAAAAAAAAAATTTTTTTTTAAAATATTTTATTATATAGGTATATATAATATGTATATGTATAGGTACAATCTAAATAATGTCCATCAATCCCATCTGCTGTCCCATTGTCCCCAAAACAGAACTTGCATTTCCCCTCTGAATTGCGACAGAGATCCTCTGTAGCAGGTACTGAAATGAGTCGCTATCTTCAGTGGCTGTCTTGAGGCGACGTCCAAGTTCTCGTATAAAGACCTTTGTTTTGGGGCCAAAAACACCACAGGTCTCCACTGCCACTGGCATGAACAGGTAGGATGAGTCTAGGTTGCAGTACTTTGACATCTTCATATCCTCTGCTTTTGCTGCTACTGCACCGAGTTTGTTTACCGCCAGCCTGATATTTGAAGCCGCAAAAGTGTCTGCACATGTAGCATCCCAGACCAGGAGCTTCCCTCTTGACCATGGAACAATGGACATGCCATCAGGTCTCTTCCCGTCTGATCTCATTAGGCCCGAGGGTTCAAGGCGGGAAGGGATCTTAGCAGAAACCAGTGATCTATGTATTACATCATTGATGGCAGCGTGTCGAGACCCTGACTCATTTTGCAACTAAGCCCATGGGTAGCCAGATGGTCCACGGCATCTCCACAATGTTCACATTGATGGGGTTGACATAATGAGGCTCCAAGTCTGAGGCCTATGGCAATGCGGATGGAGTCATCAGACATTCTCAAACCCAGAGAGGAGACAGGCAAGGCATTTAACCATGCACCAGACTCTGTAGCAGAGGTGGCAATGAGGCGAGCTCTGGACTGAGCATCAGGAGCTTCAGCAAGTAGGAAATCTGCTCTGGCTTGTACTCTTGGATGGTCCCACACTTTCTGATGATGTGAGGCAGGAGGGAGAGGAGGGGATTGCTCATGACCCTTCTGCCACACTGACAGAGCTGATGTTACTAGAGGAGTAGAGCAACCTTGAAGTGGTTCCGGAAGCAAGTGCTGGACTAGGTCAGTTGATCCTTGAACAGAAGCTAGATAAGATGATGGTGCAATATGAACTGCACTCCTAATTCCAAGGCCACCCTTTTTCACTGGTAAGGTTGCTTGCAGCCATGACTTATCACTCAAGTTTGTGTTGGAGATGTTGCTGAGGATTGAACGAAGAAGAGCATCATACTCCTCCAGACATGAAGATGCAAAGCAAGGAGCGGTCCTGAGGATGTGCATCATCTTGGGAATAGCAAATGAGTGGCGCAATAATACCAGTGCATCATGAGAGTGTAGGTGTTTAATTCTATCTCCCATCAACTTCAAAACATTCACTTTCTCACCAATATACTTGTTCACACACCTGGGATCCCCGAGCGGAGACCCTAAAAGGGTGGCATCGTCTGTGTTCACCATTTGTAGACCTGGGAAGGCGGATAGAACAATTCCTCTGGTTGTTGGATCGGGGCAAATAAGCTCCGTCTTATTACGGTTGAGTTCAAGGCCAAGGGTGCCTGCTTCCTCCTCTATCATTAACAGGTCCTTCATTACATCCTCACGACTTCCTCCGACTGTGCCATCATCCAAATAGAAGGTGACAAAATCAGAAGATAGCTTATTACATAGCTTATGGATTGTGAGGCAGAACAAAAGTGGACCAAGAGGGTCGCCCTGTTGTACACCCTCAGAGGATAACACCATCTCATCACCCCAGAGCAGGAAAGAATCACAACAATAAACAGAGTGGACAAAGGGGAGTAATTCTGGAATGAATTCTTCTACAGCAAGTAACATTTTGTCACGGCGAATGCTGTTGAATGCATTCTTGAAATCCACCTTGATGATGGCTTGGTTCGGTTGCAAATTGCTGAGGTAAGTACGGGTGGCATGTACAGCAGCTTCAACACCTCTGACTACACCATATCCAAGCTGACGAGGTGCCAACAACTCTGGTACTTGTTGCAAGGCAAAGAAACTAGCACACTTAGCAGTAAGTCTTCTCAAAACACATCCAACAGCAATCGGTCTAATCCCTCCATCCTTCTTTCTCAGGGCAATCAGAGAAGCACCAAAAAAGTGTGGGCAAATTTCAGGTGGAGTCCTCCCCGCCAGGATGAGTGAGATGAGGGAACACAGGGCTTTGAGTAGGATCTGGCCGCCCTCCTTTGCAGAGGGTCCCGTCATGTCCTTTAAATGTTGTGGGCGGAGACCATCAGGGCCTCCTGCTGAGCCATTGGGGAAGGAGTAGATTGCTTTCTTTACTTCACGTGCAGAGATGGTAAACGAATAAAGGTTGGGATCTGGGATGGGGCCAATGCAGGTGTCAGGATGTTTTTCAGGGTGTTTTAGTTTGAGAGCCTCTAGGGTAGCAGCCGAGTGGTCAGCTAGAGTATCATCACCGCAAGCAAGTCTAACAGCACCTTTGAAATTGCCTTCTTCAAGCTTGCTGGCTACTCTATTGGCTAAGTGCTCCAATGGATCGTCTAGCTTCCTTTTGTTAACTCTCTGTCCAAAGTGGGAACCTGAATCAATGGTAGTATCATTGAGCTCATCTCTGATTTGCTTGTTTATTGCAGAGGTCAAACTCACATGCCTATCACCTTTGGGCAGCTTCAAACACCTTGAGGCAAAATGGAGTAGCCGGCTCCACGTATGCTGGTCATTAAGTAGAACCACACTATCCACAATAGATGCAAGTTTCTTGGCTGCTAATTCTCTTGAGCCACGGGGCAACCTTTTCAGGAGGCCATTCTTTAACCTTTGCGTAGGCATTGGCGAAACTGATGGTGATGGTAGCACTTCATCTTCAGTGATGGGTTGACCTCCATTGTCTGAAGAGTCAGCGTCCGCCGGTGTGGTAATGGCGAAAGACGATAGAGCACGTGTTTGTTGAGGTGGGAGAGCAGGTGGCTTTCTAGAACCGGAGCAGCGACTGTTGACGGGGCCATGAGGTCTAATAAGGCCAGAAACAGACGCAGAAATGTTCCTCAGGCAGACAGCACACCCAGATCGACTCGTGGCAGCAGCTGATGGAACGGCCATTTTTTCATTATTATTATTCTGGCCATATTATTATTATTATTATTATTATTATTATTATTATTATTATTATTATTATTATTATTATTATTATTATTATTATTATTATTATTATTATTATTATTATTATTATTATTATTATTATTATTATTATTATTATTATTATTATTATTATTATTATTATTATTATTATTATTATTATTATTATTATTATTATTATTATTATTATTATTATTATTATTATTATTATTATTATTATTATTATTATTATTATTATTATTATTATTATTATTATTATTATTATTATTATTATTATTATTATTATTATTAATTATTATTATTATTATTATTATTATTATTATTATTATTATTATTATTTTTATAAAACAATATATAATATATATATATATTATACATATATATAGATATCGCCCTATATATAACTACCAATAAAGAACTAGCTAGCTAATTTAAGTAAGAATAGTCATCACTAGTATACCGACTAGTGCCTAACACCGCTGCAGTGTTCCCACGCTGGATCGCAATGGAAATTCTCTGGAGGAGAAAATGATGGGAATGTGGTTCGTCGCACTTTGCTTTGAGATGGCCACCTAACTCCCGAAGGAACAAAGATGCCTCCCCTCCAAACACTCCAGTGGTCTCTAATCCCAATTGGGACAAAGAAGTGTGTATCAACAATGTTTCCGTATTTTCCCTTTTTCAGGGACTCGGCTCTGTTTGCCACTGCCCCAGGACCTTCATGTAATAAGTTGGCATAGGATGGAGCAAAGTTGTCCACACATGTAGCATCCCACACAAGGATACGGCCATTCTTCCAGGGGACAATGGAAGCTCCATCAGGACGCTTGCCATCCGAGCGAGAAATGCCTAAAGGCTCCAGGTGAGAGGGAATATTTATGGAAGCTAGTGATCTATGAATAATGTCATTTACAGCTGCATGCCTCGAGAAACGACCTTGACTCCTCCGACAGTTGAGACCATGAGTGCCAAACTGATTCACTTGGGATCCACACTGCAGACAATTGTGGGGATGACAGAGAGGAACACCCAAACGCAAACCAGTAGCCACCCTAATAACATCATCATCCATTCGGAGGCCTAAGGATGACATGGGAAGGGCATGGATCCAAGCCCCTGACTCCTTCCTAGCTGCAGCCTGAATACGTACCCGTGAAGCTAGATCCACACTCGAGTTCAGGAGGGAATCAAAAGAAGCCTGAACATGAGGACCATCCCAGGCTTTCTGTTGGGAGGACCTAGGATCAGATGGTGGCTCACAGCTATGACCTCGACACCAAATTTCCAAACCATCTTCAAATTCAGAGTAGTTTGAATCACCTAGGTAGTCCGGAAGAATCTGGTTATTATTATTATTATTATTATTATTGTTGTTGTTGTTGTTGTTATTATTATTATTATTATTATTATTATTATTATTATTATTATTATTATTATTATTATTATTATTATTATTATTATTATTATTATTATTATTATTATTATTTTTTTTTTTTTTTAAATTTTATTATAAACATTTTATTTATTATTATATAGGTATATACATGTATAGGTACAATCTAAATGATGTCCATCAATCCCATCTGCTGTCCCATTGTCCCCAAAACAGAACTTGCATTTCCCCTCTGAATTGCGACTGAGATCCTCTGTAGCAGGTACTGAAATGAGTCTCTATCTTCAGTGGCTGTCTTGAGGCAAAGTCCAAGTTCTCGTAAAAAGACCTTTGTTTTGGGGCCAAAAACACCACAGGTCTCCACTGCCACTGGCATGAACAGGTAGGATGAGTCTAAGTTGCAGTACTTTGACATCTTCATATCCTCTGCTTTTGCTGCTACTGCACCGAGTTTGTTTACCGCCAGCCTGATATTTGAAGCCGCAAAAGTGTCTGCACATGTAGCATCCCAGACCAGAAGATTATTATTATTATTATTATTATTATTATTATTATTATTATTATTATTATTATTATTATTATTATTATTAATTATTATTATTATTATTATTATTATTATTATTATTATTATTATTATTATTATTATTATTATTATTATTATTATTATTATTATTAACTAATATTATTATTATTATTATTATTATTATTATTATTATTATTATTATTATTATTATTATTATTATTATTATTATTATTATTATTATCACTTTACAGTATATATTATATAGAAACATTGTATGGTGACCATGATTAGGGAGAAAGAGTATATATATACTGATGGTCTACAAGTCAAAATCAAGTAGCCAGATTTAAAGTGGTATAATTATAGAAGTTAGAGGGGATGGTATATTAGTGCATTTGTTACATGGACATATAGAAAATGATGAATTATTTGGATCAAAGTTTGATAACAAGTTTAGTTGATATTTTATAATAGTAATGGAAGCTTCAAGTCTATACTAGGGAGTGAATTCCAAAGATGAGGAACGCGAGTGAAAAATGAGTTGAGGTTCTTTACATTACGAGCATGAACACGTTTGATTTTTAGATGATTAGTAGATATGGTATATAGTTATGGTAGACATGGAAATGTAATTAAGAATATTGAAATGTTCAGATGGTAGAAATTTAACAACAAATTAGTTCCAGAGTCATCATTAGGGGAAGAATATATTTAAACTAATAAGGCAATATTAGTAGTCTGCTGAAATATCTCCGAGGATAAACTTAGTTGCTCTTCTTTGGATCTTTTCCATCGGGACAGTCTTTTTTGCACACAAATATACAGCAATTTCAGACATTTTTTCCTCAAAACGTGTTATTATTGCACAGCACATATTTTTCCAAGGATTGTTGTATATATATATATATCAGAATTGTTTTGCGGAATAATTTTCAAGGTTATTAAGCACAACCTCTCACTAGAGCCAATTATTTTATTCTACCACATAATTGGAGAGAACAATTTTCGAATCTAAAATAAAATAAAGTTCATGAAAATCTTGAAACTTCAGAGACAAAACCCCACTATATCCACGTCTATTCATAAGTACAGGAGTTTCATGTTATTTTAAGGCCTGTGCTATTAATTATTGTCACAAGAATAAATTCCAAACTCGATCTGGTACCGTCGCACGTTCCGTGATACTGGCGGAACTTCGTCACACGCTCCGCGACACTGGTGGATTTGTCACACTGGGCCCGACCACTTCTTTGTCGTGAAAAAGTGCAGCTGCTTGCTGACTCTCAGCTATTCAGGATTCCTAACTGCACACACATAAATATGTTCATTGTACATTACATGTTGAGAATCTTTTAGCGATTCTTCTTTGGAGGGTGGCTAGTCTAAGAAAGCCACCCAGGATCTGACCTCCAGCTAGCATGTCTAACACTCGCAGGGATGCAGGCAAAGCAGCCGCAAGATGACACAGCAACGATTCCCTCCTCACCAGTCCCCACCCTAGCCAAGATCAATGATGTCAAAGTTGTAAAATCACTGAGGAGTTTTCAAGTGGTAGTTACTTCCCAGGTGCCTCGGCTTCAAAGCAAACCACCCGAAAGTGGCAGAGTTCTGTCCCTCCAGTGATCGTGCTAACATGCTCTTCAGTCTGCCAGATAATCAATCTGTGCTAACATGCTCTTCAGCCTGCCAGATGATCAATCTGCTCTGTTCTAATCCCCAGCTGATGTAGTAATGTCACATGTGGAACACCTCCTGCCGCTGAGTCCTGCTGCAGTATAAGAAGTTTAGCCCAGCCCAGCTCACATCCAAGAGCATCTCTTGGGCTATACGGGATAAGGCTTTTGAAGTGCTGATACCTCTCGAGGTTGGAGTTGAAGTCCTAGTGGGCTTGAAGTGATTGTACATGCCTTAACCTAGGATGATAGCAAGTGGACACTTATTCTGGACTTCTTCAATGCATTTAGCAGTATCAGGTGTTTGAGGTGAGTATCCCTTACCAACCATGCATGGCAGTCCGGTTGGAGTGCTGTTATGAAATCCAGCCTCTGTTACCCTTTGAAGAAACAGACCACACAACTTTCAGTTCTTGTGGAATTCAATAGGACAACCCTTTTGTCCCACTAGCTCTCTCCCTGGTCCTCCACCCCTTTGTGGAGATTAAGAGAGAGGTCTCTGGTAATGAATACATGGCACTTGTGTTACATGTCAGAAGACACCATCTTTAACGGTAAAATTACCCCCAACCTTCAGGGCTGCAGGGAGAAGTTAGGCTGTAGATTCCCTTAGCCGGTGCCACAATCCCACACCTCTAGCACCACTTCCTGCAGAAACTTCTTCACACCCAGAGACTGGCCCCTCCTCCTGCGGACACTTCCTCACACCACTTCCAGAGACTGGCCCCTCCTCCTGTGGACACTTCCTCACACCACTTCCAGAGACTGACCCCTCCTCCTGCGGACACTTCCTCACACCACTTCCAGAGACTGGCCCCTCCTCCTGTGGACACTTCCTCACACCACTTCCAGAGACTGACCCCTCCTCCTGCAGACACTTCCTCGCACCACTTCCAGAGACTGGCCCCTCATCCTGCGGACACTTCCTCACACCACTTCCAGAGACTGGCACCTCATCCTGCGGACCCTTCTCCTGCAGACACTTCCTTCCAACTTCCAGAGGCAACCTTTCCTCCAATAAACACTCAGACTGCTTCCAGAGAATGGCATCTCGTGAGCACAGTTGGCCATGTCCTGGTTATGGCTGATCCTCATACACATCAGTTTACTTTTAAGTTCTCCTGTGCAATTGTTAACCAAGTCCTTGAAGGTTGTAGCTGACTCTACATGGGTAGTTCTGGATAGCATCTATGGATAGTCAACAATAAGATATGGCACGTGTTTGTTTGTGAAGTTCATCACTACACAATAAAAAAAACAAGCAAGCACTCAATACTTATGTGCACCATATAATTGACGACCATTTACCATTTAAAATCATGCACAACTCATGTACTGCCACCCATTTGATGACCTTTACCATTTGAAGTCCATGAATACCACACCCTTGACGATCCTTTACCACTTAAAGTGCTCCATCTCCGACCATTTAAATTATCATGCACTGCTACTTGACCTAATCACATTTGACAATCCTTTACCATTTAAAATCATACACAACTAGCTGTACATGATTTTGAAGTGTGTCCTCAAACTGGTTCTGGTACACGGGTAGAGTCTTCTTCTATGACACGTCAAGAAATATTTAAACATTTTTGTCTTGTTCCAGCACACACACATACACATATTACTGTATGTATGCAACAACACTACAACTAGGCACTAGCACCATCACTGCAATGCCCTATTCAGTCCTAACATCACACAGTAATGTACAGCAGGCGGAGCTTCTTATAGAGTCCACGGCTTTCAGCCTGGTGGCCATTGCATTTGCCTCCCCCCCAGCACGTGGAGGTGCAGGTGTAACACTGACTGGGCTCCCTCCGTTCCAGTGTTCACAACGACACGGTAACCATCCTTCAAGCCTTGTTGCTTAGCGACACGACCTGCCACAAACATCAGATGACCCAGCAACTGAGGCATCACACACACACACACACACACAATGATAAAGATATTTGAACCTTATGAGGTGCGGATAATAAATTTTAACCAATCATTAATTCTCGTTGCATTTGAGTATATATTAGTGACCCCTGGCTGACTCACGAAGGAGGCTGTAGCTGACCCCTGGCTGACTCATGAAGGAGGCTGTAGCTGACCCCTGGCTGACTCATGAAGGAGGCTGTAGCTGATCCCTGGCTGACTCATGAAGGAGGCTGTAGCTGATCCCTGGCTGACTCATGAAGGAGGCTGTAGCTGACCCCTGGCTGACTCATGAAGGAGGCTGTAGCTGACCCCTGGCAACTCATGAAGGAGGCTGTAGATAATCCCTGACTGACTCATGAAGGAGGCTGTAGCTGACCCCTGGCTGACTCATGAAGGAGGCTGTAGCTGATCCCTGGCTGACTCATGAAGGAGGCTGTAGCTGATCCCTGGCTGACTCATGAAGGAGGCTGTAGCTGATCCCTGGCTGACTCATGAAAGAGGCTGTAGCTGATCCTTGGCTGACTCATGAAGGAGGCTGTAGCTGATCCCTGGCTGACTCATGAAGGAGGCTGTAGCTGACCCCTGGCTGACTCATGAAGGAGGCTGTAGCTGACCCCTGGCTGACTCATGAAGGAGGCTGTAGCTGACCCCAGGCTGACTCATGAAGGAGGCTGTAGCTGATCCCTGGCTGACTCACGAAGGAGACTGTAGCTGACCCCTGGCTGACTCACGAAGGAGGCTGTAGCTGACCCCTGGCTGACTCATGAAGGAGGCTGTAGCTGACCCCTGGCTGACTCATGAAGGAGGCTGTAGCTGATCTCTGGCTGACTCATGAAGGAGGCTGTAGCTGATCCCAGGCTGACTCATGAAGGAGGCTGTAGCTGATCCCTGGCTGACTCATGAAGGAGGCTGTAGCTGACCCCTGGCTGACTCATGAAGGAGGCTGTAGCTGATCTCTGGCTGACTCATGAAGGAGGCTGTAGCTGATCTCTGGCTGACTCATGAAGGAGGCTGTAGCTGATCCCAGGCTGACTCATGAAGGAGGCTGTAGCTGATCCCTGGCTGACTCACGAAGGAGGCTGTAGCTGACCCCTGGCTGACTCATGAAGGAGGCTGTAGCTGATCTCTGGCTGACTCATGAAGGAGGCTGTAGCTGATCCCAGGCTGACTCATGAAGGAGGCTGTAGCTGATCCCTGGCTGACTCATGAAGGAGGCTGTAGCTGACCCCTGGCTGACTCATGAAGGAGGCTGTAGCTGATCTCTGGCTGACTCATGAAGGAGGCTGTAGCTGATCTCTGGCTGACTCATGAAGGAGGCTGTAGCTGATCCCAGGCTGACTCATGAAGGAGGCTGTAGCTGATCCCAGGCTGACTCATGAAGGAGGCTGTAGCTGACCCCTGGCTGACTCATGAAGGAGGCTGTAGCTGACCCCTGGCTGACTCATGAAGGAGACTGCAGCTGACCCCTGGCTGACCATGAAGGAGGCTGTAACTGACCCCTGGCTGACTCATGAAGGAGGCTGTAGCTGATCCCTGGCTGACTCATGAAGGAGGCTGTAGCTGATCCCTGGCTGACTCATGAAGGAGGCTGTAGCTGACCCCTGGCTGACTCATGAAGGAGGCTGTAACTGACCCCTGGCTGACTCATGAAGGAGGCTGTAGCTGACCCCTGGCTGACTCATGAAGGAGGCTGTAGCTGATCCCTGGCTGACTCATGAAGGAGGCTGTAGCTGACCCCAGGCTGACTAGGTATAGTATGTGCTGACTTGTGTAGTGAGCAACAAAAGTTCACCTCTGCTCGTGGGCTTGCTGCAGCTTAAGAATATTCACACACACACTTGCATAAGGGGGTTGATTTTTCAAAGAAGTCCCTGGATATTAGAGTCAGTTGCCCCATTACTGAACACGACCATCATAATGCTGACATGTAAAAGAACAAGTGTTCTTACTCCCCCTCATCAGATTGACTTCAAGGGGAGAAAACACATGTACCCATGAGGACCACAACCAATTCCAGTGGCGTCTTTGTGGTTATAAATGGTACAGGGCCTTCCAACTGGTCATGGTCTATACTGTTTCCTCTCCTAACAATGAAATACAGACAACTTCTTGCACCTTCAACATTCCTGTCCAATGAATACCAAGTTTAGAGTACCAAAGGATGGCCTCTCTCCACAGAGCCAGTTTGGACCAAAATCGAATTCATAGAACGAGGCCGGATGGGCTTCTTACCCGATGAAATTAGTCCATTAATTATTCATGAGAACCCCTTCACACTCTTATGGTAACCAGGGAGTTCACAGTTACCCACCCACACCAGCACCACCCACACCAGCACTGGGGGCCCTAGCAAATCAAAGGATCTTAAGCGCTCCAGGCTGAAATCAGAGCTTATTAAAATTAAAATTAAATGAACTGACCAATCGAATTGCTCCACACAAATCCCAGGATTTCTAAGTGCCCTAGGCTATAGATCAGAGTATAAACTAACGACCCTGTAACATAATCAATTCTGACATGGGATGCGATTGCCTACGAGATGGTGTGCATTATAATGTGATGCAAGCCTTTGCATTCCATGAATTCACCTCTGAATTAAAATTCTTGCTTTGCTACATACTTACCTGTTCGTGCTTCTCCTCTGTCTCGTCCAGAGAAACAATGGGCTCACGAGGAATCACCAAGAAATGGGTGGGGCTTTGAGGGGCGACATCATTGAAGGCCACGCACTACATGAGGATAAATAACACTGCTCCTTAATAAAGCACAAATAATTAGCTAGCCTGGCACCGCCCTTGTTCAAGGAAACCTCAGGCCCATTGATCGGCTCTACGATTGCCAATCAAAACAGACGAGTGGCACAGCTAGTGGCATCACCTAGCAACAAGGTGCAAAGCAATTTGCCTCTTTTCTTTGCCACCCAATCATCTCCAAGTGTGCCAATCCTCTTCTAGATAACACCTAGGCTCTAAATAGAGATATAGAAAAGCAATCCTCTTCTATATAACACCTAGGCTCTAAATTAAGATATAGAAAAGGCACTTAAGAAGTACAAACTGCTGGGAGGTGCTGATGGTTGTCATAACAATGCTAAAGTCATTACAACTGGGCTCTGGTGAAATGCTGCAATCTCTCAGGGGACTCATAATTCAAAAACCCAACTCTTAAAATCTAATCATATCTGGACCTTTCTCATCTGTCTTCCTGGAGCCTGGCCATTGACTGTGTACCACCAGCTTTCCTCTGACCTTCCATTATTCATTCAACCACTACTGTACTACAGAATTTGTGCATTGTACTGAACAGTAAGTAAGTGCCTAGACTTTGCAGCCATCAGCAAATCCTCATGTTAGTGCAGCTGCAAGTCTCTACCTGCTTCTATTAAAAAAAGCCTAACTTCCTTCTGCGATCTTCCACTTCAGCTGTTGTCTAGAGACTGCTAGTTAAAGCAACTCCTGCAGACTCACTTCCTCGACATAATTCTGCCTGTACCGACTACTTCAGATATATCCAGATATTCAAACAGCCCATAGGGTTTGGAAAAGGTCTAGGGTCTACTGTCTCTGCAACTTTGCCTTGGGCTCTACAAGGCCAACCCCAGTTTACAAAGTGGCTCATCACCATGACAGTCACAATAACCTGTTTGACCAACGATGCCCATTAAATGAACATAATTATGAATTCCACCCGCACCCCTTCACATGCACCAGACAGTGAAGATGATGGTCACTACTTCAGTGTCCTTGTGATTGTGCAAGCTAGAATTGTGGCCATCATCTTATACCTGGTAGAACCCGACCCACTTCAAAATTAATTAGGGTGGGGACACTAGAATTAATTATCATGTTGGATGATAGTTTAGTACCTTATCATCTTCATAGATGAAGTCAGTAGGTATTTCCTTACGCAAAATCTTGCCAAATATGGTATCGCCACCAGGTTTAGCAACCTTGGCTGCTGCTACTTCATCAGCCATTACGCTCGAAATTAGTAGTACGCGGGTGTAACGACCATTACCAGTAAAACACGTTTAACCTTGTAGAAGCATTATGGCTGCAAGCCAAGCTACTGTGACGAAAATAAGAAGCGACAGCGAGTTACAGACAGAGTTGGTTGCAGCTAACAACAAACTGGTCGTGGTCGACTTCTACGCTGACTGGTGAGTAAGCATTATTAACAGTGTAGTGAAATAGTCATATATATATGCATTACTATAATTATTGGATTGACCTGTCGGGGGAAAGCATATAGACCATAGACGAAATGGTAACCATGTAGACCACACATTTAGAGAACCCTTTTGTGCACCAGAGGTTCTGAAAAAAGCAGTATATAGTATTTCAAGCACAGAGAAGGACAGCTGGTAAATGCCCCATGTATTTACTGTGTTGCTCCTCTTCGTATCTATGGCAGGCAAGTGCAGGTACATAGATACATCTTTGTTCAACCAAGCACACCAATAATGGCTGCCTTCACCACCTCATCACGGCTCACCATGAATACAGTTGACATCAATTCATTCACTTGGCTTTATTCTGTAGTCATTCTTGGTCATTCTTAATGGAGTAACTTTATTTCCAAACAAACTTTACTCCAACTATTACATGGCAGTTGAATCATCGCTGCCTGGTCCCCAGGGACGGGACTGTATGGTTGGTCTCCAGACGAGGGGACTGTATGGTTGGTCTCCAGGGACAAGGGGATTGTATGGTTGGTCTCCAGTGATGAGGGGACTGTATGGTTGGTCTCCAGGGACAAGGAGACTGTATGGTTGGTCTCCAGGGACAAGGGGACTGTAAGGTTGGTCTCCAGGGACAGGGGGACTGTATGGTTGGTCTCCAGTATCCAGGGACAGGGGGACTGTATGGTTGGTCTCCAGGGACAATGGGACTGTATGGTTGGTCTCCAGGGACAAGGGGGCTGTATGGTTGGTCTCCAGGGTCAAGGTGACTGTATGGTTGGTCTCCAGGGATGAGGGGACTGTATGGTTGATCTCCAGGGACAAGGGGACTGTATGGTTGATCTCCAGGGACAAGGGGCTGTATGGTTGGTCTCCAGGGACAAGGGGACTGTATGGTTGGTCTCCAGGGACAAGGGGACTGTATGGTTGGTCTCCAGAGACAAGGGGACTGTATGGTTGGTCTCCAGAGACAAGGGGGCTGTATGGTTGGTCTCCAGGGACAAGGGCACTGTATGGTTGGTCTCCAGGGACAAGGGGACTGTATGGTTGTTCTCCAGGGACAGAGGGACTGTATGGTTGGTCTCCAGGGACAAGGGGACTGTATGGTTGGTCTCCAGGGACAAGGGGACTGTATGGTTGGTCTCCAGGGACAAGGGGGCTGTATGGTTGGTCTCCAGGGACAAGGGGGCTGTATGGTTGGTCTCCAGAGACAAGGGGACTGTATGGTTGGTCTCCAGAGACAAGGGGGCTGTATGGTTGGTCTCCAGGGACAAGGGCACTGTATGGTTGGTCTCCAGGGACAAGGGGACTGTATGGTTGGTCTCCAGGGACAGGGGGACTGTATGGTTGGTCTCCAGACGAGGGGACTGTATGGTTGGTCTCCAGGGATGAGGGGACTGTATGGTTGGTCTCCAGGGACAGGGGGACTGTATGGTTGGTCTCCAGGGACAAAGACTGTATGGTTGGTCTCCAGGGACGGAGGGACTGTATGGTTGGTCTCCAGTATCCAGGGACAGGGGGACTGTGTGGTTGGTCTCCAGGGACAAAGGGACTGTATGAGGGACAAGGGCACTGTATGGTTGGCCTCTAGGGACAAGGGGACTGTATGGTTGGTCTCCAGGGATAAAGGGACTGTATGGTTGGTCTCCAGGGACAAGGGGCTGTATGGTTGGTCTCCAGGGACAGAGGGACTGTATGGTTGGTCTCCAGCGACAAGGGCACTGTATGGTTGGTCTCCAGGGACAAGGGGACTGTATGGTTGGTCTCCAGGGACAAGGGGACTGTATGGTTGGTCTCCAGGGACAAGGGGACTGTAAGGTTGGTCTCCAGGGACAGGGGGACTGTATGGTTGGTCTCCAAGGATGAGGGGACTGTATGGTTGGTCTCCAGAGACAAGGGGACTGTATGGTTGGTCTCCAGGGACAAAGGGACTGTATGAGGGACAATGAGACTGTATGGTTGGTCTCCAGGGACAAGGGGACTGTATGGTTGGTCTCCAGCGACAAGGGCACTGTATGGTTGGTCTCCAGGGACAAGGGGACTGTATGGTTGGTCTCCAGGGACAAGGGGACTGTATGGTTGGTCTCCAGGGACAAGGGGACTGTATGGTTGGTCTCCAGGGACAAGGGGGCTGTATGGTTGGTCTCCAGGGACAAAGGGACTGTATGAGGGACAATGAGACTGTATGGTTGGTCTCCAGGGACAAGGGGGTTGTATGGTTGGTCTCCAGGGATAAAGGGACTGTATTGTTGGTCTCCAGGGACGAGGGGACTGTATGGTTGGTCTCCAGGGACAAGGGCACTGTATAATTGGTCTCCAGCGACAAGGGGGTTGTATGGTTGGTCTCCAGGGATAAAGGGACTGTATGGTTGGTCTCCAGGGACAAAGGGACTGTATGGTTGGTCTCCAGAGACAAGGGGACTGTATGGTTGGTCTCCAGGGACAAGGGGCTGTATGGTTGGTCTCCAAGGATGGAGGTGAAGCAATGTGCTTTAAAAAAAAGATTGCATATCGATTTAACTGCAGCTCCACCCTTTAGCAAGTGTCTCGTGGTCACATAGGGCCACTATGCATCCAAGCATGCATCACATCAAGAAACTGGGCTAAGATGCATGGAACCACTCACTGTTATTTAGCCGCCACACCTATGCACACCTGCCCCACCCCCTCCCAGGTGCGGACCATGCAAGGTGATTGCTCCGGAATTTGACAAGCTCTGCGGCAAGTACAAGACTGCCATGTTCCTCAAGCTGGACGTGGACGAGTGTCGTAACTCAGCCCATCGGTACGAGGTGACAGCCATGCCTACCTTCCTCTTCTTCAGGAACAGAAAGCAAGTCCACTTGGTGAGTTTCACTCCAAGTCAGTGCTCTAGAAGTGCATGGTCACCAACCTCACACTGGGCGGAGGTAGGTTGAAGTAGGTTGACAATAGCTCTATGGGGACACACACTGGACCAACACCACACTGGGTGGAGGCAGGTTGAAGTAGGTTGACAATAGCTCTATGGGGACACACACTGGACCAACACACACTGGGTTGAGGCAGGTTGAAGTAGGTTGACAACAGCTCTATGAGGACACACACTGGACCAACACCACACTGGGTTGAGGCAGGTTGAAGTAGGTTGACAATAGCTCTGTAGGGACACACACTGGACCAACACCACACTGGGTGGAGGCAGGTTGAAGTAGGTTGACAATAGCTCTGTAGGGACACACACTGGGTGGAGGCAGGTTGAAGTAGGTTGACAATAGCTCTATGGGAACACACACTAGACCAACACCACACTGGGTTGAGGCAGGTTGAAGTAGGTTGACAATAGCTCTGTGGGGACACACACTGGACCAACACCACACTGGGTAGAGGCAGGTTGAAGTAGGTTGACAATAGCTCTGTAGGGACACACACTGGGTTGAGGCAGGTTGAAGTAGGTTGACAACAGCTCTATGGGGACACACACTGGGTTGAGTCAGGTTGAAGTAGGTTGACAATAGCTCTGTAGGGACACACACTGGACCAACACCACACTGGGTTGAGGCAGGTTGAAGTAGGTTGACAATAGCTCTATGGGAACACACACTGGACCAACACCACACTGGGTTGAGGCAGGTTGAAGTAGGTTGACAATAACTCTATGGGGACACACACTGGACCAACACCACAATGGGTTGAGCGCAGGTTGAAGTAGGTTGACAATAGCTCTGTAGGGACACACACTGGGTTGAGGCAGGTTGAAGTAGGTTGACAACAGCTCTATGGGGACACACACTGAACCAACACACACTGGGTTGAGGCAGGTTGAAGTAGGTTGACAACAGCTCTATGAGGACACATTGGACCAACACCACACTGGGTGGAGGCAGGTTGAAGTAGGTTGACAACAGCTCTATGGATACACACACTGGACCAACACCAAGCTGGGTGGAGGCTAGGTTGACAATGGATCTGTGTAATGTGTATGTGAGGTGTCTTGTGTGTGTGGTGATGTGTGTGGTGTGTGCAGGTAAAAGGTGCAGATGTGAGTGTACTGGAGTCTGCTATCATCCAGCATCTTGACTCCGCCTCTGAGGAGGCGAGTGAGTCCTCTATTTCCTCGACTATCTCCGTCCCAGGCCAGGTACCTTAACCCTCTCACTGTCAGCATTGTGGAGAATTATTTTAAATTTAACACAGCCACATTAAAAAAATTAATATCAAATCAGATATTTAGCTGAACCATTTACCATTTGGTCATGTGATAGCATGATTGTTTTAGAAGTTGTGGTCAAAAGGTGTGACCACAAACTGACCACATAACATGAATATAATTATGCAAACAATGGTCATGATTAAGAGTGCCATAACTTCTCCATAGTTCATGTTATTGACTCGATATATAGCTCATAAGATAGCTCTATCCATATCCTTTCTTTTGCTTCTAAGAACCTAGGAATATACATTACTATACAAAAGTTATGCCAACCCATAATAAGGTCTTCATAAATCGACCACAAAAATGTCCTTATTTATCAACAAGAACTTTGTCAATACAACATTCAGTAAACATTTGATATAATTGTTTGACATAATGTAATCGAAAGAAATTTTGGGTGGAGTTTGAGGTGAAATCAGTGTCTGTGGCAAAAGTCAACCAAGTTGTGGAAAGCATGGAAACAATTCCGATCCTCCATAATGCAAAGGTGAACATTGCAGTATTTGCATTGCACACGACTATCTCCGAGGTAGGAATGGATGCCTTCACATTCTTCGTCACTTGATTCATCACCAGAAATGTCCCAAGCTGCCCTAGTCACTTGGGAAATAATTTCAGCTATTGACAGTCTCTTCTCCATCGTTGATATCGTCCGACTGAAAATCGTTCGTGTTTTAAATATAATTTCGTTAACTTTCCTTCGTCCAACCGCTGTAATTTTTTTAGTGTAAATAGAGTTTGAATTCAGCTATCTTTTGATATAAAAATTATTGCCTATTGACAAATGCTTATATTTTATTTTATTTTTCAAAGCCGTGGCGCCGTATGGCGCCATTGACAGTGAGAGGGTTAAGCACGTGAGAACATAGTCACTAGGAATAGTGCTGCTTGCTAGGCATGAAGTGGTCCTGAAGCTACACTGGACACAATGGCACTGCATGGGGCCTCAGTTGTGAGGAGCCAAGTATTCACAGGTGTGACCTAAAGATGGGGTGACAATTTTCCTGGCTTCTGTGGTAGTGAAGCCACACCCTGTATTTTAATTGGATTATAACCGTGGCAACTGTGAATACTACACTCCCTCTCAAAAAGTTTGAATAGGTAAAGAGTTGCACAAGTTTGGGTAAAGGCTCATCAATTGGGATAAAGGGTTGTCAAGTAAATGTAATTGGCATGCACGAGGACCTGTTCATTTGTGAGAAGACTGGTTTTGACCACCCTTTACCCATTCTTTGTTAATTTATTCAAGTAACGCTCTGACTGCTGTGTGGAGGGGCACTTGTCATGTCAGCCATTCTCACTGCAGATTAACTTATCCTCGCTCATCATGATGAATGAGTGCGAGTGTTTGAACAATAGCGATGACCACCCTCTGAGCCACGCCCTCTCAGGTGGTCCCCATGACAACCAGTACCTGGAGAGTGATTGTGATGAGCAGCTCATTATCTGCGTGGCCTTCAGCCAGCCTGTGAAGCTGCACTCACTGCAGATGGTGGCTCCTCCAGATGGTGAGCTAGCTGGACAACACCATGTGATGTGTTGACATATGCAATCTCTCTCCTTCTCTGCATCTTCTCCATATGCATGATGGCTAGTCAAGTATGGAGATCTCTTTACCTTTCTCAAAAGGCTTGAAGTATTTCAAGCAACCTGATACATTGCGAGTGTGATGGTGAATCTATTTATGGCTTCTGTATTCTTTCCCTGTGTACTTACCCAATACATTTGCCCAGTATTTTTACTTTGGTGACCTACCCTAAATACTCCCCCAGTATTTCCTCCCTGTATACTTGCCCAGTGTACTTGTCCTGTATACTTTTCCTGTGTTCTTGCCCTCCTTGTATACTTCCCTTGTATTCTCTTCCTGAGTTCTAGCCCTGGATAATTACCTGTGTACTTGGCTTTCCTTGTATACTTGTCCTGTATTCTCTTCCTAAATTCTTGCCCTGACTTAATACTTGGCGTGTGTACTTATCCTGTATTCTCTCTTGTATTGCCTATACTTGCCTTGTATATTTCTCATTGGAGCACAACTGAGTCGAGTGTATGCATGTGTCCATCCATCCTGTGTGTGGTGTTGACTATGTACACACAGGAACTGGTGGGTTGGAGTACAGCTGAGTAGAGTATGCATGTGTCCATCCATCCTGTGTGTGGTGTTGGCTATGTACACACACAGGAACTGGTGGGTTGGGCACAGCTATTAAGCACGTAGTTATTGTTTGTTGTTAGCCTAGGTACATCTCTCACTGTTGCTTCTGGCCTTCATATTAGCACATCTGTGGTGTGAACCTGCACAGTAGTCGCTGCTCTGGTCGGTCTATGGGAGCAGACTGCCTTTAATGCAAGGGAGTGGGGGGAGGGGGAGGGTGCAATGTCCCTCCTCAGGTTTCAAATCTATCTACTGAAGATTAACCCTCTTGCTAGAGAGTCTGGGTCTCTCTTAGTCTTGCTGGAGAGTCTGGGTCTCTCTTAGTCTTGCTAGAGAGTCTGGGTCTCTCTTAGTCTTGCTGGAGAGTCTGGGTCTCTCTTAGTCTTGCTAGAGAGTCTGGGCCTCTCTTAGTCTTGCTGGAGAGTCTGGGCCTCTCTTAGTCTTGCTAGAGAGTCTGGGCCTCTCTTAGTCTTGCTGGAGAGTCTGGGCCTCTCTTAGTCTTGCTGGAGAGTCTGGGCCTCTCTTAGTCTTGCTGGAGAGTCTCTCTTAGTCTTGCTGGAGAGTCTGAGTCTCTCTTAGTCTTGCTGGAGAGTCTGAGTCTCTCTTAGTCTTGCTGGAGAGTCTGGGGTCTCTCTTAGTCTTGCTGGAGAGTCTGGGTCTCTCTTAGTCTTGCTGGAGAGTCTGAGTCTCTCTTAGTCTTGCTGGAGAGTCTGAGTCTCTCTTAGTCTTGCTGGAGAGTCTGGGCCTCTCTTAGTCTTGCTGGAGAGTCTGGGTCTCTCTTAGTCTTGCTGGAGAGTCTGAGTCTCTCTTAGTCTTGCTGGAGAGTCTGAGTCTCTCTTAGTCTTGCTGGAGAGTCTTGGTCTCTCTTAGTCTTGCTGGAGAGTCTGGGCCTCTCTTAGTCTTGCTGGAGAGTCTGGGCCTCTCTTAGTCTTGCTGGAGAGTCTGGGTCTCTCTTAGTCTTGCTAGAGAGTCTGGGTCTCTCTTAGTCTTGCTGGAGAGTCTGGGCCTCTCTTAGTCTTGCTGGAGAGTCTGGGCCTCTCTTAGTCTTACTGGAGAGTCTGAGTCTCTCTTAGTCTTGCTGGAGAGTCTGGGCCTCTCTTAGTCTTGCTGGAGAGTCTGGGTCTCTCTTAGTCTTACTGGAGAGTCTGAGTCTCTCTTAGTCTTGCTGGAGAGTCTGAGTCTCTCTTAGTCTTGCTGGAGAGTCTGGGCCTCTCTTAGTCTTGCTGGAGAGTCTGGGTCTCTCTTAGTCTTGCTGGAGAGTCTGAGTCTCTCTTAGTCTTGCTGGAGAGTCTGGGCCTCTCTTAGTCTTACTGGAGAGTCTGAGTCTCTCTTAGTCTTGCTGGAGAGTCTGGGTCTCTCTTAGTCTTGCTGGAGAGTCTGGGTCTCTCTTAGTCTTGCTGGAGAGTCTGGGTCTCTCTTAGTCTTGCTGGAGAGTCAGGGTCTCTCTTAGTCTTGCTGGAGAGTCTGGGTCTCTCTTAGTCTTGCTGGAGAGTCTGGGTCTCTCTTAGTCTTGCTGGAGAGTCTGGGTCTCTCTTAGTCTTGCTGGAGAGTCTGGGTCCCTCTTAGTCTTGCTGGAGAGTCTGGGTCTCTCTTAGTCTTGCTGGATAGTCTGGTCTCTCTTAGTCTTGCTGGAGAGTCAGGGTCTCTCTTAGTCTTGCTGGAGAGTCTGGGTCTCTCTTAGTCTTGCTAGAGAGTCTGGGTCTCTCTTAGTCCTGCTGGAGAGTCTGGGTCTCTCTTAGTCTTGCTGGAGAGTCTGGGCCTCTCTTAGTCTTGCTGGAGAGTCTGGGTCTCTCTTAGTCTTGCTGGAGAGTCTGGGCCTCTCTTAGTCTTGCTGGAGAGTCTGGGTCTCTCTTAGTCTTGCTGGAGAGTCTGGGCCTCTCTTAGTCTTGCTGGAGAGTCTGGGCCTCTCTTAGTCTTGCTGGAGAGTCTGGGTCTCTCTTAGTCTTGCTGGAGAGTCTGGGTCTCTCTTAGTCTTGCTGGAGAGTCTGGGTCTCTCTTAGTCTTGCTGGAGAGTCTGGTCTCTCTTAGTCTTGCTGGAGAGTCTGGGCCTCTCTTAGTCTTGCTAGAGAGTCTGGGCCTCTCTTAGTCTTGCTGGAGAGTCTGGGTCTCTCTTAGTCTTGCTGGAGAGTCTGGGTCTCTCTTAGTCTTGCTGGAGAGTCTGGGTCTCTCTTAGTCTTGCTGGAGAGTCTGGTCTCTCTTAGTCTTGCTGGAGAGTCTGGGTCTCTCTTAGTCTTGCTGGAGAGTCTGGGTCTCTCTTAGTCTTGCTGGAGAGTCTGGGCCTCTCTTAGTCTTGCTGGAGAGTCTGGGTCTCTCTTAGTCTTGCTGGAGAGTCTGGGCCTCTCTTAGTCTTGCTGGAGAGTCTGGGTCTCTCTTAGTCTTGCTGGAGAGTCTGGGTCTCTCTTAGTCTTGCTGGAGAGTCTGGGCCTCTCTTAGTCTTGCTGGAGAGTCTCTCTTAGTCTTGCTGGAGAGTCTGGGTCTCTCTTAGTCTTGCTGGAGAGTCTGGGCCTCTCTTAGTCTTGCTGGAGAGTCTGGGTCTCTCTTAGTCTTGCTGGAGAGTCTGGTCTCTCTTATTGCTGGAGAGTCTGGGCCTCTCTTAGTCTTGCTGGAGAGTCTGGGCCTCTCTTAGTCTTGCTGGAGAGTCTGGTCTCTCTTAGTCTTGCTGGAGAGTCTGGGTCTCTCTTAGTCTTGCTGGAGAGTCTGGGTCTCTCTTAGTCTTGCTGGAGAGTCTGGGTCTCTCTTAGTCTTGCTAGAGAGTCTGGGCCTCTCTTAGTCTTGCTGGAGAGTCTGGGCCTCTCTTAGTCTTGCTAGAGAGTCTGGGCCTCTCTTAGTCTTGCTGGAGAGTCTGGGCCTCTCTTAGTCTTGCTGGAGAGTCTGGGCCTCTCTTAGTCTTGCTGGAGAGTCTCTCTTAGTCTTGCTGGAGAGTCTGAGTCTCTCTTAGTCTTGCTGGAGAGTCTGAGTCTCTCTTAGTCTTGCTGGAGAGTCTGGGGTCTCTCTTAGTCTTGCTGGAGAGTCTGGGTCTCTCTTAGTCTTGCTGGAGAGTCTGAGTCTCTCTTAGTCTTGCTGGAGAGTCTGAGTCTCTCTTAGTCTTGCTGGAGAGTCTGGGCCTCTCTTAGTCTTGCTGGAGAGTCTGGGTCTCTCTTAGTCTTGCTGGAGAGTCTGAGTCTCTCTTAGTCTTGCTGGAGAGTCTGAGTCTCTCTTAGTCTTGCTGGAGAGTCTTGGTCTCTCTTAGTCTTGCTGGAGAGTCTGGGCCTCTCTTAGTCTTGCTGGAGAGTCTGGGCCTCTCTTAGTCTTGCTGGAGAGTCTGGGTCTCTCTTAGTCTTGCTAGAGAGTCTGGGTCTCTCTTAGTCTTGCTGGAGAGTCTGGGCCTCTCTTAGTCTTGCTGGAGAGTCTGGGCCTCTCTTAGTCTTACTGGAGAGTCTGAGTCTCTCTTAGTCTTGCTGGAGAGTCTGGGCCTCTCTTAGTCTTGCTGGAGAGTCTGGGTCTCTCTTAGTCTTACTGGAGAGTCTGAGTCTCTCTTAGTCTTGCTGGAGAGTCTGGGTCTCTCTTAGTCTTGCTGGAGAGTCTGAGTCTCTCTTAGTCTTGCTGGAGAGTCTGGGCCTCTCTTAGTCTTACTGGAGAGTCTGAGTCTCTCTTAGTCTTGCTGGAGAGTCTGGGTCTCTCTTAGTCTTGCTGGAGAGTCTGGGTCTCTCTTAGTCTTGCTGGAGAGTCTGGGTCTCTCTTAGTCTTGCTGGAGAGTCAGGGTCTCTCTTAGTCTTGCTGGAGAGTCTGGGTCTCTCTTAGTCTTGCTGGAGAGTCTGGGTCTCTCTTAGTCTTGCTGGAGAGTCTGGGTCTCTCTTAGTCTTGCTGGAGAGTCTGGGTCCCTCTTAGTCTTGCTGGAGAGTCTGGGTCTCTCTTAGTCTTGCTGGAGAGTCTGGGCCTCTCTTAGTCTTGCTGGAGAGTCTGGGCCTCTCTTAGTCTTGCTGGAGAGTCTGGGTCTCTCTTAGTCTTGCTGGAGAGTCTGGGTCTCTCTTAGTCTTGCTGGAGAGTCTGGGTCTCTCTTAGTCTTGCTGGAGAGTCTGGTCTCTCTTAGTCTTGCTGGAGAGTCTGGGCCTCTCTTAGTCTTGCTAGAGAGTCTGGGCCTCTCTTAGTCTTGCTGGAGAGTCTGGGTCTCTCTTAGTCTTGCTGGAGAGTCTGGGTCTCTCTTAGTCTTGCTGGAGAGTCTGGGTCTCTCTTAGTCTTGCTGGAGAGTCTGGTCTCTCTTAGTCTTGCTGGAGAGTCTGGTCTCTCTTAGTCTTGCTGGAGAGTCTGGGCCTCTCTTAGTCTTGCTGGAGAGTCTGGGTCTCTCTTAGTCTTGCTGGAGAGTCTGGGTCTCTCTTAGTCTTGCTGGAGAGTCTGGGCCTCTCTTAGTCTTGCTAGAGAGTCTGGGTCTCTCTTAGTCTTGCTGGAGAGTCTGGGCCTCTCTTAGTCTTGCTGGAGAGTCTCTCTTAGTCTTGCTGGAGAGTCTGGGTCTCTCTTAGTCTTGCTGGAGAGTCTGGGCCTCTCTTAGTCTTGCTGGAGAGTCTGGGTCTCTCTTAGTCTTGCTGGAGAGTCTGGGTCTCTCTTATTGCTGGAGAGTCTGGGCCTCTCTTAGTCTTGCTGGAGAGTCTGGGCCTCTCTTAGTCTTGCTGGAGAGTCTGGGTCTCTCTTAGTCTTGCTGGAGAGTCTGGGCCTCTCTTAGTCTTGCTGGAGAGTCTGGGCCTCTCTTAGTCTTGCTGGAGAGTCTGGGTCTCTCTTAGTCTTGCTGGAGAGTCTGGGCCTCTCTTAGTCTTGCTGGAGAGTCTGGGCCTCTCTTAGTCTTGCTGGAGAGTCTGGGCCTCTCTTAGTCTTGCTGGAGAGTCTGGGTCTCTCTTAGTCTTGCTGGAGAGTCTGGGCCTCTCTTAGTCTTGCTGGAGAGTCTGAGTCTCTCTTAGTCTTGCTGGAGAGTCTGGGTCTCTCTTAGTCTTGCTGGAGAGTCTGGGTCTCTCTTAGTCTTGCTGGAGAGTCTGGGTCTCTCTTAGTCTTGCTGGAGAGTCTCTCTTAGTCTTGCTGGAGAGTCTGGGCCTCTCTTAGTCTTGCTGGAGAGTCTGGGCCTCTCTTAGTCTTGCTGGAGAGTCTGGGTCTCTCTTAGTCTTGCTGGAGAGTCTGGGTCTCTCTTAGTCTTGCTGGAGAGTCAGGGTCTCTCATAGTCTTGCTGGAGAGTCTGGGCCTCTCTTAGTCTTGCTGGAGAGTCTGGGCCTCTCTTAGTCTTGCTAGAGAGTCTGGGCCTCTCTTAGTCTTGCTAGAGAGTCTGGGCCTCTCTTAGTCTTGCTGGAGCGTCTGGTCTCTCTTAGTCTTGCTGGAGAGTCTGGGCCTCTCTTAGTCTTGCTGGAGAGTCAGGGTCTCTCTTAGTCTTGCTGGAGAGTCTGGGGTCTCTCTTAGTCTTGCTGGAGAGTCTGGGTCTCTCTTAGTCTTGCTGGAGAGTCTGGGCCTCTCTTAGTCTTGCTGGAGAGTCTGGGCCTCTCTTATTCTTGCTGGAGAGTCTGGGCCTCTCTTAGTCTTGCTAGAGAGTCTGAGTCTCTCTTAGTCTTGCTGGAGAGTCTGGGCCTCTCTTAGTCTTGCTGGAGAGTCTGGGTCTCTCTTAGTCTTGCTGGAGAGTCTGGGCCTCTCTTAGTGTTGCTGGAGAGTCTGGGCCTCTCTTAGTCTTGCTGGAGAGTCTGGGTCTCTCTTAGTCTTGCTGGAGAGTCTGGGCCTCTCTTAGTCTTGCTGGAGAGTCTGGGTCTCTCTTAGTCTTGCTGGAGAGTCTGAGTCTCTCTTAGTCTTGCTGGAGAGTCTGGGCCTCTCTTAGTCTTGCTGGAGAGTCTGAGTCTCTCTTAGTCTTGCTGGAGAGTCTGGGTCTCTCTTAGTCTTGCTGGAGAGTCTGAGTCTCTCTTAGTCTTGCTGGAGAGTCTGGGTCTCTCTTAGTCTTGCTGGAGAGTCTGAGTCTCTCTTAGTCTTGCTGGAGAGTCTGGGTCTCTCTTAGTCTTGCTGGAGAGTCTCTCTTAGTCTTGCTGGAGAGTCTGGGTCTCTCTTAGTCTTGCTAGAGAGTCTGAGTCTCTCTTAGTCTTGCTGGAGAGTCTGGGTCTCTCTTAGTCTTGCTGGAGAGTCTGGGTCTCTCTTAGTCTTGCTGGAGAGTCTGAGTCTCTCTTAGTCTTGCTGGAGAGTCTGGGTCTCTCTTAGTCTTGCTGGAGAGTCTGGGTCTCTCTTAGTCTTGCTGGAGAGTCTGGGTCTCTCTTAGTCTTGCTGGAGAGTCTGGGTCTCTCTTAGTCTTGCTGGAGAGTCTGGGCCTCTCTTAGTCTTGCTGGAGAGTCTGGGCCTCTCTTAGTCTTGCTGGAGAGTCAGGGTCTCTCTTAGTCTTGCTAGAGAGTCTGGGTCTCTCTTAGTCTTGCTGGAGAGTCTGGGCCTCTCTTAGTCTTGCTGGAGAGTCTGGGCCTCTCTTAGTCTTGCTGGAGAGTCTCTCTTAGTCTTGCTGGAGAGTCTGGGTCTCTCTTAGTCTTGCTGGAGAGTCTGGGCCTCTCTTAGTCTTGCTGGAGAGTCTCTCTTAGTCTTGCTGGAGAGTCTGGGCCTCTCTTAGTCTTGCTAGAGAGTCTGGGTCTCTCTTAGTCTTGCTGGAGAGTCTGGGTCTCTCTTAGTCTTGCTGGAGAGTCTGGGTCTCTCTTAGTCTTGCTGGAGAGTCTGGGCCTCTCTTAGTCTTGCTGGAGAGTCTCTCTTAGTCTTGCTGGAGAGTCTGGGTCTCTCTTAGTCTTGCTGGAGAGTCTGGTCTCTCTTAGTCTTGCTGGAGAGTCTGAGTCTCTCTTAGTCTTGCTGGAGAGTCTGGGTCTCTCTTAGTCTTGCTGGAGAGTCTGGTCTCTCTTAGTCTTGCTGGAGAGTCTGAGTCTCTCTTAGTCTTGCTGGAGAGTCTGGGTCTCTCTTAGTCTTGCTGGAGAGTCTGGTCTCTCTTAGTCTTGCTGGAGAGTCTGAGTCTCTCTTAGTCTTGCTGGAGAGTCTGGGTCTCTATTAGTCTTGCTGGAGAGTCTGGGTCTCTCTTAGTCTTGCTGGAGAGTCTGGTCTCTCTTAGTCTTGCTGGAGAGTCTGAGTCTCTCTTAGTCTTGCTGGAGAGTCTGGGTCTCTCTTAGTCTTGCTGGAGAGTCAGGGTCTCTCTTAGTCTTGCTGGAGAGTCTGGGTCTCTCTTAGTCTTGCTGGAGAGTCTGGGTCTCTCTTAGTCTTGCTGGAGAGTCTGGGTCTCTCTTAGTCTTGCTGGAGAGTCTGGGTCTCTCTTAGTCTTGCTGGAGAGTCTGGGTCTCTCTTAGTCTTGCTGGAGAGTCAGGGTCTCTCTTAGTCTTGCTGGAGAGTCTGGGTCTCTCTTAGTCTTGCTGGAGAGTCTGGGTCTCTCTTAGTCTTGCTGGAGAGTCTGGGTCTCTCTTAGTCTTGCTGGAGAGTCTGGGTCTCTCTTAGTCTTGCTGGAGAGTCTGGGTCTCTCTTAGTCTTGCTGGAGAGTCTGGGTCTCTCTTAGTCTTGCTAGAGAGTCTGGGTCTCTCTTAGTCTTGCTGGAGAGTCTGGGCCTCTCTTAGTCTTGCTGGAGAGTCTGGTCTCTCTTAGTCTTGCTGGAGAGTCTGGGGTCTCTCTTAGTCTTGCTGGAGAGTCTCCCTTAGTCTTGCTGGAGAGTCTGGGTCTCTCTTAGTCTTGCTGGAGAGTCTCTCTTAGTCTTGCTGGAGAGTCTGGGCCTCTCTTAGTCTTGCTGGAGAGTCTGGGCCTCTCTTAGTCTTGCTGGAGAGTCTGGGCCTCTCTTAGTCTTGCTGGAGAGTCTGGGCCTCTCTTAGTCTTGCTGGAGAGTCTGGGCCTCTCTTAGTCTTGCTGGAGAGTCTGGGCCTCTCTTAGTCTTGCTGGAGAGTCTGGTCTCTCTTAGTCTTGCTAGAGAGTCTGGGTCTCTCTTAGTCTTGCTGGAGAGTCTGGGGTCTCTCTTAGTCTTGCTGGAGAGTCTGGGTCTCTCTTAGTCTTGCTGGAGAGTCTGGGCCTCTCTTAGTCTTGCTGGAGAGTCTGGGTCTCTCTTAGTCTTGCTGGAGAGTCTGGGCCTCTCTTAGTCTTGCTGGAGAGTCTGGGCCTCTCTTAGTCTTGCTGGAGAGTCTGGGTCTCTCTTAGTCTTGCTGGAGAGTCTGAGTCTCTCTTAGTCTTGCTGGAGAGTCTGGGCCTCTCTTAGTCTTGCTGGAGAGTCAGGGTCTCTCTTAGTCTTGCTGGAGAGTCTGGGCCTCTCTTAGTCTTGCTGGAGAGACTGGGTCTCTCTTAGTCTTGCTGGAGAGTCTGGGTCTCTCTAGTCTTGCTGGAGAGTCTGGGTCTCTCTAGTCTTGCTGGAGAGTCTTGGTCTCTCTTAGTCTTGCTGGAGAGTCTGAGTCTCTCTTAGTCTTGCTGGAGAGTCTGGGCCTCTCTTAGTCTTGCTGGAGAGTCTGGGTCTCTCTAGTCTTGCTGGAGAGTCTTGGTTTCTCTTAGTCTTGCTGGAGAGTCTGAGTCTCTCTTAGTCTTGCTGGAGAGTCTGGGCCTCTCTTAGTCTTGCTGGAGAGTCTGGGCCTCTCTTAGTCTTGCTGGAGAGTCTGGGCCTCTCTTAGTCTTTCTGGAGAGTCTGGGCCTCTCTTAGTCTTGCTGGAGAGTCTTGGTCTCTATTAGTCTTGCTGGAGAGTCTGAGTCTCTCTTAGTCTTGCTGGAGAGTCTGGGCCTCTCTTAGTCTTGCTGGAGAGTCTGGGCCTCTCTTAGTCTTGCTGGAGAGTCTTGGTCTCTCTTAGTCTTGCTGGAGAGTCTGAGTCTCTCTTAGTCTTGCTGGAGAGTCTGGGCCTCTCTTAGTCTTGCTGGAGAGTCTTGGTCTCTCTTAGTCTTGCTGGAGAGTCTGGTCTCTCTAGTCTTGCTGGAGAGTCTGGGCCTCTCTTAGTCTTGCTGGAGAGTCTTGGTCTCTCTTAGTCTTGCTGGAGAGTCTGAGTCTCTCTTAGTCTTGCTGGAGAGTCTGGGCCTCTCTTAGTCTTGCTGGAGAGTCTTGGTCTCTGTTAGTCTTGCTGGAGAGTCTTGGTCTCTCTTAGTCTTGCTGGAGAGTCTCTCTTAGTCTTGCTGGAGAGTCTGGGTCTCTCTTAGTCTTGCTGGAGAGTCTGGGCCTCTCTTAGTCTTGCTTGAGAGTCTGGGCCTCTCTTAGTCTTGCTGGAGAGTCTGGGTCTCTCTTAGTCTTGCTGGAGAGTCTGGGCCTCTCTTAGTCTTGCTGGAGAGTCTGGGCCTCTCTTAGTCTTGCTGGAGAGTCTGGGTCTCTCTTAGTCTTGCTGGAGAGTCTGGGCCTCTCTTAGTCTTGCTGGAGAGTCTGGGCCTCTCTTAGTCTTGCTGGAGAGTCTGGGTCTCTCTTAGTCTTGCTGGAGAGTCTGGGCCTCTCTTAGTCTTGCTGGAGAGTCTGGGTCTCTCTTAGTCTTGCTGGAGAGTCTGGGTCTCTCTTAGTCTTGCTGGAGAGTCTGGGCCTCTCTTAGTCTTGCTGGAGAGTCTGGGCCTCTCTTAGTCTTCCTGGAGAGTCTGGGTCTCTCTTAGTCTTGCTGGAGAGTCTGGGCCTCTCTTAGTCTTGCTGGAGAGTCTGGGCCTCTCTTAGTCTTGCTGGAGAGTCTCTCTTAGTCTTGCTGGAGAGTCTAGGCCTCTCTTAGTCTTGCTAGAGAGTCTGGGTCTCTCTTAGTCTTGCTGGAGAGTCTGGGCCTCTCTTAGTCTTGCTGGAGAGTCTGGGTCTCTCTTAGTCTTGCTGGAGAGTCTGGGTCTCTCTTAGTCTTGCTGGAGAGTCTGGGTCTCTCTTAGTCTTGCTAGAGAGTCAGGGTCTCTCTTAGTCTTGCTGGAGAGTCTGGGTCTCTCTTGGTCTTGCTAGAGAGTCTGGGCCTCTCTTAGTCTTGCTGGAGAGTCTGGGCCTCTCTTAGTCTTGCTGGAGAGTCTGGGCCTCTCTTAGTCTTGCTGGAGAGTCTGGGTTTGTCTTATGCTGCAGAGACTAACTCAAGAAAAATTGACTTTCCAGTGAGTGCAGTACTTGTTCACAGATCGTGCCTGTTTTAATGGGTTAGAATGGGCGTGGTTTGGGTTAGAAAGGGCATGTGCTAAACAACTAGTGATCTCGGCTTGGCAGGGAAATTTTGTTGCACCTTCTAGATTCTGTAAAAGCTGGTGTTAAGTGCATATCCTAATGTTGGTTACAACGCGTGCTATTAGGTGCATATCGTAATGTTGGTTACAACGCGTGCTATTGCCGGTGTGTTTTGCACGCACTGTTCACATGTTCATGCATGTGAGCAGCTGTTAGGCGCGTGCTTCTTGTTAGGTATGAGTTCTTCACTGATTTTTGTTCTATGTGCATCTGCCTAACTAAATATATAGATTAATTTATATATGGATATATATTTATGTATATATAGATATATTCATATATAATATATATATACATACTTATGTTTATATATGTATATATAGATAGATATATACATATATATACATAATATATATACATATATTATACATATATATTGAAAACAAGTGTAGGTTCCCTCTCTCTAACTAGAGTGTTGGTTGCACCTCTAACTAGAGTGTTGGTTGCACCTCTAACTAGAGTGTTGGTTGCACCTCTAACTAGAGTGTTGGTTGCACCTCTAACTAGAGTGTTGGTTGCACCTCTAACTAGAGTGTTGGTTGCACCTCTAACTAGAGTGTTGGTTGCACCTCTAACTAGAGTGTTGGTTGCACCTCTAACTAGAGTGTTGGTTGCACCTCTAACTAGAGTGTTGGTTGCACCTCTAACTAGAGTGTTGGTTGCACCTCTAACTAGAGTGTTGGTTGCACCTCTAACTAGAGAGTGTTGGTTGCACCTCTAACTAGAGTGTTGGTTGCACCTCTAACTAGAGTGTTGGTTGCACCTAACTAGAGTGTTGGTTGCACCTCTAACTAGAGTGTTGGTTGCACCTCTAACTAGAGTGTTGGTTGCACCTCTAACTAGAGAGTGTTGGTTACAACTCTAACTAGAGTGTTGGTTGCACCTCTAACTAGAGTGTTGGTTGCACCTCTAACTAGAGTGTTGGTTGCACCTCTAACTAGAGTGTTGGTTGCACCTCTAACTAGAGTGTTGGCTGCACCTCTAACTAGAGTGTTGGCTGCACCTCTAACTAGAGTGTTGGTTGCACCTCTAACTAGAGTGTTGGTTGCACCTCTAACTAGAGTGTTGGTTGCACCTCTAACTAGAGTGTTGGTTGCACCTCTAACTAGAGTGTTGGTTGCACCTCTAACTAGAGAGTGTTGGTTACAACTCTAACTAGAGTGTTGGTTGCACCTCTAACTAGAGTGTTGGTTGCACCTCTAACTAGAGTGTTGGTTGCACCTAACTAGAGTGTTGGTTGCACCTCTAACTAGAGTGTTGGTTGCACCTAACTAGAGTGTTTGTTGCACCTCTAACTAGAGTGTTGGTTGCAACTCTAACTAGAGTGTTGGTTGCACCTCTAACTAGAGTGTTGGTTGCACCTCTAACTAGAGTGTTGGTTGCACCTCTAACTAGAGTGTTGGTTGCACCTCTAACTAGAGTGTTGGTTGCACCTCTAACTAGAGTGTTGGTTGCACCTCTAACTAGAGTGTTGGTTGCACCTCTAACTAGAGTGTTGGTTACACCTAACTAGAGTGTTGGTTGCAACTCTAACTAGAGTGTTGGTTGCACCTCTAACTAGAGTGTTGGTTGCACCTCTAACTAGAGTGTTGGTTACACCTAACTAGAGTGTTGGTTGCAACTCTAACTAGAGTGTTGGTTGCACCTCTAACTAGAGTGTTGGTTGCACCTCTAACTAGAGTGTTGGTTGCACCTCTAACTATAGTGTTGGTTGCACCTAACTAGAGTGTTGGTTGCAACTCTAACTAGAGTGTTGGTTGCAACTCTAACTAGAGTGTTGGTTGCAACTCTAACTAGAGTGTTGGTTGCAACTCTAACTAGAGTGTTGGTTGCACCTCTAACTAGAATGTTGGTTGCACCTCTAACTAGAGTGTTGGTTGCACCTCTAACTAGAGTGTTGGTTGCACCTCTAACTAGAGTGTTGGTTGCACCTCTAACTAGAGTGTTGGTTGTCTAACTAGAGTGTTGGTTGCACCTCTAACTAGAGTGTTGGTTGCACCTCTAACTAGAGTGTTGGTTGCACCTCTAACTAGAGTGTTGGTTGCACCTCTAACTAGAGTGTTGGTTGCACCTCTAACTAGAGTGTTGGTTGCACCTCTAACTAGAGTGTTGGTTGCAACTCTAACTAGAGTGTTGGTTGCACCTCTAACTAGAGTGTTGGTTACAACTCTAACTAGAGTGTTGGTTACACCTCTAACTAGAGTGTTGGTTGCACCTCTAACTAGAGTGTTGGTTGCACCTCTAACTAGAGTGTTGGTTGCAACTCTAACTAGAGTGTTGGTTGCACCTCTAACTAGAGTGTTGGTTGCAACTCTAACTAGAGTGTTGGTTGCACCTCTAACTAGAGTGTTGGTTGCACCTCTAACTAGAGTGTTGGTTGCACCTCTAACTAGAGTGTTGGTTGCACCTCTAACTAGAGTGTTGGTTGCACCTCTAACTAGAGTGTTGGTTACACCTCTAACTAGAGTGTTGGTTGCACCTCTAACTAGAGTGTTGGTTGCACCTCTAACTAGAGTGTTGGTTGCACCTAACCAGAGTGTTGGTTGCACCTCTAACTAGAGTGTTGGTTACAACTCTAACTAGAGTGTTGGTTGCACCTCTAACTAGAGTGTTGGTTGCACCTCTAACTAGAGTGTTGGTTGCACCTCTAACTAGAGTGTTGGTTGCAACTCTAACTAGAGTGTTGGTTGCACCTCTAACTAGAGTGTTGGTTGCAACTCTAACTAGAGTGTTGGTTGCACCTCTAACTAGAGTGTTGGTTGCACCTCTAACTAGAGTGTTGGTTGCACCTAACTAGAGTGTTGGTTGCACCTCTAACTAGAGTGTTGGTTGCACCTCTAACTAGAGTGTTGGTTGCACCTCTAACTAGAGTGTTGGTTGCACCTCTAACTAGAGTGTTGGTTGCACCTCTAACTAGAGTGTTGGCTGCACCTCTAACTAGAGTGTTGGTTGCACCTCTAACTAGAGTGTTGGTTGCACCTCTAACTAGAGTGTTGGTTGCACCTCTAACTAGAGTGTTGGTTGCACCTCTAACTAGAGTGTTGGTTGCACCTCTAACTAGAGTGTTGGTTGCACCTCTAACTAGAGTGTTGGTTGCACCTCTAACTAGAGTGTTGGTTGCACCTAGAGTGTTGGTTGCACCTCTAACTAGAGTGTTGGCTGCACCTCTAACTAGAGTGTTGGCTGCACCTCTAACTAGAGTGTTGGCTGCACCTCTAACTAGAGTGTTGGTTGCACCTCTAACTAGAGTGTTGGTTGCACCTCTAACTAGAGTGTTGGTTATAACTCTAACTAGAGTGTTGGTTGCACCTCTAACTAGAGTGTTGGCTGCACCTCTAACTAGAGTGTTGGCTGCACCTCTAACTAGAGTGTTGGCTGCACCTCTAACTAGAGTGTTGGCTGCACCTCTAACTAGAGTGTTGGCTACAACTCTAACTAGAGTGTTGTTTTCACCTAACTAGAGTGTTGGTTGCACCTCTAACTAGAGTGTTGGTTATAACTCTTAACTAGAGTGTTGGTTGCACCTCTAACTAGAGTGTTGGCTGCACCTCTAACTAGAGTGTTGGCTGCACCTCTAACTAGAGTGTTGGCTGCACCTCTAACTAGAGTGTTGGTTGCACCTCTAACTAGAGTGTTGGTTGCACCTCTAACTAGAGTGTTGGTTACAACTCTAACTAGAGTGTTGATTGCACCTCTAACTAGAGTGTTGGTTGCACCTCTAACTAGAGTGTTGGTTGCACCTCTAACTAGAGTGTTGGTTGCAACTCTAACTAGAGTGTTGGTTGCACCTCTAACTAGAGTGTTGGTTGCAACTCTAACTAGAGTGTTGGTTGCACCTAACTAGAGTGTTGGTTGCACCTCTAACTAGAGTGTTGGTTACAACTCTAACTAGAGTGTTGGTTGCACCTAACTAGAGTGTTGGTTGCACCTCTAACTAGAGTGTTGGTTGCACCTCTAACTAGAGTGTTGGCTACAACTCTAACTAGAGTGTTGTTTTCACCTAACTAGAGTGTTGGTTGCACCTCTAACTAGAGTGTTGGTTGCACCTCTAACTAGAGTGTTGGTTACAACTCTAACTAGAGTGTTGGTTGCACCTCTAACTAGAGTGTTGGTTGCAACTCTAACTAGAGTTTTGGTTGCACCTCTAACTAGAGTGTTGGTTGCACCTCTAACTAGAGTGTTGGTTGCACCTCTAACTAGAGTGTTGGTTGCACCTCTAACTAGAGTGTTGGTTGCACCTCTAACTAGAGTGTTGGTTGCACCTCTAACTAGAGTGTTGGTTGCACCTCTAACTAGAGTGTTGGTTGCACCTCTAACTAGAGTGTTGGTTGCACCTCTAACTAGAGTGTTGGTTGCACCTCTAACTAGAGTGTTGGTTGCACCTCTAACTAGAGTGTTGGTTGCACCTCTAACTAGAGTGTTGGTTGCACCTCTAACTAGAGTGTTGGTTGCACCTCTAACTAGAGTGTTGGCTGCAACTCTAACTAGAGTGTTGGCTGCACCTCTAACTAGAGTGTTGGCTGCACCTCTATCTAGAGTGTTGGCTGCACCTCTAACTAGAGTGTTGGTTGCACCTCTAACTAGAGTGTTGGTTGCACCTCTAACTAGAGTGTTGGTTGCACCTCTAACTAGAGTGTTGGTTGCACCTCTAACTAGAGTGTTGGTTGCACCTAACTAGAGTGTTGGTTGCACCTCTAACTAGAGTGTTGGCTGCACCTCTAACTAGAGTGTTGGCTGCACCTCTAACTAGAGTGTTGGCTGCACCTCTAACTAGAGTGTTGGTTGCACCTCTAACTAGAGTGTTGGTTGCACCTCTAACTAGAGTGTTGGTTGCACCTCTAACTAGAGTGTTGGTTGCACCTCTAACTAGAGTGTTGGTTGCACCTCTAACTAGAGTGTTGGTTGCACCTCTAACTAGAGTGTTGGTTGCACCTCTAACTAGAGTGTTGGTTACAACTCTAACTAGAGTGTTGGTTGCACCTCTAACTAGAGTGTTGGTTGCACCTCTAACTAGAGTGTTGGTTGCACCTCTAACTAGTGTGTTGGTTGCACCTCTAACTAGAGTGTTGGTTGCACCTCTAACTAGAGTGTTGGTTGCACCTCTAACTAGTGTGTTGGTTGCAACTCTAACTAGAGTGTTGGTTGCACCTCTAACTAGAGTGTTGGTTGCACCTCTAACTAGAGTGTTGGTTGCACCTCTAACTAGAGTGTTGGTTGCACCTCTAACTAGAGTGTTGGTTGCACCTCTAACTAGAGTGTTGGTTGCACCTCTAACTAGAGTGTTGGCTGCACCTCTAACTAGAGTGTTGGTTGCACCTCTAACTAGAGTGTTGGCTGCACCTCTAACTAGAGTGTTGGCTGCACCTCTAACTAGAGTGTTGGCTGCACCTCTAACTAGAGTGTTGGTTGCACCTCTAACTAGAGTGTTGGCTGCACCTCTAACTAGAGTGTTGGCTACAACTCTAACTAGAGTGTTGGTTGCACCTAACTAGAGTGTTGGTTGCACCTCTAACTAAAGTGTTGGTTGCAACTCTAACTAGAGTGTTGGTTGCACCTCTAACTAGAGTGTTGGTTGCACCTCTAACTAGAGTGTTGGTTGCACCTCTAACTAGAGTGTTGGTTGCACCTCTAACTAGAGTGTTGGTTGCACCTCTAACTAGAGTGTTGGTTGCACCTCTAACTAGAGTGTTGGTTGCACCTCTAACTAGAGTGTTGGTTGTCTAACTAGAGTGTTGGTTGCACCTCTAACTAGAGTGTTGGTTGCACCTCTAACTAGAGTGTTGGTTGCACCTCTAACTAGAGTGTTGGTTGCAACTCTAACTAGAGTGTTGGTTGCACCTCTAACTAGAGTGTTGGTTGCACCTCTAACTAGAGTGTTGGTTGCACCTCTAACTAGAGTGTTGGTTGCAACTCTAACTAGAGTGTTGGTTGCACCTCTAACTAGAGTGTTGGTTGCACCTCTAACTAGAGTGTTGGTTGCACCTCTAACTAGAGTGTTGGTTGCACCTCTAACTAGAGTGTTGGTTGCACCTAGAGTGTTGGTTGCACCTCTAACTAGAGTGTTGGCTGCACCTCTAACTAGAGTGTTGGCTGCACCTCTAACTAGAGTGTTGGCTGCACCTCTAACTAGAGTGTTGGTTGCACCTCTAACTAGAGTGTTGGTTGCACCTCTAACTAGAGTGTTGGTTGCACCTCTAACTAGAGTGTTGGTTATAACTCTAACTAGAGTGTTGGTTGCACCTCTAACTAGAGTGTTGGTTGCACCTCTAACTAGAGTGTTGGCTGCACCTCTAACTAGAGTGTTGGCTGCACCTCTAACTAGAGTGTTGTCTGCACCTCTAACTAGAGTGTTGGTTGCACCTCTAACTAGAGTGTTGGTTGCACCTCTAACTAGAGTGTTGGTTGCACCTCTAACTAGAGTGTTGGTTGCACCTCTAACTAGAGTGTTGGTTGCAACTCTAACTAGAGTGTTGGTTGCACCTCTAACTAGAGTGTTGGT
The DNA here is from genome assembly GCA_028752905.1 of Cladorhizidae sp. MBARI D1340-BT2. Taxonomy (NCBI): domain Eukaryota; kingdom Metazoa; phylum Porifera; class Demospongiae; order Poecilosclerida; family Cladorhizidae; species Cladorhizidae sp. MBARI D1340-BT2. The sequence goes on along the minus strand of JAQNBH010000010.1, from coordinate 37,092,893 downwards.
TGCAACTCTAACTAGAGTGTTGGTTGCACCTAACTAGAGTGTTGGTTGCACCTCTAACTAGAGTGTTGGTTACAACTCTAACTAGAGTGTTGGTTGCACCTAACTAGAGTGTTGGTTGCACCTCTAACTAGAGTGTTGGCTACAACTCTAACTAGAGTGTTGGTTGCACCCAACTAGAGTGTTGGTTGCACCTCTAACTAGAGTGTTGGTTGCAACTCTAACTAGAGTGTTGGTTGCACCTCTAACTAGAGTGTTGGTTGCACCTCTAACTAGAGTGTTGGTTGCACCTCTAACTAGAGTGTTGGTTGCACCTCTAACTAGAGTGTTGGTTGCACCTCTAACTAGAGTGTTGGTTGCAACTCTAACTAGAGTGTTGGTTGCACCTCTAACTAGAGTGTTGGTTGCACCTCTAACTAGAGTGTTGGTTGCACCTCTAACTAGAGTGTTGGTTGCACCTCTAACTAGAGTGTTGGTTGCACCTCTAACTAGAGTGTTGGTTGCACCTCTAACTAGAGTGTTGGTTGCAACTCTAACTACAGAGTGTTGGTTGCACCTCTAACTAGAGTGTTGGTTGCACCTCTAACTAGAGTGTTGGTTGCACCTCTAACTAGAGTGTTGGTTGCACCTCTAACTAGAGTGTTGGTTGCACCTCTAACTAGAGTGTTGGTTGCACCTCTAACTAGAGTGTTGGTTGCACCTCTAACTAGAGTGTTGGTTGCACCTCTAACTAGAGTGTTGGTTGCACCTCTAACTAGAGTGTTGGTTGCACCTCTAACTAGAGTGTTGGTTGCACCTCTAACTAGAGTGTTGGTTGCACCTCTAACTAGAGTGTTGGTTGCACCTCTAACTAGAGTGTTGGTTGCACCTCTAACTAGAGTGTTGGTTGCACCTCTAACTAGAGTGTTGGTTGCACCTCTAACTAGAGTGTTGGTTGCACCTCTAACTAGAGTGTTGGTTGCACCTCTAACTAGAGTGTTGGTTGCACCTCTAACTAGAGTGTTGGTTGCACCTCTAACTAGAGTGTTGGTTGCACCTCTAACTAGAGTGTTGGTTGCACCTCTAACTAGAGTGTTGGTTGCACCTCTAACTAGAGTGTTGGTTGCACCTCTAACTAGAGTGTTGGTTGCACCTCTAACTAGAGTGTTGGTTGCACCTCTAACTAGAGTGTTGGCTGCAACTCTAACTAGAGTGTTGGCTGCACCTCTAACTAGAGTGTTGGCTGCACCTCTAACTAGAGTGTTGGCTGCACCTCTAACTAGAGTGTTGGTTGCACCTCTAACTAGAGTGTTGGTTGCACCTCTAACTAGAATGTTGGTTGCACCTCTAACTAGAGTGTTGGTTGCACCTCTAACTAGAGTGTTGGTTGCACCTCTAACTAGAGTGTTGGTTGCAACTCTAACTAGAGTGTTGGTTGCACCTCTAACTAGAGTGTTGGTTGCACCTCTAACTAGAGTGTTGGTTGCACCTCTAACTAGAGTGTTGGTTGCACCTCTAACTAGAGTGTTGGTTGCACCTCTAACTAGAGTGTTGGTTGCAACTCTAACTAGAGTGTTGGTTGCACCTCTAACTAGAGTGTTGGCTGCACCTCTAACTAGAGTGTTGGCTGCACCTCTAACTAGAGTGTTGGCTGCACCTCTAACTAGAGTGTTGGCTGCACCTCAAAATAGAGTGTTGGCTGCACCTCTAACTAGAGTGTTGGTTGCATCTCTAACTAGAGTGTTGGTTGCACCTCTAACTAGAGTGTTGGTTGCACCTAACTAGAGTGTTGGTTGCACCTCTAACTAGAGTGTTGGTTGCACCTCTAACTAGAGTGTTGGTTGCACCTAACTAGAGTGTTGGTTGCACCTCTAACTAGAGTGTTGGTTGCACCTCTAACTAGAGTGTTGGTTGCACCTCTAACTAGAGTGTTGGTTGCACCTCTAACTAGAGTGTTGGCTGCACCTCTAACTAGAGTGTTGGCTGCACCTCTAACTAGAGTGTTGGCTGCACCTCTAACTAGAGTGTTGGCTGCACCTCAAAATAGAGTGTTGGCTGCACCTCTAACTAGAGTGTTGGTTGCATCTCTAACTAGAGTGTTGGTTGCACCTCTAACTAGAGTGTTGGTTGCACCTAACTAGAGTGTTGGTTGCACCTCTAACTAGAGTGTTGGCTGCACCTCTAACTAGAGTGTTGGCTGCACCTCTAACTAGAGTGTTGGCTGCACCTCTAACTAGAGTGTTGGCTGCACCTCTAACTAGAGTGTTGGCTGCACCTCTAACTAGAGTGTTGGTTGCACCTCTAACTAGAGTGTTGGTTGCACCTCTAACTAGAGTGTTGGTTGCACCTCTAACTAGAGTGTTGGTTGCACCTCTAACTAGAGTGTTGGTTGCAACTCTAACTAGAGTGTTGGTTGCACCTCTAACTAGAGTGTTGGTTGCACCTCTAACTAGTGTGTTGGTTGCACCTCTAACTAGAGTGTTGGTTGCACCTCTAACTAGTGTGTTGGTTGCAACTCTAACTAGAGTGTTGGTTGCACCTCTAACTAGAGTGTTGGTTGCACCTCTAACTAGAGTGTTGGTTGCACCTCTAACTAGTGTGTTGGTTGCAACTCTAACTAGAGTGTTGGCTGCACCTCTAACTCGAGTGTTGGCTGCACCTCTAACTAGAGTGTTGGTTGCACCTCTAACGAGTGTTGGTTGCACCTCTAACTAGAGTGTTGGTTGCACCTCTAACTAGAGTTTTGGTTGCACCTCTAACTAGAGCGTTGGTTGCACCTCTAACTAGAGTGTTGGTTGCACCTCTAACTAGAGTGTTGGTTGCACCTCTAACTAGAGTGTTGGTTGCACCTCTAACTAGAGTGTTGGTTGCACCTCTAACTAGAGTGTTGGTTGCACCTCTAACTAGAGTGTTGGTTGCACCTCTAACTAGAGTGTTGGTTGCACCTCTAACTAGAGTGTTGGTTGCAACTCTAACTAGAGTGTTGGCTGCACCTCTAACTAGAGTGTTGGCTGCACCTCTAACTAGAGTGTTGGTTGCACCTCTAACTAGAGTGTTGGTTGCATCTCTAACTAGAGTGTTGGTTGCACCTCTAACTAGAGTGTTGGTTGCACCTCTAACTAGAGTGTTGGTTGCACCTCTAACTAGAGTGTTGGTTGCACCTCTAACTAGAGTGTTGGTTGCACCTCTAACTAGAGTGTTGGTTGCACCTCTAACTAGAGTGTTGGTTGCACCTCTAACTAGAGTGTTGGTTGCACCTCTAACTAGAGTGTTGGTTGCAACTCTAACTAGAGTGTTGGTTGCACCTCTAACTAGAGTGTTGGTTGCACCTCTAACTAGAGTGTTGGTTGCAACTCTAACTAGAGTGTTGGTTGCACCTCTAACTAGAGTGTTGGTTGCACCTCTAACTAGAGTGTTGGTTGCACCTCTAACTAGAGTGTTGGTTGCACCTCTAACTAGAGTGTTGGTTGCACCTCTAACTAGAGTGTTGGTTGCACCTAACTAGAGTGTTGGTTGCACCTCTAACTAGAGTGTTGGTTGCACCTCTAACTAGAGTGTTGGTTGCACCTAACTAGAGTGTTGGTTGCAACTCTAACTAGAGTGTTGGTTACAACTCTAACTAGAGTGTTGGTTGCACCTCTAACTAGAGTGTTGGTTGCACCTCTAACTAGTGTGTTGGTTGCAACTCTAACTAGAGTGTTGGTTGCACCTCTAACTAGAATGTTGGTTGCACCTCTAACTAGAGTGTTGGTTGCACCTCTAACTAGAGTGTTGGTTGCACCTCTAACTAGAGTGTTGGTTGCACCTCTAACTAGAGTGTTGGTTGCACCTCTAACTAGAGTGTTGGTTGCACCTCTAACTAGAGTGTTGGTTGCACCTCTAACTAGAGTGTTGGTTACACCTCTAACTAGAGTGTTGGTTGCACCTAACTAGAGTGTTGGTTGCACCTCTAACTAGAGTGTTGGTTGCACCTCTAACTAGAGTGTTGGTTGCACCTAACTAGAGTGTTGGTTGCACCTCTAACTAGAGTGTTGGTTGCACCTCTAACTAGAGTGTTGGTTACACCTCTAACTAGAGTGTTGGTTGTACCTCAAACTAGAGTGTTGGTTGCACCTCTAACTAGAGTGTTGGTTGCACCACCTCTAACTAGAGTGTTGGTTGCACCTCTAACTAGAGTGTTGGTTGCACCTCTAACTAGAGTGTTGGTTGCACCTCTAACTAGAGTGTTGGTTACACCTCTAACTAGAGTGTTGGTTGCACCTCTAACTAGAGTGTTGGTTGCACCTCTAACTAGAGTGTTGGTTGCACCTCTAACTAGAGTGTTGGTTGCACCTCTAACTAGAGTGTTGGTTGCACCTCTAACTAGAGTGTTGGTTGCACCTCTAACTAGAGTGTTGGTTGCACCTCTAACTAGAGTGTTGGTTGCACCTCTAACTAGAGTGTTGGTTGCACCTAGAGTGTTGGTTGCACCTCTAACTAGAGTGTTGGCTGCACCTCTAACTAGAGTGTTGGCTGCACCTCTAACTAGAGTGTTGGCTGCACCTCTAACTAGAGTGTTGGTTGCACCTCTAACTAGAGTGTTGGTTGCACCTCTAACTAGAGTGTTGGTTATAACTCTAACTAGAGTGTTGGTTGCACCTCTAACTAGAGTGTTGGTTGCACCTCTAACTAGAGTGTTGGCTGCACCTCTAACTAGAGTGTTGGCTGCACCTCTAACTAGAGTGTTGGCTGCACCTCTAACTAGAGTGTTGGCTGCACCTCTAACTAGAGTGTTGGTTGCACCTCTAACTAGAGTGTTGGTTGCACCTCTAACTAGAGTGTTGGTTACAACTCTAACTAGAGTGTTGATTGCACCTCTAACTAGAGTGTTGGTTGCACCTCTAACTAGAGTGTTGGTTGCACCTCTAACTAGAGTGTTGGTTGCACCTCTAACTAGAGTGTTGGTTGCAACTCTAACTAGAGTGTTGGTTGCACCTCTAACTAGAGTGTTGGTTGCACCTCTAACTAGAGTGTTGGTTGCACCTCTAACTAGAGTGTTGGTTGCACCTCTAACTAGAGTGTTGGTTGCACCTCTAACTAGAGTGTTGGTTGCACCTCTAACTAGAGTGTTGGTTGCACCTCTAGCTAGAGTGTTGGTTGCACCTCTAACTAGAGTGTTGGTTGCAACTCTAACTAGAGTGTTGGTTGCACCTCTAACTAGAGTGTTGGTTGCACCTCTAACTAGAGTGTTGGTTGCACCTCTAACTAGAGTGTTGGTTGCACCTCTAACTAGAGTGTTGGTTGCACCTCTAACTAGAGTGTTGGTTGCACCTCTAACTAGAGTGTTGGTTGCACCTCTAACTAGAGTGTTGGTTGCACCTCTAACTAGAGTGTTGGTTGCAACTCTAACTAGAGTGTTGGTTGCACCTCTAACTAGAGTGTTGGTTGCACCTCTAACTAGAGTGTTGGTTGCACCTCTAACTAGAGTGTTGGTTGCACCTCTAACTAGAGTGTTGGTTGTACCTCTAACTAGAGTGTTGGTTGCACCTCTAACTAGAGTGTTGGTTGCACCTCTAACTAGAGTGTTGGTTGCACCTCTAACTAGAGTGTTGGTTGCACCTCTAACTAGAGTGTTGGTTGCACCTCTAACTAGAGTGTTGGTTGTACCTCTAACTAGAGTGTTGGTTGCACCTAACTAGAGTGTTGGTTGCACCTAACTAGAGTGTTGGTTGCACCTCTAACTAGAGTGTTGGTTGCACCTCTAACTAGAGTGTTGGTTGCACCTCTAACTAGAGTGTTGGTTACAACTCTAACTAGAGTGTTGGTTGCAACTCTAACTAGAGTGTTGGTTGCACCTCTAACTAGTGTGTTGGTTGCACCTCTAACTAGTGTGTTGGTTGCACCTCTAACTAGAGTGTTGGTTGCACCTCTAACTAGAGTGTTGGTTGCACCTCTAACTAGAGTGTTGGTTGCACCTAACTAGAGTGTTGGTTGCACCTCTAACTAGAGTGTTGGCTGCACCTCTAACTAGAGTGTTGGCTGCACCTAACCAGAGTGTTGGTTGCACCTCTAACTAGAGTGTTGGTTGCACCTCTAACTAGAGTGTTGGTTGCACCTCTAACTAGAGTGTTGGTTGCACCTCTAACTAGAGTGTTGGTTGCACCTCTAACTAGAGTGTTGGTTGCACCTCTAACTAGAGTGTTGGTTGCACCTCTAACTAGAGTGTTGGCTGCACCTCTAACTAGAGTGTTGGCTGCACCTAACCAGAGTGTTGGTTGCACCTCTAACTAGAGTGTTGGTTGCACCTCTAACTAGAGTGTTGGTTGCACCTCTAACTAGAGTGTTGGTTACAACTCTAACTAGAGTGTTGGTTGCACCTCTAACTAGAGTGTTGGTTGCACCTCTAACTAGAGTGTTGGTTCAACTCTAACTAGAGTGTTGGTTACATCTCTAACTAGAGTGTTGGTTGCACCTCTAACTAGAGTGTTGGTTGCACCTCTAACTAGAGTGTTGGTTGCACCTCTAACTAGAGTGTTGGTTGCACCTCTAACTAGAGTGTTGGTTGCACCTCTAACTAGAGTGTTGGTTGCACCTCTAACTAGAGTGTTGGTTGCACCTCTAACTAGAGTGTTGGTTGCACCTCTAACTAGAGTGTTGGCTGCACCTTGGCTGCACCTAGAGTGTTGGTTGCACCTCTAACTAGAGTGTTGGCTGCACCTCTAACTAGAGTGTTGGCTGCACCTCTAACTAGAGTGTTGGTTGCACCTCTAACTAGAGTGTTGGCTGCACCTCTAACTAGAGTGTTGGTTGCACCTCTAACTAGAGTGTTGGTTGCACCTCTAACTAGAGTGTTGGTTGCACCTCTAACTAGAGTGTTGGTTACACCTCTAACTAGAGTGTTGGCTGCACCTCTAACTAGAGTGTTGGCTGCACCTCTAACTAGAGTGTTGTCTGCACCTCTAACTAGAGTGTTGGTTGCACCTCTAACTAGAGTGTTGGTTGCAACTCTAACTAGAGTGTTGGTTGCACCTCTAACTAGAGTGTTGGTTGCAACTCTAACTAGAGTATTGGTTGCACCTAACTAGAGTGTTGGTTGCACCTCTAACTAGAGTGTTGGTTACAACTCTAACTAGAGTGTTGGTTGCACCTCTAACTAGAGTGTTGGTTGCACCTCTAACTAGAGTGTTGGTTGCACCTCTAACTAGAGTGTTGGTTGCACCTCTTAACTAGAGTGTTGGTTGCACCTAACTAGAGTGTTGGTTGCACCTCTAACTAGAGTGTTGGTTGCAACTCTAACTAGAGTGTTGGTTGCACCTCTAACTAGAGTGTTGGTTGCACCTCTAACTAGAGTGTTGGTTGCACCTCTAACTAGAGTGTTGGTTGCAACTCTAACTAGAGTGTTGGTTACAACTCTAACTAGAGTGTTGGTTGCACCTAACTAGAGTGTTGGTTGCACCTCTAACTAGAGTGTTGGTTGCAACTCTAACTAGAGTGTTGGTTGCACCTCTAACTAGAGTGTTGGTTGCACCTCTAACTAGAGTGTTGGTTGCACCTCTAACTAGAGTGTTGGTTGCACCTCTAACTAGAGTGTTGGTTGCACCTCTAACTAGAGTGTTGGTTGCACCTCTAACTAGAGTGTTGGTTGCACCTCTAACTAGAGTGTTGGTTGCAACTCTAACTAGAGTGTTGGTTACAACTCTAACTAGAGTGTTGGTTGCACCTAACTAGAGTGTTGGTTGCACCTCTAACTAGAGTGTTGGTTGCACCTCTAACTAGAGTGTTGGTTGCACCTCTAACTAGAGTGTTGGCTGCACCTTGGCTGCACCTAGAGTGTTGGTTGCACCTCTAACTAGAGTGTTGGCTGCACCTCTAACTAGAGTGTTGGCTGCACCTCTAACTAGAGTGTTGGTTGCACCTCTAACTAGAGTGTTGGCTGCACCTCTAACTAGAGTGTTGGTTGCACCTCTAACTAGAGTGTTGGTTGCACCTCTAACTAGAGTGTTGGTTGCACCTCTAACTAGAGTGTTGGTTACACCTCTAACTAGAGTGTTGGCTGCACCTCTAACTAGAGTGTTGGCTGCACCTCTAACTAGAGTGTTGTCTGCACCTCTAACTAGAGTGTTGGTTGCACCTCTAACTAGAGTGTTGGTTGCAACTCTAACTAGAGTGTTGGTTGCACCTCTAACTAGAGTGTTGGTTGCAACTCTAACTAGAGTATTGGTTGCACCTAACTAGAGTGTTGGTTGCACCTCTAACTAGAGTGTTGGTTACAACTCTAACTAGAGTGTTGGTTGCACCTCTAACTAGAGTGTTGGTTGCACCTCTAACTAGAGTGTTGGTTGCACCTCTAACTAGAGTGTTGGTTGCACCTCTTAACTAGAGTGTTGGTTGCACCTAACTAGAGTGTTGGTTGCACCTCTAACTAGAGTGTTGGTTGCAACTCTAACTAGAGTGTTGGTTGCACCTCTAACTAGAGTGTTGGTTGCACCTCTAACTAGAGTGTTGGTTGCACCTCTAACTAGAGTGTTGGTTGCAACTCTAACTAGAGTGTTGGTTGCAACTCTAACTAGAGTGTTGGTTGCACCTCTAACTAGAGTGTTGGTTGCACCTCTAACTAGAGTGTTGGTTACAACTCTAACTAGAGTGTTGGTTGCACCTAACTAGAGTGTTGGTTGCACCTCTAACTAGAGTGTTGGTTGCAACTCTAACTAGAGTGTTGGTTGCACCTCTAACTAGAGTGTTGGTTGCACCTCTAACTAGAGTGTTGGTTGCACCTCTAACTAGAGTGTTGGTTGCACCTCTAACTAGAGTGTTGGTTGCACCTCTAACTAGAGTGTTGGTTGCACCTCTAACTAGAGTGTTGGTTGCACCTCTAACTAGAGTGTTGGTTGCACCTCTAACTAGAGTGTTGGTTGCAACTCTAACTAGAGTGTTGGTTGCACCTCTAACTAGAGTGTTGGCTGCACCTCTAACTAGAGTGTTGGTTGCACCTCTAACTAGAGTGTTGGTTGCACCTCTAACTAGAGTGTTAGTTGCACCTAACTAGAGTGTTGGTTGCAACTCTAACTAGAGTGTTGGTTGCACCTCTAACTAGAGTGTTGGTTGCACCTCTAACTAGAGTGTTGGTTGCACCTCTAACTAGAGTGTTGGTTGTCTAACTAGAGTGTTGGCTGCACCTCTAACTAGAGTGTTGGCGTTGGTTGCACCTCTAACTAGAGTGTTGGTTGCACCTCTAACTAGAGTGTTGGTTGCACCTCTAACTAGAGTGTTGGTTGCACCTCTAACTAGAGTGTTGGTTGCACCTCTAACTAGAGTGTTGGTTGCACCTAACTAGAGTAATGGTTGCACCTCTAACTAGAGTGTTGGTTGCACCTCTAACTAGAGTGTTGGTTACAACTCTAACTAGAGTGTTGGTTGCACCTCTAACTAGAGTGTTGGTTGCACCTCTAACATGAGTGTTGGTTGCACCTAACTAGAGTGTTGGTTGCACCTCTAGCTAGAGTGTTGGTTGCACCTCTAACTAGAGTGTTGGTTGCACCTCTAACTAGAGTGTTGGTTGCACCTCTAACTAGAGTGTTGGTTGCACCTCTAACTAGAGTGTTGGTTGCACCTCTAACTAGAGCGTTGGTTGCACCTCTAACTAGAGTGTTGGTTGCACCTCTAACTAGAGTGTTGGTTACACCTAACTAGAGTGTTGGTTGCACCTCTAACTAGAGTGTTGGTTGCACCTCTAACTAGAGTGTTGGTTACACCTAACTAGAGTGTTGGTTGCACCTCTAACTAGAGTGTTGGTTGCACCTCTAACTAGAGTGTTGGTTGCACCTCTAACTAGAGTGTTGGTTACAACTCTAACTAGAGTGTTGGTTGCACCTCTAACTAGAGTGTTGGTTGCACCTCTAACTAGAGTGTTGGTTGCACCTCTAACTAGAGTGTTGGTTACAACTCTAACTAGAGTGTTGGTTGCACCTCTAACTAGAGTGTTGGTTCACCTAACTAGATTGTTGGTTGCACCTCTAACTAGAGTGTTGGTTACAACTCTAACTAGAGTGTTGGTTCACCTAACTAGAGTGTTGGTTGCACCTCTAACTAGAGTGTTGGTTACACCTCTAACTAGAGTGTTGGCTGCACCTCTAACTAGAGTGTTGGTTGCACCTCTAACTAGAGTGTTGGCTGCACCTCTAACTAGAGTGTTGGTTGCACCTCTAACTAGAGTGTTGGTTATAACTCTAACTAGAGTGTTGGTTGCACCTCTAACTAGAGTGTTGGTTGCACCTCTAACTAGAGTGTTGGTGACCAAAGAGAGCACATCCACTAAGGAACCTCATGCATGTCAGGATGTGATATAAATGTGTAGCTTGGCATGTATGAATACTGAGGAACCTCATGCATGTCAGGATGTGATATAAATGTGTAGCTTGGCATGTATAAATACTGAGGAACCTCATGCATGTCAGGATGTGATATAAATGTGTAGCTTGGCATGTATAAATACTGAGGAACCTCATGCATGTCAGGATGTGATATAAATGTGTAGCTTGGCATGTATAAATGCTGAGGAACCTCATGCATGTCAGGATGTGATATAAATGTGTAGCTTGGCATGTATAAATACTGAGGAACCTCATGCATGTCAGGACTTTCATATTGAAATAAGTGGAAGAGGAAAATAAAATGAGGCAAATGTCTTCAAAGGAGAAGAATTCAGTGTTCTGTAGCTCGCTCAAGTTTCTATGACAATGACTTTTTATTAACTAAACTATTCATAGAGTGCACTGTGTTTGAGAAGTTCCAGAGTCTGCCTGGTAGGAAGAGGGTTAATAACCTTGTAAATCACCTGGTAGGAAGAGGGTTAATAACCTTGTAAATCACCTGGTAGGAAGAGGGTTAATAACCTTGTAAATCACCTGGTAGGAAGAGGGTTAATAACCTTGTAAATCACCTGGTAGGAAGAGGGTTAATAACCTTGTAAATCACCTGGTAGGAAGAGGGTTAATAACCTTGTAAATCACCTGGTAGGAAGAGGGTTAATAACCTTGTAAATCACCTGGTAGGAAGAGGGTTAATAACCTTGTAAATCACCAGGTAGGAAGAGGGTTAATAAACTTGTAACTCACTCTTTTAACCTTTGTCTTGTGAATTTTTTCTTCTTTCTATTTATGTTCCTCATCTTTGAAGTTAACCCTTGAAAAGCTTAGCTGTTCTATCTTCAACATTTCACGAGATATTTTCTTGGCAAGTACACCACAAGAATTATAACAAAGAACTATCACAAACTAGTGCATGTGTGTGCGCACTTAGGTTGTAATGATGGTGTTATCATGGTGTTTGTGCACCCTTATGTGTGCATGTGACTAATGATGGTGTTATCATGGTGTTTGTGCACCCTTTGTATGTGTGCATGTGACTAATGATGGTGTTATCATGGTGTTTGTGCACCCTTGTGTGCATGTGACTAATGATGGTGTTATCATGGTGTTTGTGCACCCTTATGTGTGCATGTGACTAATGATGGTGTTATCATGGTGTTTGTGCACCCTTATGTGTGTATGTGACTAATGATGGTGTTATCATGGTGTTTGTGCACCCTTTGTATGTGTGCATGTGACTAATGATGGTGTTATCATGGTGTTTGTGCACCCTTATGTGTGCATGTGACTAATGATGGTGTTGTCATGGTATTTGTGCACCCTTGTGTGCATGTGACTAATGATGGTGTTATCATGGTGTTTGTGCACCCTTATGTGTGCATGTGACTAATGATGGTGTTATCATGGTGTTTGTGCACCCTTATGTGTGCATGTGACTAATGATGGTGTTATCATGGTGTTTGTGCACCCTTATGTGTGCATGTGACTAATGATGATGTTATCACGGTGTTTGTACACCCTTATGTGTGTATGTTACTAATGATGGTGTTATCATGGTGTTTGTGCACCCTTATGTGTGCATGTGACTAATGATGGTGTTATCATGGTGTTTGTGCACCCTTATGTGTGTATGTGACTAATAATGGTGTTATCATGGTGTTTGTGCACCCTTATGTGTGCATGTGACTAATGATGGTGTTATCATGGTGTTTGTGCACCCTTATGTGTGCATGTGACTAATGTTGGTGTTATCATGGTGTTTGTGCACCCTTATGTGTGTGTGTGACTAATGATGGTGTTATCACGGTGTTTGTGCACCCTTGTGTGTGTGTGACTAATGATGATGTTATCACGGTGTTTGTGCACCCTTATGTGTGCATGTGACTAATGATGGTGTTATCATGGTGTTTGTGCACCCTTATGTGTGCATGTGACTAATGATGGTGTTATCATGGTGTTTGTGCACCCTTATGTGTGTGTGTGACTAATGATGGTGTTATCATGGTGTTTGTGCACCCTTGTGTGTGTGTGACTAATGATGATGTTATCACGGTGTTTGTGCACCCTTATGTGTGTATGTAACTAATGATGGTGTTATCATGGTGTTTGTGCACCCTTATGTGTGTATGTGACTAATAATGGTGTTGGTGTTTGCAGGTAAAGCTCCCAAGACAGTGAAGGTATTTATCAATCAACCGCAGACTCTGGACTTTGACCTTGCAGAGCAGAACAAGCCAGTACAAGAGCTAGTGTATGAACATCTAACATACCACACCACACACACACACACACACACCACCATACCACACCACCACATACACACACACCACACACACTGCCACATACACCACCACCACGCACCCACACCACCCCACACACATACACCACCACCACACCAACATACCACACCACCGTACACACACATCACCACACACCTACACCACCATTCACACACACCACTGCCACATGCACAAACAAATGCAGTAGATCAGTTATCCGAGCACATTGCGACTGGAGGGTTTTCAGAAAATTGAGATGTTCTAGATCTTGAGCTAACCTCGATGTTAAAGAATATTCCAGGCCACATGTATTTGAATACATGACTTTGTTCTAGAATATTCCAGGCCACATGTATATTTGAATACATGACTTTGTCTTAACCCTCTCACTGGCATAAGCGACTTAAGTCGCGAAAACGGATTAACCTCGACGAAAAAATTCGTAAAAAATTAACCGTTCGCGGTATTAACTTCAAAAATTGCACGAATATGCCTAAAGCATGCCTCTAATATACCCCTGAATATCTGGAAAATACGGAATGAGGAAAGGGAAGTAAACGTGCCAGCAAACATCACTTCCGGTTAATTCCCGGTCTCGAAGAAGAAATGCCGACCCGCTTTAGTAGAGACGAAGCGTTAGACTTTTCCTATTTGAGGATGACTTCGGCCTGTCCGAGATTGACGTTAGTGAAGAAGAGGAAGGAGGTGCCTGTGCTTACCTGGGAAGTGGCGTAGTTGACGGTGATGCTATGGCAGCTATAACAGAAGCTGTTGGCACCGACCAAGAAGCAAGTTTTCAAAGTATGGCGATTCTGCCAAGCGAAGCTTCAGACGATAGCGATGGTCATGAAGACTTCCCCTAAGGTAAGAATAGATAAAGAGTTGTATAGTAAAGCCTAGTAACTAGCATAATCATAAGAACTATTTCTCCTGGGAAGGTAGTTTCACTCATGGAGCTGGAGGAGGATGAGGAAGCAGCAGAGGAGAAGACGGGGTTGGAGGAGAAGTTATTATTTATATATATATATATATTTTATAATGTAGCACTATGTGTTTGTCTGAGTTATGCTGAACATGCACACCTTCACAGTGCCAAGGGCATTGCCCTTTTATTTTTTATCTATATTTATTTATAATTATGTTATTCACACTTTGCACATACTTTTATTTATTTTTCAGTACTATGGACCCTAGCCCTTACTTCCTCTTTGTTATGATTTTCACATCTTTGTGGTTTGCTATAATGACCAAAAAATGTTGTTGACAAATAGTAACGTTGACTAGCTAACATTGCTGATTTCATGTGTATGAAACCGAGCTGAAAATAGCCTTTTTCAACCTATAATGATATTCACATCTTTGTGGTTTGTTATAATCAAACAAAAAATTGTTGTTGACAAACAGTTGTTGTTGTTGACCAAAAGTTGACCGGCTAACATTGCTGGTTTCATGTGTAATATGAAATTGAGATGATATAAACCCGATATAAACCCTTTTATTTTACTTCCTGTCTCTTATAACAATATTCACATTTCTGTGGTTTGTTGCTAAGCAACTAAAATTTAACATAACGTCCCTTCATGCATCAGCTATCACCTGATATATAGTTGTTGGGTACTTGTTTTCATGTGGTCCTCTATAAAAAAATTAATGTGAAATTGTGTCAATTTTTGTAAAAAGTCCTCCGTAAATCTGCCAGTGAAAGGGTTAAGGACAACCTTTTTCTCTTTTGAGTGAGTCCAGCCATGCTCTCAGCTTTGACATGGAGCGAGAAGACATTGCTGGCAGCCAATGTTGGGTGAGAGTCTCTCTGTGTGCATGTGCAGAGGAATTCTCCCCAGAAACAAAATATATGCACTTTAACTGCATTGCCATGGGCGTAGTTAACCAGGGCGTGGCTTCCTGTAGTGTTCATTTGACCAACGTATTCGGATAACTCTTCATGCTGAATACTATTATGCCACACCCCCATTAGCTAATTGAAAGTGTGATGGTTGTATGTGTAGTCTAGGTGCTGAAGATGTGGGGGAGGAGTCGACTATTTCCTTGATGTTCGTTAAGTACCAGAACGTGCAGAACATCACTGTAAGCCACACCCATCTTACATTAAAGTACATCGACTCCCTCTCTGATGGGCAGACTTCATGTGCTTATTTAGAGACCTGTGCAGACGGTGTTAATTAGCTGCTAATATCCCTTATTGGGAACCAGCTGTAACCACACCCCTACATATGTAACGCCTCCAGATGTGACCACACCTCTATATGTAGCCACACCTCCATCTGTAATTGCACTCTAATTATTACTGCTTGGCTTAGTCTAAAGTACTGCCCCTCCTGTAGCAACCACACACCCAGTCTTAATTGGTTTATAAGCACTGCCCCTCCTGTAGTAACCACACCCCCAGTCTTAATTGGTTTATAAGCACTGCCCCTCCTGTAGTAACCACACCCCCAGTCTTAATTGGTTTATAAGCACTGCCCCTCCTGTAGTAACCACACACCCAGTCTTAATTAGTTATAAGCACTGCCCCTCCTGTAGCAACCACACACACCTGCAGTCTTAATTAGTTATAAGCACTGCCCCTCCTGTAGTAACCACACCTCCAATCTTAATTGGTTTATAAGCACTGCCCCTCCTGTAGTAACCACACCCCCGGTCTTAATTAGTTATAAGCACTGCCCCTCCTGTAGTAACCACACCTCCAATCTTAATTGGTTATAAGCACTGCCCCTCCTGTAGTAACCACACCCCCAGTCTTAATTAGTTATAGGTATTGCCCCATATATAGCAAACACAACTCCAGCTGTGGCTGCATCATATTTGTAGCTGTCACCTGGCTAGTGGGTGGAGCCACCTGTCTAACGGGTGGGGTCACCTGGCTAGTGGGTGAAGTGACCTGGCTAGTGGGTGGAGTCACCTGGCTAGTGGGTGGAGTCACCTGTCTAGTGGGTGGAGTCACCTGTCTAGTGGGTGGAGTCACCTGGAAGTGGGACTGGAGTGACTAGAAGTTGCTGCATTTGGTTAAGTTGGCTCCATTGAAGGGAAGACAATACCACAAAATACAAACGCTTACAAAAACGTGTGCCTACCACTTTGGAGCTGCATAGACTGCACACGTCACTCCATGAGCTAGATATATACAGTATATAGCTTAAAAGATAGCTCTCTCTCTGTGCTCTCTTTTGGTAGTAAAACTTTTGCAAACAGTAGGTATAACTAGGCCCAAGTTACATGCAGCCCTAGTGGGGTATGTCTGAATTCTCTGCAGTTCCGGTTCCTGATTAGAAAGTACTAGATAGTTGAAATTACTCTCAGTGGCAAGAGCGAGCCTCAAGGCAGGTTCACAAGGTTCACAATATGACAAGGCAATCCGTTGCACGCGTTCTGTCTTTCTGATCTGTTGCGCTGATATTGGAACAGGTCTCGCCACGGATAATGAGCTGACGGAACGGGGGCGGATATGAAACCCAACAGAGTAGGAGTTGATTCCACTCTTGCATCCAATCCGTTGGGTTGGACCAATCAGAATCCTAGAATGTATCACGTGTTGAACCTGACACTTTTTCGATGATGTCTAGAGAATAAAAGCTTATTGCCGCGATGAGGAGCTTTCCCAACCTCTGGTAGCCTAGGACTCAGCTCCAAAGACCTCAGGGCAAAAAGAGTTACCTGGGAGGATGTGGTTGTCCAGGTCACTAGCTAGCTATTACCAGCTATATAAATACCTGGGAGGAAGTGGCTGTCCAGGTCACTAGCTAGCTATTACCAGCTATATAAATACCTGGGAGGAAGTGGCTGTCCAGGTCACTAGCTAGCTATTACCAGCTATATAAATACCTGGGAGGAAGTGGCTGTCCAGGTCACTAGCTAGCTATTACCAGCTATATAAATACCTGGGAGGAAGTGGCTGTCCAGGTCACTAGCTAGCTATTACCAGCTATATAAATACCTGGGAGGAAGTGGCTGTCCAGGTCACTAGCTAGCTATTACCAGCTATATAAATACCTGGGAGGAAGTGGCTGTCCAGGTCACTAGCTAGCTATTACCAGCTATATAAATACCTGGGAGGAAGTGGCTGTCCAGGTCACTAGTTAGCTATTACCAGCTATATAAATACCTGGGAGGAAGTGGCTGTCCAGGTCACTAACTAGCTATTACCAGCTATATAAATACCTGGGAGGAAGTGGTTGTCCAGGTCACTAGCTAGCTATTACCAGCTATATAAATACCTGGGAGGAAGTGGTTGTCCAGGTCACTAGCTAGCTATTACCAGCCATATAAATACCTGGGAGGAAGTGGCTGTCCAGGTCACTAGCTAGCTATTACCAGCTATATAAATACCTGGGAGGAAGTGGCTGTCCAGGTCACTAACTAGCTATTACCAGCTATATAAATACCTGGGAGGAAGTGGCTGTCCAGGTCACTAGCTAGCTATTACCAGCTATATAAATACCTGGGAGGTAGTGGCCGTCCAGGTTACTAGCTAGCTATTACCAGCTATATAAATACCTGGGAGGAAGTGGCTGTCCAGGTAACTAGCTAGCTATTACCAGCTATATAAATACCTGGGAGGAAGTGGTTGTCCAGGTGACTAGCTAGCTATTACCAGCTATATAAATACCTGGGAGGAAGTGGTTGTCCAGGTCACTAGCTAGCTATTACCAGCCATATAAATACCTGGGAGGAAGTGGTTGTCCAGGTCACTAGCTAGCTATTACCAGCTATATAAATACCTGGGAGGAAGTGGTTGTCCAGGTCACTAGCTAGCTATTACCAGCTATATAAATACCTGGGAGGAAGTGGTTGTCCAGGTCACTAGCTAGCTATTACCAGCTATATAAATACCTGGGAGGAAGTGGTTGTCCAGGTCACTAGCTAGCTATTACCAGCTATATAAATACCTGGGAGGAAGTGGCTGTCCAGGTCACTAGCTAGCTATTACCAGCTATATAAATACCTGGGAGGAAGTGGCTGTCCAGGTCACTAGCTAGCTATTACCAGCTATATAAATACCTGGGAGGAAGTGACTGTCCAGGTCACTAGCTAGCTATTACCAGCTATACAGCTAGTGATGCAGCTATTTATCATTCATGGTTTGCAGCTGAGGTCCATCCTCTCCACTCAGCCAGAGTTAGCTGAAGTGCTACTCGGTGTCAGATGGCCTCATTGAGCGTTAATGAGTGAAACCTTCGAGTGCAGTGGACCAACACCACACTGGGTGGAGGCAGGTTGAAGTAGGTTGACAATAGCTCTATGGGGGCACACACTGGACCAACACCAAACTGGATCGAGGCAGGTTGAAGTAGGTTGACAATAGCTCTATGGGGACACACACTGGACCAACACCACACTGGGTTGAAGTAGGTTGACAAGAGCTCTATGGGGGAAGGGTTACTGGGTGAAACCTTGGAGTGGAAGGTTAATGCAGAGATCTTAGAGTGGAGGGTTAATGCAGAGATCTTAGAGTGGAGGGTTAATGCATGATATCTTAAAGTGGAGGGTTAAGGGGGGACGAAAGCATTTTAGAAAGTTTAAAAACTTGTGCTTACCACTTTATAGCTCCATAGATTCTGTTGGGCCCTAAACCACTCTTCTTAGGCTCAACTGGTATGCTGCCACCAGAGTTATACAGTTTCCTCTACTATTCCCAAATAACTCAGATCACTTGTTATTGAATAAGGATAAATGTAAGAACTGCAATACATGAGGTCAGGGCTGGCTTTTATACAATAACCAGTCACCTGACCGTGACATCATATGTGGGGTGATGTGGTGATACAAGAACAATGGTAATTCACCACATGCATATGGATGTGTGGGTGACCTTATCTAATCTTAGTCAGATACTGTTTAAGCAGGCAATTGCCTGCTTATGTGAGGGCCATCCTTCTTCAGAAGGTGAGTCCGACATCCCCCCCGGACTGGTCCGAAGCCGTCCCTGGCTGAGTTAATGTGGAGATGTCTGGCCATGCCTGTCTGGACATCCCATCCGCATTCAAGTTCTCCTTACCCGGACGATAATGCACCTTGTAGTTGAATCCTTGCAGGCGGAGAGCCCACCTGGTCAATCGTTTGTTGGACAGATGAGCAGTGTTCAGATACTCCAACGCTTTGTGGTCTGTCTGCAGCAAGAAGAACCGACCATCCAGGTAGATCTCAAAATGCTTGATGGACTCGACCACAGCCAAGCATTCCAACTCAGTAGCAGCATAACGTGTTTCTGCGGACTTGAGCTGGCGACTATAGAATGCTATAGGCAGCTCCTTCTCATCCCTGACCACACTGAGGCATCCACCTATCCCCAACAGAGAGGCATCAGTCTGCAGAACCAGTTTGTCCTCTGGCCTGGGCAAATGCAACCTGCAGGTCTCTCCCAGCACAGACTTCAAATGTGTAAAGCATCTGTCTTGCTCTTCAGTCCACTGTATCTTGGTGGGGGCCTCCAGTTTGGTCGCTTCATTCAGTGGTTTGGAGTATTCTGCGTATCGTTCGATGAATTTTCTGTAATATCCGGCCAACCCGAGGAAAGACTTCATTTGCTTCTTGTTGATTGGCCGGATGTATTGCAAGAGAGCTTGCACCTTGATATCAGGTATTCCCACCTGTCCATTTCCAACAATTTGGCCAAGATGAACCAACTCACTCTGAGCCCACTGACATTTGCTCATCTTTACAGTCAGCCCAGCTTTCTTTAAACGTCCCAGTATATCTCGGACGTGGCAGAGATGGTCCTCCCAGCTGTATGAGAAAATTAAAATGTCATCTATGTAGGGGAGTGCAAATTCGTCTGCCCCTTCCAGAACCACATCCATAATCCTCTGGAATGTGGCAGGGGCGTTCTTCAGCCCGAAAGGCATCCTGGTGAATTCGTATTTCCCCAGTGGAGTAACAATGGCTGTTTTCTGCCTGTCTCCCTCCTCCATTTCCACCTGGTAAAACCCTTTGCTTAGGTCCAGCTTGCTGAGGTGAGTGGCTTCTCCCACCTTGGAAATGAGCTGATCAATTACTGGCATGTAGTAGGGATCAGGCTGAGTAATGGCATTCACCTTCCTGTAATCAATGCACAGGCGCACTGATCCATCCAGCTTCTGGACCGGAATGATGGGAGATGACCATGGGCTCACAGACGGTACCAGAATGCCCTTCAGGATGAGGGTCCGCAATTCGGTCTTTACACCCTCCAGCTTGGCTGCGGAAATTGCATAAGGGACGGACCGGATGGATTGTGCATCTCCAGTGTTGATGGCATGCTTGCAAATATGAGTGAGTCCAGGTTCATCAGAACAGACTCCCTCTTGCTCTGCGCAGGCCGTCTTCATCTCGGCCTGCTGTGAAGGTGTCATCTGGTCTCCTTTCAGGGTCGGGATAGTGTTTATCTCATCCATGGTCTGCTGGGCCACAACCACAACTCGCAGGATGGCTGCCTCTGGGTAAGTGTACGTCTTTACATGGTTGACATGTACCACCTTGTGTTTCTTGTGACCCGGAGTGCCTATTTGCAGATTGACAGAGTTGGGAATACTGATGATTTCGTAGGGTCCCGTCCAGGCGGCTTAAAGTTTACCAAACAGCCCGGGTGACCTCA
The DNA here is from genome assembly GCA_028752905.1 of Cladorhizidae sp. MBARI D1340-BT2. Classification (NCBI taxonomy): domain Eukaryota; kingdom Metazoa; phylum Porifera; class Demospongiae; order Poecilosclerida; family Cladorhizidae; species Cladorhizidae sp. MBARI D1340-BT2. The sequence continues at coordinate 37,072,704 of JAQNBH010000010.1, read as the reverse complement.
GCAGGACCATTTCTCCCACCTGGAAAGTTCTGGCCATGGTGTTCCGGTCATGGTAAATTTTTGCTTTGGCTTGAGATTGTTTTCCGGTCCGGAAGCTGACCTCTCTGACTGCCTCCATACGTTTATCCAGCTGGTCCATGAACTGGGTGACGTTGACACCTGGTTCTGGATCCGTGCAGGCGTCCAGCAGCAGGTCCACCGGGGTCCTCATGTTTCTACCGTACAGGAACTCAAATGGGGAGACTCCAGTGGATCGGTTAGGAACGGATCGTATGGCAAATAAGCACAGTTTGACTTGCTGGACCCAGTTCCACTCCTGGTCAATCAGCTTCTTGATCATGGGCACCAGGGTACCATGAAACCGCTCCACGACTCCATTGGCCTCCGGATGGTAAGCCGAGGTCTGGATCTTGTGGATGTGGAGTCTGTCACATAGCTGCTGCATGACCTTTCCTGTAAGCTGCTTGCCTTGGTCAGATAGCATCTCCCTGGGAGGACCATGTCTGCTAAAAACCTCCAGGAGTCCCTCTGCCACTTCTGCCGCTGTAGCTGTTTTCAGGGGGATGGCTTCTGGGTACCTGGACGCCAGGTCAATAACGGTCAACAAGTACTGGTAGCCACCCTTGGCTTTCTTGAAGGGACCCACCAGGTCGATTGCGATCTTCTCGAAAGGTACTGACACTATAGGAACTTCAACCATGGGTGCCCTCAGAGGCCTGTCTTTTCTGTTCCTTTGACATGTGGTGCACTGCTTGCACCATCTAGTCACGTCAGTCTGTTGACCAGGCCAGGCAACTCTAGTCCTCAGGATGGCCTTTACCTTCTTGGGCCCGAGATGGCCATGCCAGTCATGAGCCGCCTTGAAGAAGGTTGCCCTGAGGGCTTCTGGTACCACCAGCAGCTGAAGCTCCTCCCCCAGGATGTCGTGGGTGTTCATGTACAGGAGGGACTGTTTCCACTTTAGGCAGTCACCTGGGTTTTCCGCCCTCTTCCTCCAGTTGGTAAGGGTGGAATCCTCCAGAACTGCCTTAGCGAACTCCTCCCTGGAGACTCCCCCTGGGCTTGCTACAGGGCATTCCAGGACGTCAGAGCTTTGATGTTGTTGCAAGAAATCCGATGTAATGTCCACTCCACCCTCTGACACTTCAGCTGGATCTCTGACGGGCAAGGCATCCCGGGCTTCCGTCTCCCGGTCCTTCTGTTCCTGCTGCTCGGTTGCAGTTTTCTGGGCCCTGGTGAGGAGCACTTGTCTCGTCTGGGGGACTAAAAGTTCCGGTACGGTTGCCAACTGCATCATCATAGGGTCGGATGTTGGGAGACCCAGCAGCACGTCCTCAGGTAAAAGATCGTCCGGAACCACAGCAGCCCGCCTAGGGAACACCAGATTCCCAATATGGACTGTGAGGTCAGCTGCCTGGTGCAGAACACCTTCTTTATCCGTCATGGTGAATGTCCGGGAAAAAAATTCCGTAGTTCTCTCCGGACCAAGGACTTGCTCACCAGAGTGGCTTCAGCACCTGAGTCCACCATCACCCGGACTTCCTTGCCATTCACCATGCCCTGGTATGTACTCTCCTCCAAGTTCCGACCAAATGGCTCCTTTACCTGGAGAAGGTTAATCCGCTCCTTCTTGATGTGGGAGGTGTCCTTAAGGGTGCACTCTGCGAACTTGTGCCCTGGCTTTTGGCAGGAGTAACACAAAGGCTCTGGTCTGCCTCCACTAATTCTGTCTTTGAAAAGGTTCGGCGAAAAGCTGTTAAATCTGTTGCCCGTGGCTGGTTTCTCCTCCTTGGGGAATTTGAAGAATTTCTTTGCTGCTGTCTTCCTAGCCGAGCCATGGCTTGTCTCGAATTGCAGCACTGCAGCGATGAGTTGACTTGCATTCTTGGGCTCCTGCTGCAGGATGGTTGCTGCACACTCCGGAGTGTACCAGTGTAAGGCAACCGCCCTAGCCAACAACCATAGGATTTCTTTTCCGGATTTCCCTTTTCTAGTCACCCTGTCCAGTGTCACTTCTGTTTGGTGTACTAGGTCTCCAATCGACACTTCCCCTGAGGTTCCTTGAACAACTGTTCCGAACAAGCTTGTATGGTTAACCCCATAGCGTTCAGGAGGGCTTCTTTAGTGAGGTCATATGAATCTCTTGCCTCCTCTGGAATGGCTGTTGCCAGTCGGTCGGCTGCCTGACCTGTAAGCATCGTCCGGAGGTAAGGTAACCACTCCTCTCGCTCCACCCCTTCTGCCTTGAGTGATATTTCGAACAGGCTTAGGTATAGGCCCAAGTCTTTTTTTCCCTCGTATTTGGGGAGCTTACTCGGAATCTTGTCGAGTTTGTGCTTCTCGACTGCCAGTCGGACCGCCTCCATTTTCTCAAACGTCCTGGCAGCCACTTGGTCCTCCATGAAAGCCTTGAGGGACTGCATATGGCGGGTCTCAGCAGCATCTAACGCTTCCCGGTGTCTAGCCTCGGCTCGGTTCTGCTCTTCCCTCCTTTCTGCCTCAACTTTCCTGTGCTCTTCCCTCCTTTCTGCCTCGGCTAGGTTCTGCTGTTCCCTCCGGACAGCTTCCTTCCGTTCCGCCTCCTGATGTTGCAGTAAAAACATCTGCATCAGCTCCTGATATGTTGTGTGGGCCGGACTGCTAGCCATCAGGGGTCTTTCTGGAGACTGTCGGGCAGCTTCGTCTTCTTCTTCCCTCTTTTTTTCTTTTTGTCGGGTATCCATGCTTTTGAATCTCCCTACACAACTCTGTCTGGGCCTATCAACGTTCTGGACCCGCAACTAGCCTTGGTAAGCTTTGAACTATCCACTCAGAAACTCAGCTAACAATATAGCTTAGCTAATCTGACTTTTCGATGGGTGGTACGACTAAACCGCTGCCACCAGATGTTGGGCCCTAAACCACTCTTCTTAGGCTCAACTGGTATGCTGCCACCAGAGTTATACAGTTTCCTCTACTATTCCCAAATAACTCAGATCACTTGTTATTGAATAAGGATAAATGTAAGAACTGCAATACATGAGGTCAGGGCTGGCTTTTATACAATAACCAGTCACCTGACCGTGACATCATATGTGGGGTGATGTGGTGATACAAGAACAATGGTAATTCACCACATGCATATGGATGTGTGGGTGACCTTATCTAATCTTAGTCAGATACTGTTTAAGCAGGCAATTGCCTGCTTATGTGAGGGCCATCCTTCTTCAGAAGGTGAGTCCGACATCCCCCCCGGACTGGTCCGAAGCCGTCCCTGGCTGAGTTAATGTGGAGATGTCTGGCCATGCCTGTCTGGACATCCCATCCGCATTCAAGTTCTCCTTACCCGGACGATAATGCACCTTGTAGTTGAATCCTTGCAGGCGGAGAGCCCACCTGGTCAATCGTTTGTTGGACAGATGAGCAGTGTTCAGATACTCCAACGCTTTGTGGTCTGTCTGCAGCAAGAAGAACCGACCATCCAGGTAGATCTCAAAATGCTTGATGGACTCGACCACAGCCAAGCATTCCAACTCAGTAGCAGCATAACGTGTTTCTGCGGACTTGAGCTGGCGACTATAGAATGCTATAGGCAGCTCCTTCTCATCCCTGACCACACTGAGGCATCCACCTATCCCCAACAGAGAGGCATCAGTCTGCAGAACCAGTTTGTCCTCTGGCCTGGGCAAATGCAACCTGCAGGTCTCTCCCAGCACAGACTTCAAATGTGTAAAGCATCTGTCTTGCTCTTCAGTCCACTGTATCTTGGTGGGGGCCTCCAGTTTGGTCGCTTCATTCAGTGGTTTGGAGTATTCTGCGTATCGTTCGATGAATTTTCTGTAATATCCGGCCAACCCGAGGAAAGACTTCATTTGCTTCTTGTTGATTGGCCGGATGTATTGCAAGAGAGCTTGCACCTTGATATCAGGTATTCCCACCTGTCCATTTCCAACAATTTGGCCAAGATGAACCAACTCACTCTGAGCCCACTGACATTTGCTCATCTTTACAGTCAGCCCAGCTTTCTTTAAACGTCCCAGTATATCTCGGACGTGGCAGAGATGGTCCTCCCAGCTGTATGAGAAAATTAAAATGTCATCTATGTAGGGGAGTGCAAATTCGTCTGCCCCTTCCAGAACCACATCCATAATCCTCTGGAATGTGGCAGGGGCGTTCTTCAGCCCGAAAGGCATCCTGGTGAATTCGTATTTCCCCAGTGGAGTAACAATGGCTGTTTTCTGCCTGTCTCCCTCCTCCATTTCCACCTGGTAAAACCCTTTGCTTAGGTCCAGCTTGCTGAGGTGAGTGGCTTCTCCCACCTTGGAAATGAGCTGATCAATTACTGGCATGTAGTAGGGATCAGGCTGAGTAATGGCATTCACCTTCCTGTAATCAATGCACAGGCGCACTGATCCATCCAGCTTCTGGACCGGAATGATGGGAGATGACCATGGGCTCACAGACGGTACCAGAATGCCCTTCAGGATGAGGGTCCGCAATTCGGTCTTTACACCCTCCAGCTTGGCTGCGGAAATTGCATAAGGGACGGACCGGATGGATTGTGCATCTCCAGTGTTGATGGCATGCTTGCAAATATGAGTGAGTCCAGGTTCATCAGAACAGACTCCCTCTTGCTCTGCGCAGGCCGTCTTCATCTCGGCCTGCTGTGAAGGTGTCATCTGGTCTCCTTTCAGGGTCGGGATAGTGTTTATCTCATCCATGGTCTGCTGGGCCACAACCACAACTCGCAGGATGGCTGCCTCTGGGTAAGTGTACGTCTTTACATGGTTGACATGTACCACCTTGTGTTTCTTGTGACCCGGAGTGCCTATTTGCAGATTGACAGAGTTGGGAATACTGATGATTTCGTAGGGTCCCGTCCAGGCGGCTTAAAGTTTACCAAACAGCCCGGGTGACCTCAGCAGGACCATTTCTCCCACCTGGAAAGTTCTGGCCATGGTGTTCCGGTCATGGTAAATTTTTGCTTTGGCTTGAGATTGTTTTCCGGTCCGGAAGCTGACCTCTCTGACTGCCTCCATACGTTTATCCAGCTGGTCCATGAACTGGGTGACGTTGACACCTGGTTCTGGATCCGTGCAGGCGTCCAGCAGCAGGTCCACCGGGGTCCTCATGTTTCTACCGTACAGGAACTCAAATGGGGAGACTCCAGTGGATCGGTTAGGAACGGATCGTATGGCAAATAAGCACAGTTTGACTTGCTGGACCCAGTTCCACTCCTGGTCAATCAGCTTCTTGATCATGGGCACCAGGGTACCATGAAACCGCTCCACGACTCCATTGGCCTCCGGATGGTAAGCCGAGGTCTGGATCTTGTGGATGTGGAGTCTGTCACATAGCTGCTGCATGACCTTTCCTGTAAGCTGCTTGCCTTGGTCAGATAGCATCTCCCTGGGAGGACCATGTCTGCTAAAAACCTCCAGGAGTCCCTCTGCCACTTCTGCCGCTGTAGCTGTTTTCAGGGGGATGGCTTCTGGGTACCTGGACGCCAGGTCAATAACGGTCAACAAGTACTGGTAGCCACCCTTGGCTTTCTTGAAGGGACCCACCAGGTCGATTGCGATCTTCTCGAAAGGTACTGACACTATAGGAACTTCAACCATGGGTGCCCTCAGAGGCCTGTCTTTTCTGTTCCTTTGACATGTGGTGCACTGCTTGCACCATCTAGTCACGTCAGTCTGTTGACCAGGCCAGGCAACTCTAGTCCTCAGGATGGCCTTTACCTTCTTGGGCCCGAGATGGCCATGCCAGTCATGAGCCGCCTTGAAGAAGGTTGCCCTGAGGGCTTCTGGTACCACCAGCAGCTGAAGCTCCTCCCCCAGGATGTCGTGGGTGTTCATGTACAGGAGGGACTGTTTCCACTTTAGGCAGTCACCTGGGTTTTCCGCCCTCTTCCTCCAGTTGGTAAGGGTGGAATCCTCCAGAACTGCCTTAGCGAACTCCTCCCTGGAGACTCCCCCTGGGCTTGCTACAGGGCATTCCAGGACGTCAGAGCTTTGATGTTGTTGCAAGAAATCCGATGTAATGTCCACTCCACCCTCTGACACTTCAGCTGGATCTCTGACGGGCAAGGCATCCCGGGCTTCCGTCTCCCGGTCCTTCTGTTCCTGCTGCTCGGTTGCAGTTTTCTGGGCCCTGGTGAGGAGCACTTGTCTCGTCTGGGGGACTAAAAGTTCCGGTACGGTTGCCAACTGCATCATCATAGGGTCGGATGTTGGGAGACCCAGCAGCACGTCCTCAGGTAAAAGATCGTCCGGAACCACAGCAGCCCGCCTAGGGAACACCAGATTCCCAATATGGACTGTGAGGTCAGCTGCCTGGTGCAGAACACCTTCTTTATCCGTCATGGTGAATGTCCGGGAAAAAAATTCCGTAGTTCTCTCCGGACCAAGGACTTGCTCACCAGAGTGGCTTCAGCACCTGAGTCCACCATCACCCGGACTTCCTTGCCATTCACCATGCCCTGGTATGTACTCTCCTCCAAGTTCCGACCAAATGGCTCCTTTACCTGGAGAAGGTTAATCCGCTCCTTCTTGATGTGGGAGGTGTCCTTAAGGGTGCACTCTGCGAACTTGTGCCCTGGCTTTTGGCAGGAGTAACACAAAGGCTCTGGTCTGCCTCCACTAATTCTGTCTTTGAAAAGGTTCGGCGAAAAGCTGTTAAATCTGTTGCCCGTGGCTGGTTTCTCCTCCTTGGGGAATTTGAAGAATTTCTTTGCTGCTGTCTTCCTAGCCGAGCCATGGCTTGTCTCGAATTGCAGCACTGCAGCGATGAGTTGACTTGCATTCTTGGGCTCCTGCTGCAGGATGGTTGCTGCACACTCCGGAGTGTACCAGTGTAAGGCAACCGCCCTAGCCAACAACCATAGGATTTCTTTTCCGGATTTCCCTTTTCTAGTCACCCTGTCCAGTGTCACTTCTGTTTGGTGTACTAGGTCTCCAATCGACACTTCCCCTGAGGTTCCTTGAACAACTGTTCCGAACAAGCTTGTATGGTTAACCCCATAGCGTTCAGGAGGGCTTCTTTAGTGAGGTCATATGAATCTCTTGCCTCCTCTGGAATGGCTGTTGCCAGTCGGTCGGCTGCCTGACCTGTAAGCATCGTCCGGAGGTAAGGTAACCACTCCTCTCGCTCCACCCCTTCTGCCTTGAGTGATATTTCGAACAGGCTTAGGTATAGGCCCAAGTCTTTTTTTCCCTCGTATTTGGGGAGCTTACTCGGAATCTTGTCGAGTTTGTGCTTCTCGACTGCCAGTCGGACCGCCTCCATTTTCTCAAACGTCCTGGCAGCCACTTGGTCCTCCATGAAAGCCTTGAGGGACTGCATATGGCGGGTCTCAGCAGCATCTAACGCTTCCCGGTGTCTAGCCTCGGCTCGGTTCTGCTCTTCCCTCCTTTCTGCCTCAACTTTCCTGTGCTCTTCCCTCCTTTCTGCCTCGGCTAGGTTCTGCTGTTCCCTCCGGACAGCTTCCTTCCGTTCCGCCTCCTGATGTTGCAGTAAAAACATCTGCATCAGCTCCTGATATGTTGTGTGGGCCGGACTGCTAGCCATCAGGGGTCTTTCTGGAGACTGTCGGGCAGCTTCGTCTTCTTCTTCCCTCTTTTTTTCTTTTTGTCGGGTATCCATGCTTTTGAATCTCCCTACACAACTCTGTCTGGGCCTATCAACGTTCTGGACCCGCAACTAGCCTTGGTAAGCTTTGAACTATCCACTCAGAAACTCAGCTAACAATATAGCTTAGCTAATCTGACTTTTCGATGGGTGGTACGACTAAACCGCTGCCACCAGATGTTGGGCCCTAAACCACTCTTCTTAGGCTCAACTGGTATGCTGCCACCAGAGTTATACAGTTTCCTCTACTATTCCCAAATAACTCAGATCACTTGTTATTGAATAAGGATAAATGTAAGAACTGCAATACATGAGGTCAGGGCTGGCTTTTATACAATAACCAGTCACCTGACCGTGACATCATATGTGGGGTGATGTGGTGATACAAGAACAATGGTAATTCACCACATGCATATGGATGTGTGGGTGACCTTATCTAATCTTAGTCAGATACTGTTTAAGCAGGCAATTGCCTGCTTATGTGAGGGCCATCCTTCTTCAGAAGGTGAGTCCGACAGATTCTGCAAACGTCCTGGTATGGACTTGATATATAGCTCAAAAGATAGCTCAAAAGATGTGTCTTCCTGTGTGCTCTCTTTTGATACCTCTTTTGATACTAAAACATTTTTCATAGCTACAACTATACCGAAAACTATAGCCAAGTTACTGGAGCTAAAGTGGAGGGTACCTCAAAACCTGAATGCCTGATTTTGCCACATGAATATCTCCAGATTGCCAAGTGCTAGGGAGTAGGGAGTTGAAATTAGCACCAGTGGCTAGAGGAAGCCCTGCTCTATGCAAGGAGTGGTTTCATTAGGCGCCAAAACTTAAGTTACATGGTCAAGAGCAGGTTGGGAAATGACTAGGTGTAAACCACAAGCAGTGCTTTGGCAGGTGACCTGGTGTAAACCACAAGCATTGTTTGATTGGCCAGGTGCAAACCACAAGCATTGTCTGATTTGGCAGGTGGCCAGGTGTAAGCCACAAGCATTGTTTGATTGGCCAGGTGTAAGCCACAAGCATTGTTTGATTGGCCAGGTGTAAACCACAAGCATTGTTTGATTGGCCAGGTGTAAGCCACAAGCATTGTTTGATTGGGCAGGTGTAAGCCACAAGCATTGTTTGATTGGCCAGGTGTAAGCCACAAGCATTGTTTGATTGGCCAGGTGTAAGCCACAAGCATTGTTTGATTGGCCAGGTGTAAACCAATTGGCCAGGTGTAAGCCACAAGCATTGTTTGATTGGCCAGGTGTAAGCCACAAGCATTGTTTGATTGTGCAGGTGTAAGCCACAAGCATTGTTTGATTGGGCAGGTGCAAACCACAAGCATTGTTTGATTGGCCAGGTGCAAACCACAAGCATTGTTTGATTGGCCAGGTGCAAACCACAAGCATTGTCTGATTTGGCAGGTGGCCAGGTGTAAGCCACAAGCATCGTTTGATTGGCCAGGTGTAAGCCACAAGCAGTTTGATTGGCCAGGTGTAAACCACAAGCATTGTTTGATTGGCCAGGTGTAAGCCACAAGCATTGTTTGATTGGGCAGGTGTAAGCCACAAGCATTGTTTGATTGGCCAGGTGTAAGCCACAAGCATTGTTTGATTGGCCAGGTGTAAACCACAAGCATTGTTTGATTGGCCAGGTGTAAGCCACAAGCATTGTTTGATTGGGCAGGTGTAAGCCACAAGCATTGTTTGATTGGGCAGGTGTAAGCCACAAGCATTGTTTGATTGGCCAGGTGTAAGCCACAAGCATTGTTTGATTGGCCAGGTGTAAGCCACAAGCATTGTTTGATTGGCCAGGTGTAAGCCACAAGCATTGTTTGATTGGCCAGGTGTAAACCACAAGCATTGTTTGATTGGCCAGGTGTAAGCCACAAGCATTGTTTGATTGGGCAGGTGTAAGCCACAAGCATTGTTTGATTGGCCAGGTGTATTGATTGGCCAGGTGTAAGCCACAAGCATTGTTTGATTGGGCAGGTGTAAGCCACAAGCATTGTTTGATTGGCCAGGTGTAAGCCACAAGCATTGTTTGATTGGCCAGGTGTAAGCCACAAGCATTGTTTGATTGGCCAGGTGTAAACCACAAGCATTGTTTGATTGGCCAGGTGTAAGCCACAAGCATTGTTTGATTGGGCAGGTGTAAGCCACAAGCATTGTTTGATTGGCCAGGTGTAAGCCACAAGCATTGTTTGATTGGCCAGGTGTAAACCACAAGCATTGTTTGATTGGCCAGGTGTAAGCCACAAGCATTGTTTGATTGGGCAGGTGTAAGCCACAAGCATTGTTTGATTGGGCAGGTGTAAGCCACAAGCATTGTTTGATTGGCCAGGTGTAAGCCACAAGCATTGTTTGATTGGCCAGGTGTAAGCCACAAGCATTGTTTGATTGGCCAGGTGTAAACCACAAGCATTGTTTGATTGGCCAGGTGTAAGCCGCAAGCATTGTTTGATTGGGCAGGTGTAAGCCACAAGCATTGTTTGATTGGCCAGGTGTATTGATTGGCCAGGTGTAAGCCACAAGCATTGTTTGATTGGGCAGGTGTAAGCCACAAACATTGTTTGATTGGCCAGGTGTAAGCCACAAGCATTGTTTGATTGGCCAGGTGTAAGCCACAAGCATTGTTTGATTGCCCAGGTGTAAACCACAAGCATTGTTTGATTTGTTCATTACATTCTTGTGTGTGTACTTGCAGTTGTTTGTGCGTGACAACCAGTCCGAGTCCGAGGAGACCACGGTCATCCATCACCTTGCCTTCTTTGGCACTCCCCTAGATGCCACAAAGATGTCTGAGTTCAAGAGGGTCGCAGGGGAGAAGGGGGAGAGACACTGCTAGCGACCACCACCATTTATCATGTTTTCCTTCTTATTTGATGTGTCTATGCATATACTATACTATCACAACAGTGAGCATGCACCTTTGACCTCTGGACCACTGCAGTTTCAAAATGTAACAAAGACTTGTGACTTACAAATTTAGGCCAGAGAATTTTCATCTGGAAAATCCATATATACTGGCTCCTATCCATAGAGAATTATGTTTTTCTCCAGAGCTCTGTAAATGGTCTGTTTTGAATGCCATAACCAGCTCCGATATGTCACCCATTGTTCACCTCGCATAACCAGCTTCCTACCTCTCCCCCACAGTTGTATCTCCATAAATTGCTTTTCCAGTGTTTCAATATTTGGTGTGTATGGTAAAGGGTGTCCCACATGGTTACTTATATCCTTAAGTCCACTCATAACAACTTTACTATTTCTTGTGCACGCACATAAGGTGGTATCCATGGTGACTGCAGGCTTTTGCGTGCAGGTCCAGGGAAGGGGAGGACTCCAAACCATACCCTTTCCACATGAAACCATGAAATGGGTTACTTATAGTTGCTAGGTTAGGTTTAAGTTAACTGCCTTTACTGTGATAGATGAATGGGTGATGTCATTCTGTAGGTATAAGCAGCTACATAGGTGTGTTTACTTATCCTTACCTCATTGGGAATTATTTAGCTTTATTAATTGAGTTTTTGTGTATAAATAATAATGATCTGCATACTGAATTCAGACGAACTTTTCTACACTTGTTATCTTAGTCGGTGTTTGTTTTTCTGGTTTAAAATTTAAACATTATACATTATATTGGCCCAATTGCTTGAGTGTGTTCTACATGGATAGCAGACTGAGCGAGAGCAAGCTTCTCAAAGCATTTATTATTTTTTCCACATATACAAAAGTTGTTATGGCTAGCAAGAAGAGAACTTGCTCAGATGCTTTTCTTGCTCATGCAGTTGTCAATTGGCCCTCGAAGCGAAGACTGACCACAAAGTGTGTTATCTGCATCAATGTTCTGATCAATCCTGAAGCCATCAAAACTTGCAAACCATCTGCTGAAATGTCATTCTGACATCCACAACAATGACCTTCGAACACGGCGAAGCAGTTGAAGGGTATTCAACTCAGAAACACTGGTACTGCAGCAAAAATCTTGCCACTCTTGAAGCTTCCTATGAGGTGGCCCACAAAGTAGCATAGCAGCAGAAGGGGCATATATACGATTGCCAAAAATCTGATCATGCCATGTGCATGAGTGATGGTTGCCAATGCATGTGGTGAACAGCAGGCTAAGAAGCTCAGTTTCAAACAACACAATTCGATGATGGCTGGGGATATACAGACACAAGTAGGAAGTCAAGACCAGTCCATAGGACAAATTTTGTAATTTGACAAATCCATGGATGTCAGCAGCTGTCCTGTTTTCCTGGTTGGTCTTTATTCCCTATATTCACTGCTCGGATGTGAAGAAGAGTTTTTCTTATGCGAGAGTCTTGCTATGACGACTAAAGAGAGGATGTGTTCAGCATAGTCAGTGGCTTCCCCGAGAAAAATGGACTGGCTTGAAGCAGTGTTCAACAGTTGTCTGTTGATGGCACACGTGCTATGATGGGTGGTAATCGCGGGGTTCAGAGGCTCTGTTCAAAGGGGAAATGCAGATATCACTGTTGATCATTGCAGCATTCACCAATATACACTTGCGTCAAGATGCTCCCAGATGCCTTGAAAGCAGTATTTAGCCAACTTAATATGTTGTTCACTTCATAAAAGCCAAAGATTAAAGATTTCAACAGCCGTGTGTTTAAAAAAGAGATAGGCAAAAAGTATGAAGTGCTACTCCACACCGGAGTAAGGTAGCTGTCTCGAGGCAAGGTTGTGAATTCAATCACAGAATTCACAACCTTGCCTTGAGACAGCCACCTTACTCCGGTGTGGTACAGTAGCACTTCATACTTCTTGCCTATCTCTTTTCGGGAGGCAGTGCAACTATTTTTGCAGCAAAAAGGATCAGACTTGGCAACGCCACTTTTCTGAGCTTTTCTGTCGGTATTTGTGCTACATATTCAATGAACTCCACAGAGGAAACTTGGCACTTCAAGGAAGGAATGTGACAATCATTGACACAAAACAAGCATTTATCGGAAAGCTAAAGTTGTGAAGCAAGTGAGTTGTAAAGGACAGGCACAGTTTCTCACACTTGACAAATATGTCAACGAGAGCAAGGATGGTCAAGATATCCTAGACATTTTTAAAGCAGACTTCTAAGACCACTTAGATGAATTGGTCAGAAAGATGGAGGAATACTTCCCTGATCTGGACACCTCTTACCTTCAGTAGTGCCAGCACCTTTTGTGGCCGATGAGGATGAGGTTGATGAAGATGACTTTACAGTTAAAGAGGAGTGGATAACTCTGAGAGTGAGTGAGGCTTGGAAGCTGGAATTCCAGAACAAGGACCTGGAAACCTTCTGGATAGCCCAGCTAAATGACACACCGACATTGACAAGATGGGCTCTAAAGATCCCGCCTTCCTTTTCAACTGCTTACCGATGTGAGCAAGGCCATTCCATCATCATGGGAGTGAAAAACAAGAAACGGAACAGGTTGGAAGTGTCAACTGATGCAAGAATTGCTCTCAGTTCTACAAAACCACGCATTGAATACTTGACTAACAAAATACAGCTGGATGTCATTTGTTTTGCAATGACCAACTAATAACTACTAATTACACTCTCAGTTGATAACATTATAATAACCCTCAGCTTGAAATTGTCTTCTCGAGATGTTTTGACGAGATGTTCTAGCCTTCGCCATAAATAATTGAAGGCTACAATTTCAAGTAGGTTATTGTACCTAATAAAATAAAATAAAACGTGTTTTATTTTATATTACACAGGTATGGGTACTGGAACAAGGAGGATAGGACAATTTGGGTTAATGGTTCCAAAAAGGTTGGGAACCACTGACCTAGAGTATCCACTCGGCCACAGTATTTGTAGAGTACATAGCAACAGTCGGCTAATAGCCTAGTCCATAAGGTCAGGTGATAATCACTTAGTCAGGTGACAATCAATTAGTGTATGAACTAGAACAAATCCTGATAGTGCAAAGCATTGATTGGCGTCATCTCAGCCATCTTCTGCTGCTAGTGGATCGATGGCTTACACTAGAATAAGCCACACCCACCCACAGCACTTCAACATACAAACAAGATGATGTCATGATAATAATCGGAAGAGTTGCTTGTCAGGACAGCACACACACCGTACTCCGCACTTTTTTCTTGCAAGTGTTGGTTGCCATGGGTAACGACTCGCTAGAGATCAGCTTTAGATCGTGCCCAACAATCTGTACAGAAACAATATACATCACACACCACACACACCACACAGCACCAAGTTATAACATTAGCACCTCAAGCATGCCTGACTCACACATGCCACCTCTGCACCAAGTTATAACATTAGCACCTCAAGCATGCCTGACTCACACATGCCACCTCTGCACCAAGTTATAACATTAGCACCTCAAACATGCATGACTCACACATGCCACCTCTGCATCAAGTTATAACATTAGCACCTCAAGCATGCCTGACTCACACATGCCACCTCTGAACCAAGTTATAACATTAGCACCTCAAGCATGCCTGACTCACACATGCCACCTCTGCACCAAGTTATAACATTAGCACCTCAAGCATGCCTGACTCACACATGCCACCTCTACACCAAGTTATAACATTATACCTCAAGCATGCCTGCACATGCCACCTCTGCACCAAGTTATAACATTAGCACCTCAAGCATGCCTGACTCACACATGCCACCTCTACACCAAGTTATAACATTAGCACCTCAAGCATGCATGACTCACACATGCCACCTCTGCACCAAGTTATAACATTAGCACCTCAAGCATGCCTGACTCACACATGCCACCTCTGCACCAAGTTATAACATTAGCACCTCAAGCATGCCTGACTCACACATGCCACCTCTGCACCAAGTTATAACATTAGCACCTCAAGCATGTCTGACTCACACATGCCACCTCTGCACCAAGTTATAACATTAGCACCTCAAGCATGCATGACTCACACATGCCATCTCTGCACCAAGTTATAACATTAGCACCTCAAGCATGCATGACTCACACATGCCACCTCTGCACCAAGTTATAACATTAGCACCTCAAGCATGCCTGACTCACACATGCCACCTCTGCACCAAGTTATAACATTAGCACCTCAAGCATGCCTGACTCACACATGCCACCTCTGCACCAAGTTATAACATTAGCACCTCAAGCATGCCTGACTCACACATGCCACCTCTGCACCAAGTTATAACATTAGCACCTCAAGCATGCCTGACTCACACATGCCACCTCTGCACCAAGTTATAACATTAGCACCTCAAGCATGCCTGACTCACACATGCCACCTCTGCACCAAGTTATAACATTAGCACCTCAAGCATGTCTGACTCACACATGCCACCTCTGCACCAAGTTATAACATTAGCACCTCAAGCATGCATGACTCACACATGCCACCTCTGCACCAAGTTATAACATTAGCACCTCAAGCATGCCTGACTCACACATGCCACCTCTGCACCAAGTTATAACATTAGCACCTCAAGCATGCCTGACTCACACATGCCACCTCTACACCAAGTTATAACATTAGCACCTCAAGCATGCCTGACTCACACATGCCACCTCTGCACCAAGTTAAAACATTAGCACCTCAAGCATGCCTGACTCACACATGCCACCTCTACACCAAGTTATAACATTAGCATGCCTGACTCACACACGCCACCTCTACACCAAGTTATAACATTAGCACCTCAAGCATGCCTGACTCACACATGCCACCTCTGCACCAATTTATAACATTAGCACCTCAAGTATGCATGACTCACACATGCCACCTCTGCACCAAGTTATAACATTAGCACCTCAAGCATGCCTGACTCACACATGCCACCTCTGCACCAAGTTATAACATTAGCACCTCAAGCATGCCTGACTCACACATGCCACATCTGCACCAAGTTATAACATTAGCACCTCAAGCATGCCTGACTCACACATGCCACCTCTACACCAAGTTATAACATTAGCACCTCTAGCATGCCTGACTCACACATGCCACCTCTGCACCAAGTTATATCATTAGCACCTCAAGCATGCCTGACTCACACATGCCACCTCTGCACCAAGTTATAACATTAGCACCTCAAGCATGCCTGACTCACACATGCCACCTCTGCACCAAGTTATAACATTAGCACCTCAAGCATGTCTGACTCACACATGCCACCTCTACACCAAGTTATAACATTAGCACCTCGAGCATGCCTGACTCACACATGCCACCTCTGCACCAAGTTATAACATTAGCACCTCGAGCATGCCTGACTCACACATGCCACCTCTGCACCAAGTTATAACATTAGCACCTCAAGCATGCCTGACTCACACATGCCTGACTCACACATGCCACCTCTGCACCAAGTTATAACATTAGCACCTCAAGCATGCCTGACTCACACATGCCACCTCTGCATCAAGTTATAACATTAGCACCTCAAGCATGCCTGACTCACACATGCCACTTCTGCACCAAGTTATAACATTAGCACCTCAAGCATGTGACTCACACATGCCACCTCTGCACCAAGTTATAACATTAGCACCTCAAGCATGCCTGACTCACACACGCCACCTCTGCACCAAGTTATAACATTAGCACCTCAAGCATGCCTGACTCACACATGCCACCTCTGCACCAAGTTATAACATTAGAACCTCAAGCATGCCTGACTCACACATGCCACCTCTGCACCAAGTTATAACATTAGCACCTCAAGCATGCCTGACTCACACATGCCACCTCTGCACCAAGTTATAACATTAGCACCTCAAGCATGCCTGACTCACACATGCCACCTCTGCACCAAGTTATAACATTAGCACCTCAAGCATGCCTGACTCACACATGCCACCTCTGCACCAAGTTATAACATTAGCACCTCAAGCATGCCTGACTCACACATGCCACCTCTGCACCAAGTTATAACATTAGCACCTCAAGCATGCCTGACTCACACATGCCACCTCTGCACCAAGTTATAACATTAGCACCTCAAGCATGCCTGACTCACACATGCCACCTCTGCACCAAGTTATAACATTAGCACCTCAAGCATGCATGACTCACACCTCTGCACCAAGTTATAACATTAGCACCTCAAGCATGCATGACTCACACATGCCACCTCTGCACCAAGTTATAACATTAGCACCTCAAGCATGCCTGACTCACACATGCCACCTCTGCGCCAAGTTATAACATTAGCACCTCAAGCATGCATGACTCACACATGCCACCTCTGCGCCAAGTTATAACATTAGCACCTCAAGCATGCATGACTCACACATGCCACCTCTGCACCAAGTTATAACATTAGCACCTCAAGCATGCATGACTCACACACGCCACCTCTACACCAAGTTATAACATTAGCACCTCAAGAATGCCTGACTCACACATGCCACCTCTGCACCAAGTTATAACATTAGCACCTCAAGCATGCCTGACTCACACATGCCACCTCTGCACCAAGTTATAACATTAGCACCTCAAGCATGCATGACTCACACATGCCATCTCTGCACCAAGTTATAACATTAGCACCTCAAGCATGCCTGACTCACACATGCCACCTCTGCACCAAGTTATAACATTAGCACCTCAAGCATGCCTGACTCACACATGCCACCTCTGCACCAAGTTATAACATTAGCACCTCAAGCATGCCTGACTCACACATGCCACCTCTGCACCAAGTTATAACATTAGCACCTCAAGCATGCCTGACTCACACATGCCACCTCTGCACCAAGTTATAACATTAGCACCTCAAGCATGCCTGACTCACACATGCCACCTCTGCACCAAGTTATAACATTAGCACCTCAAGCATGCATGACTCACACATGCCACTTCTGTACCAAGTTATAACATTAGCACCTCAAGCATGCCTGACTCACACATGCCACCTCTGCACCAAGTTATAACATAAGCACCTCAAGCATGCATGACTCACACACGCCACCTCTGCACCAAGTTATAACATTAGCACCTCAAGCATGCCTGACTCACACACGCCACCTCTGCACCAAGTTATAACATTAGCACCTCAAGCATGCCTGACTCACACATGCCACCTCTGCACCAAGTTATAACATTAGCACCTCAAGCATGCCTGACTCACACACGCAACCTCTGCACCAAGTATTACATTAGCACCTCAAGCATGCCTGACTCACACACGCCACCTCTGCACCAAGTTATAACATTAGCACCTCAAGCATGCCTGACTCACACACGCCACCTCTGCACCAAGTTATAACATTAGCACCTCAAGCATGCCTGACTCACACATGCCACCTCTGCACCAAGTTATAACATTAGCACCTCAAGCATGCCTGACTCACACATGCCACCTCTGCACCAAGTTATAACATTAGCACCTCAAGCATGCCTGACTCACACATGCCACCTCTGCACCAAGTTATAACATTAGCACCTCAAGCATGCCTGACTCACACATGCCACCTCTGCACCAAGTTATAACATTAGCACCTCAAGCATGCCTGACTCACACATGCCACCTCTGCACCAAGTTATAACATTAGCACCTCAAGCATGCCTGACTCACACATGCCACCTCTGCACCAAGTTATAACATTAGCACCTCAAGCATGCCTGACTCACACATGCCACCTCTGCACCAAGTTATAACATTAGCACCTCAAGCATGCCTGACTCACACATGCCACCTCTGCACCAAGATATAACATTAGCACCTCAAGCATGCCTGACTCACACATGCCACCTCTGCACCAAGTTATAACATTAGCACCTCAAGCATGCCTGACTCACACATGCCACCTCTGCACCAAGTTATAACATTAGCACCTCAAGCATGCCTGACTCACACATGCCACTTCTGCACCAAGTTATAACATTAGCACCTCAAGCATGCCTGACTCACACATGCCACCTCTGCACCAAGAAATAACATTAGCACCTCAAGCATGCCTGATTCACACATGCCACCTCTGCACCAAGTTATAACATTAGCACCTCAAGCATGCCTGACTCACACATGCCACCTCTGCACCAAGTTATAACATTAGCACCTCAAGCATGCCTGACTCACACATGCCACCTCTGCACCAAGTTATAACACTAGCACCTCAAGCATGCATGACTCACACACGCCACCTCTGCACCAAGTTATAACATTAGCACCTCAAGCATGCCTGACTCACACATGCCACCTCTGCACCAAGTTATAACATTAGCACCTCAAGCATGCCTGACTCACACACGCCACCTCTGCACCAAGTTATAACATTAGCACCTCAAGCATGCCTGACTCACACACGCCACCTCTACACCAAGTTATAACATTAGCACCTCAAGCATGCATGACTCACACATGCCACTTCTGTACCAAGTTATAACATTAGCACCTCAAGCATGCCTGACTCACACATGCCACCTCTGCACCAAGTTATAACATTAGCACCTCAAGCATGCCTGACTAACACATGCCACCTCTGCACCAAGTTATAACATTAGCACTTCAAGCATGCATGACTCACACACACCACCTCTCCACCAAGTTATAACATTAGCACCTCAAGCATGCCTGACTCACACACGCCACCTCTGCACCAAGTTATAACATTAGCACCTCAAGCATGCCTGACTCACACATGCCACCTCTGCACCAAGTTATAACATTAGCACCTCAAGCATGCCTGACTCACACATGTCACCTCTGCACCAAGTTATAACATTAGCACCTCAAGCATGCCTGACTCACACACGCCACCTCTGCACCAAGTTATAACATTAGCACCTCAAGCATGCCTGACTCACACATGCCACCTCTGCACCAAGTTATAACATTAGCAACTCAAGCATGCCTGACTCACACATGCCACCTCTGCACCAAGTTATAACATTAGCACCTCAAGCATGCCTGACTCACACATGCCACCTCTGCACCAAGTTATAACATTAGCACCTCAAGCATGCCTGACTCACACATGCCACCTCTGCACCAAGTTATAACATTAGCACCTCAAGCATGCCTGACTCACACACGCCAACTCTACACCAAGTTATAACATTAGCACCACAAGCATGCATGACTCACACATGCCACCTCTGCACCAAGTTATAACATTAGCACCTCAAGCATGCCTGACTCACACATGCCACCTCTGCACCAAGTTATAACATTAGCACCTCAAGCATGCCTGACTCACACATGCCACCTCTGCACCAAGTTATAACATTAGCACCTCAAGCATGCCTGACTCACACATGCCACCTCTGCACCAAGTTATAACATTAGCACCTCAAGCATGCCTGACTCACACATGCCACCTCTGCACCAAGTTATAACATTAGCACCTCAAGCATGCCTGACTCACACATGCCACCTCTGCACCAAGATATAACATTAGCACCTCAAGCATGCCTGACTCACACATGCCACCTCTGCACCAAGTTATAACATTAGCACCTCAAGCATGCCTGACTCACACATGCCACCTCTGCACCAAGTTATAACATTAGCACCTCAAGCATGCCTGACTCACACATGCCACCTCTGCACCAAGTTATAACATTAGCACCTCAAGCATGCCTGACTCACACATGTCACCTCTGCACCAAGTTATAACATTAGCACCTCAAGCATGCCTGACTCACACACGCCACCTCTGCACCAAGTTATAACATTAGCACCTCAAGCATGCCTGACTCACACATGCCACCTCTGCACCAAGTTATAACATTAGCAACTCAAGCATGCCTGACTCACACATGCCACCTCTGCACCAAGTTATAACATTAGCACCTCAAGCATGCCTGACTCACACATGCCACCTCTGCACCAAGTTATAACATTAGCACCTCAAGCATGCCTGACTCACACACGCCACCTCTACACCAAGTTATAACATTAGCACCACAAGCATGCATGACTCACACATGCCACCTCTGCACCAAGTTATAACATTAGCACCTCAAGCATGCCTTACTCACACACGCCACCTCTACACCAAGTTATAACATTAGCACCTCAAGCATGCCTGACTCACACATGCCACCTCTGCACCAAGTTATAACATTTGCACCTCAAGCATGCCTGACTCACACATGCCACCTCTGCACCAAGTTATAACATTAGCACCTCAAGCATGCCCGACTCACACATGCCACCTCTGCACCAAGTTATAACATTAGCACCTCAAGCATGTCTGACTCACACATGCCACCTCTGCACCAAGTTATAACATTAGCACCTCAAGCATGCCCGACTCACACATGCCACCTCTGCACCAAGTTATAACATTAGCACCTCAAGCATGCCTGACTCACACATGCCACCTCTGCACCAAGTTATAACATTAGCACCTCAAGCATGCCTGACTCGCACATGCCACCTCTGCACCAAGTTATAACATTAGCACCTCAAGCATGCCTGACTCACACATGCCACCTCTGCACCAAGTTATAACATTAGCACCTCAAGCATGCCTGACTCACACATGCCACCTCTGCACCAAGTTATAACATTAGCACCTCAAGCATGCCTGACTCACACATGCCACCTCTGCACCAAGTTATAACAACATTAGCACCTCAAGCATGCCTGACTCACACATGCCACCTCTGCACAAAGTTATAACATTAGCACCTCAAGCATGCCTGACTCACACATGCCACCTCTGCACCAAGTTATAACAACATTAGCACCTCAAGCATGCCTGACTCACACATGCCACCTCTGCACCAAGTTATAACATTAGCACCTCAAGCATGCCTGACTCACACATGCCACCTCTGCACCAAGTTATAACATTAGCACCTCAAGCATGCCTGACTCACACATGCCACCTCTGCACCAAGTTATAACATTAGCACCTCAAGCATGCCCGACTCACACATGCCACCTCTGCACCAAGTTATAACATTAGCACCTCAAGCATGTCCGACTCACACATGCCACCTCTGCACCAAGTTATAACATTAGCACCTCAAGCATGCCCGACTCACACATGCCACCTCTGCACCAAGTTATAACATTAGCACCTCAAGCATGCCTGACTCACACATGCCACCTCTGCACCAAGTTATAACATTAGCACCTCAAGCATGCCTGACTCGCACATGCCACCTCTGCACCAAGTTATAACATTAGCACCTCAAGCATGCCTGACTCGCACATGCCACCTCTGCACCAAGTTATAACATTAGCACCTCAAGCATGCCTGACTCACACATGCCACCTCTGCACCAAGTTATAACATTAGCACCTCAAGCATGCCTGACTCACACATGCCACCTCTGCACCAAGTTATAACATTAGCACCTCAAGCATGCCTGACTCACACATGCCACCTCTGCACCAAGTTATAACAACATTAGCACCTCAAGCATGCCTGACTCACACATGCCACCTCTGCACAAAGTTATAACATTAGCACCTCAAGCATGCCTGACTCACACATGCCACCTCTGCACCAAGTTATAACATTAGCACCTCAAGCATGCCTGACTCACACATGCCACCTCTGCACCAAGTTATAACATTAGCACCTCAAGCATGCCTGACTCACACATGCCACCTCTGCACCAAGTTATAACATTAGCACCTCAAGCATGCCTGACTCACACATGCCACCTCTGCACCAAGTTATAACATTAGCACCTCAAGCATGCCTGACTCACACATGCCACCTCTGCACCAAGTTATAACATTAGCACCTCAAGCATGCCTGACTCACACATGCCACCTCTACACCAAGTTATAACATTAGCACCTCAAGCATGCCTGACTCACACATGCCACTTCTGCACCAAGTTATAACATTAGCACCTCAAGCATGCCTGACTCACACATGCCACCTCTGCACCAAGTTATAACATTAGCACCTCAAACATGCCTGACTCACACATGCCACCTCTGCACCAAGTTATAACATTAGCACCTCAAGCATGCCTGACTCACACACGCCACCTCTGCACCAAGTTATAACATTAGCACCTCAAGCATGCCCGACTCACACATGCCACCTCTGCACCAAGTTATAACATTAGCACCTCAAGCATGCCTGACTCACACATGCCACCTCTGCACCAAGTTATAACATTAGCACCTCAAGCATGCCTGACTCACACATGCCACCTCTGCACCAAGTTATAACATTAGCACCTCAAGCATGCCTGACTCACACATGCCACCTCTGCACCAAGTTATAACATTTCAGATTAAATAATGAGGAATAATGAGGTAAATATTTTCATATTACATGCTTTAGGCTGAAGTCTCTACTCTAAAGGTCTCTACTCTAAAGTAAACAGATGTCTCCTTCAGCGTTTGTCAGGTCTATGGTAGTCAGGGTGTTCTCGCTGCAAGACGGTGTAATGGTGAGGGTGTTCTCCATGCAAGACTTTGTTCAAGGTGTCATGTCTTCCTTGGGTTAGGTTTGACTAGGTCAAGCATCTGCACGACACATTTAGAAGCTAAATATCGTACAACAGTATTGGCCCCTCAATGGCCCCTCAACATTATTGGACATCTCAAAAGTAAATGAAGTGTCTGGAACTGATCATACCTATTTACACATGATAATTATTCTATATACCACTCATCATTGCATGACCAATAGTCACACTCTTAAATGTGTAAGTTGGTCTTAATAAGTGGCCAAGATTTGAACCCCGATCTGCTTGACCTGCAGTGAGTCTGTTTGTCAGGCCCTACCTTGCCAGTTTTCTGTGAGTTTGTGGTCGAGGTGTGTGGGGGTGTGGCATAAATATTCTGTATCTGTTCCTTGAGCTCCAGCATGGCTCTCTCATTCTCCTTCAACCGGTTCTGTTGCTGTGGTAATGAGAACATTATGTTCATGATCATCAAATTGACTGAGAGTGCTGAGGACTGCTCTGCAACCATCATCTTAAATCTAACTCTCACCCTAGTCCCTTCCCTAGCCTCTGCCCTAACACACCCTAGGAAAATTGGCACACTTCCTGGCAGTCCTGGAGAGCATGTCAGGATACAGCCACATCCACCAGCTAATAAATACCTCAAACACACGTACACACACTGAGGCTGAGTCAGCTAACTAAGGCCACATAGTGTTTGGTAAAGGTCATCAAAATTAATCTCCTCTGTGTATCACTTGAATGAAGTAAGAATTTGAATTTTTGATGACCCTTTACCTAATGTATTGGTATGCTAATAGGTAAAGGGTCATCAAATGTTAATGTGTCATTTCTTCTTTGATATATAGTTTCAAAACATTGTTTTTTGTAGCAGCACTTGCACTTACAAGAAGACACTCAGTGCAACACCGTGTAACACCAGAATGAGCCAACCTTATTTACCACTACTAAAGTAGACCCATGTGCCTATGTATATCCATATATGCATCATAAATAGTTGACCTGTGTTGTTGAAATTCTGTTCCGTTAGCTACTTAAGTGTGTTTATGACATTAATAACCTTTTACCTAATAGGGAAAAGGGTCAGTGTTGAAGTGACAGGTCAGTCAGTTTGGAGTCTTTTGGTAAACAGACATTATGTTTTTGTGTGTATGTGGAAAAGTGGAGAGATGCACGTACACAAGACCTTGAAGGCAGTTGTAAGTGCCCTTCAGGCTGCTGCCTTGCTACCTTTGCGAAGGATTAATGGCATGTAAAGTGTGTGTGTTTTGGGGGGGGGGGGGGGGGGGCAGGGGTTGGCCACCACATTTTGTGGACATATCACCTACACTACCTACCTACACCCTCCTCCCTCACATTAGCTACACCTACTCCCTCACACTAGCTGCACCTCCTCCCTCACACTAGCTACACCTCCTCCCTCACAGTAGCTGCACCTCCTCCCTCACACTAGCTGCACCTACTCCCTCACACTAGCTGCACCTCCTCCCTCACACTAGCTGCACCTCCTCCCTCACACTAGCTACACCTCCTCCCTCACACTAGCTGCACCTCCTCCCTCACACTAGCTGGACCTCCCTCACACTAGCTACACCTCCTCCCTCACACTAGCCACACCTCCTCCCTCACACTAGCTGCACCTCCTTCACACTAGCCACACCTCTAGCTGCACCTACTCCCTCACACTAGCTACACCTCCTCCCTCACACTAGCTGCACCACCTCCCTCACACTAGCCACACCTCCTCCCTCACACTAGCTGCACCTACTCCCTCACACTAGCTACACCTCCTCCCTCACACTAGCTGTAGCTCCTCACACTAGCTGCACCCTCCTCCCTCACACTAGCTACACCTCCTCCCTCACACTAGCTGCACCTCCTCACACTAGCTACACCTCCTCCCTCACACTAGCTGCACCTCCTCCCTCACACTAGCCACACCTCCTCCCTCACACTAGCCACACCTCCTCCCTCACACTAGCTGCACCTCCTCCCTCACACTAGCCACACCTCCTCCCTCACACTAGCTGCACCTACTCCCTCACACTAGCTACACCTCCTCCCTCACACTAGCTGCACCTCCTCACACTAGCTGCACCTCCTCACACTAGCTGCACCTCCTCACACTAGCTGCACCCTCCTCCCTCACACTAGCTGCACCCTCCTCCCTCACACTAGCTGCACCTCCTCCCTCACACTAGCTGCACCTCCTCCCTCACACTAGCTGCACCTCCTCCCTCACACAAGCTACACCTCCTCCCTCACAGTAGCCTTAATTCATCTGCTCTCAGCCATTTATGTGTGTGTGTGTGTGTGTGTGTGTGTGTGTGTGTGTTGTGATGGGGTGAAGGTGGGAGATGTGTGGCTTGCTTCCTCACCGTCTGCAAGCTCTCCCTCAGCATATTGATCTCTCCCTGCATCTCTTCCTCCTTCTTAGAAGACTTTCCCCTCTCAGCCTCAACCTCTGACCTGTCCTCCATCATCATCTCACTTGTTTCTGCCGTCTTCTTGGCCGGCAGGGGAGAGTTGCTCACCATCTGTGGCTTACGAGCTGTTAGTTGTGGCAGCATCGATAACTCCTGCACGGGCTACTAGGATTATGTATGGCACGGGCTATTAGGGTTTATACAGTGGCACGGGCTACTAGGATTATGTTATTGGCATGGGCTACTAGGATTATATACAGTGGCATGGGCTACTAGGATTATATACAGTGGCACGGGCTACTAGGATTATGTACAGTGGCACAGGCTATTAGGTTTGTACAGTGGCACAGGCTACTAGGATTATGTATAGTGGCACGGGCTACTAGGATTATGTACAGTGGCACGGGCTATTAGGGTTTGTACAGTGGCATGGGCTACTAGGCTTATGTACAGTGGCACGGGCTACTATGATTATGTATAGTGGCACGGGCTACTAGGATTATGTACAGTGGCACGGGCTATTAGGGTTTGTACAGTGGCACGGGTTACTAGGCTTATGTACAGTGGCACGGGCTACTAGGATTATGTATATTGGCACGGGCTACTAGGATTATGTACAGTGGCACGGGCTACTAGGATTATGCACAGTGGTAGGATTATGTACAGTGGCAGTCAGTTGTCTGTGAGCTAGAGCTAGCTGAGTGCATGCATAGAGTATAGATAGCTACAGGACAGACACCTAGAGCTAGCTGAGTGCATGCATAGAGGTATAGATAGCTACAGGACAGACACCTAGAGCTAGCTGAGTGCATGCGCATAGAGGTATAGATAGCTACAGGACAGACACCTAGAGCTAGCTGAGTGCATGCATAGAGGTATAGATAGCTACAGGACAGTCACCTAGAGCTAGCTGAGTGCATGCATAGAGGTATAGATAGCTACAGGACAGACACCTAGAGCTAGCTGAGTGCATGCATAGAGGTATAGATAGCTACAGGACAGACACCTAGAGCTGGATTAGTGCATGCATAGAGGTATAGATAGCTACAGGACAGTCACCTAGAGCTAGCTGAGTGCATGCATAGAGGTATAGATAGCTACAGGACAGACACCTAGAGCTAGCTGAGTGCATGCATAGAGGTATAGATAGCTACAGGACAGACACCTAGAGCTGGATTAGTGCAGGCATAGAGGTATAGATAGCTACAGGACAGACACCTAGAGCTGGCTGAGTGCATGCATAGAGGTATAGATAGCTACAGGACAGACACCTAGAGCTGGCTGAGTGCATGCATAGAGGTATAGATAGCTACAGGACAGACACCTAGAGCTAGCTGAGTGCATGCATAGAGGTATAGATAGCTACAGGACAGTCACCTAGAGCTGGCTGAGTGCATGCATAGAGGTATAGATAGCTACAGGACAGACACCTAGAGCTAGCTGAGTGCAGGCATAGAGGTATAGATAGCTACAGGACAGACACCTAGAGCTGGCTGAGTGCATGCATAGAGGTATAGATAGCTACAGGACAGACACCTAGAGCTAGCTGAGTGCATGCATAGAGGTATAGATAGCTACAGGACAGACACCTAGAGCTAGCTGAGTGCATGCATAGAGGTATAGATAGCTACAGGACAGACACCTAGAGCTGGATTAGTGCATGCATAGAGGTATAGATAGCTACAGGACAGACACCTAGAGCTAGCTGAGTGCTTGCATAGAGGTAGAGGCTTGGCTACCAGCTCTAGGTCACCTGACTGGGCTTGGTTACCAGGTCTAGCTCACCTGACTGGGCATGGCTACCAGGTCTTGGTCGCTAGATGCCTTCTTCACGTGGAAAGGTTTGAATGTGGCCCTGCCTACATTTTTGAGTGGAGAGGGGAGAGCAGAGGAAGGGGATGTGATGGATGGAGCAGTGAGAGAGTTTGTAGATGAAGCATTCTTCATGCGTTGATGTAATGTGGGGAGACGTATCGGCTGTGGTCTGAAGTGAGTATTTGTTGCATCCAGGGATAATTTCCTTGAGGGAGGCCGAGGTGCGGGTAATTTCATAGCTTCATCTGCAGGAGATATCTTGCGCTTGAGTACAATAGCCTCTGGGTGGGCATTAACTGGAGTTGTTGCAAAATAGCACAGAGAAGGAAGAGGTTGGTGAGAGGGCATGGAAGCTAGCTGAAGTCGGTCACACGCTGGAGGGGAGGGGGAGGAGGAGGGAGAGGGGACTGTATCTGCAATGAGCCTCTTATCCATGCTGGTGCCAGGTGAGAGGCGAGGATGACGAGAAGAAGGATCTGATATACTACCTCTTCCCGATGGTTGTCCTGGTTGAGCTGCAGCAAACTCCTTCAGGATCCACGTGGGTACCTGTTGGGAGTGCACGAGAAAAGTTGAGGTCACCACTAACAAGACGTGACCTATAGTGCAGCACTAACAAGAAGTGACCTACAGTGAAGCACTAACAAGAAGTGACCTACAGTGTAGCACTAACAAGAAGTGACCTATAGTGCAGCACTAACAAGAAGTGACCTATAATGAAGCACTAACAAGAAGTGACCTACAGTGAAGCACTAACAAGAAGTGACCTACAGTGTAGCACTAACAAGAAGTGACCTATAGTGTAGCACTAACAAGAAGTGACCTATAGTGTAGCATTAACAAGAAGTGACCTATAGTGAAGCACTAACCAGAAGTGACCTACAGTGCAGCACTAACAAGAAGTGACCTATAGTGCAGCACTAACAAGAAGTGACCTACAGTGCAGCACTAACAAGAAGTGACCTATAGTGTAGCACTAACAAGAAGTGACCTATAGTGTAGCACTAACAAGAAGTGACCTATAGTGTAGCACTAACAAGAAGTGACCTATAGTGTAGCACTAACAAGAAGTGACCTACAGTGAAGCACTAACAAGAAGTGACCTACAGTGTAACACTAACAAGAAGTGACCTACAGTGCAGCACTAACAAGAAGTGACCTATAGTGTAGCACTAACAAGAAGTGACCTATAGTGTAGCACTAACAAGAAGTGACCTACAGTGCAGCACTAACAAGAAGTGACCTATAGTGCAGCACTAACAAGAAGTGACCTATAGTGAAGCACTAACAAGAAGTGACCTACAGTGTAACACTAACAAGAAGTGACCTACAGTGCAGCACTAACAAGAAGTGACCTATAGTGTAGCACTAACAAGAAGTGACCTATAGTGCAGCACTAACAAGAAGTGACCAACAGTGCAGCACTAACAAGAAGTGACCTATAGTGCAGCACTAACAAGAAGTGACCTATAGTGCAGCACTAACAAGAAATGACCTATAGTGTAGCACTAACAAGAAGTGACCTATAGTGCAGCACTAACAAGAAGTGACCTATAGTGTAGCACTAACAAGAAGTGACCTATAGTGTGCACTAACAAGAAGTGACCTATAGTGAAGCACTAACAAGAAGTGACCTATAGTGAAGCACTAACAAGAAGTGACCTATAGTGTAGCACTAACAAGAAGTGACCTATAGTGTAGCACTAACAAGAAGTGACCTACAGTGTAGCACTAACAAGAAGTGACCTATAGTGTAGCACTAACAAGAAGTGACCTATAGTGAAGCACTAACAAGAAGTGGCCTACAGTGTAGCACTAAATAGAAGTGACCTACAGTGCAGCACTAAATAGAAGTGACCTACAGTGCAGCACTAACAAGAAGTGACCTATAGTGTAGCACTAACAAGAAGTGACCTATAGTGCAGCACTAACAAGAAGTGACCTATAGTGTAGCACTAACAAGAAGTGACCTATAGTGAAGCACTAACAAGAAGTGACCTACAGTGTAGCACTAACAAGAAGTGACCTATAGTGAAGCACTAACAAGAAGTGACCTACAGTGAAGCACTAACAAGAAGTGACCTATAGTGTAGCACTAACAAGAAGTGACCTATAGTGCAGCACTAACAAGAAGTGACCTATAGTGTAGCACTAACAAGAAGCGACCTATAGTGCAGCACTAACAAGAAGTGACCTATAGTGCAGCACTAACAAGAAGTGACCTATAGTGTAGCACTAACAAGAAGTGACCTATAGTGAAGCACTAACAAGAAGTGACCTATTGTGAAGCACTAACAAGAAGTGACCTATAGTGTAGCACTAACAAGAAGTGACCTACAGTGAAGCACTAACAAGAAGTGACCTATAGTGTAGCACTAACAAGAAGTGACCTATAGTGCAGCACTAACAAGAAGTGACCTATAGTGTAGCACTAACAAGAAGCGACCTATAGTGCAGCACTAACAAGAAGTGACCTATAGTGCAGCACTAACAAGAAGTGACCTATAGTGTAGCACTAACAAGAAGTGACCTATAGTGAAGCACTAACAAGAAGTGACCTACAGTGAAGCACTAACAAGAAGTGACCTATAGTGTAGCACTAACAAGAAGTGACCTATAGTGCAGCACTAACAAGAAGTGACCTATAGTGTAGCACTAACAAGAAGCGACCTATAGTGCAGCACTAACAAGAAGTGACCTATAGTGCAGCACTAACAAGAAGTGACCTATAGTGTAGCACTAACAAGAAGTGACCTATAGTGAAGCACTAACAAGAAGTGACCTATTGTGAAGCACTAACAAGAAGTGACCTATAGTGTAGCACTAACAAGAAGTGACCTATAGTGTAGCACTAACAAGAGGTGACCTACAGTGTAGCACTAACAAGAAGTGACCTATAGTGAAGCACTAACAAGAAGTGACCTATTGTGAAGCACTAACAAGAAGTGACCTATAGTGTAGCACTAACAAGAAGTGACCTATAGTGCAGCACTAACAAGAAGTGACCTATAGTGTAGCACTAACAAGAAGTGACCTATAGTGTAGCACTAACAAGAAGTGACCTATAGTGTAGCACTAACAAGAAGTGACCTATAGTGAAGCACTAACAAGAAGTGACCTATAGTGCAGCACTAACAAGAAGTGACCTATAGTGCAGCACTAACAAGAAGTGACCTATAGTGTAGCACTAACAAGAAGTGACCTATAGTGAAGCACTAACAAGAAGTGACCTACAGTGTAGCACTAACAAGAAGTGACCTATAGTGCAGCACTAACAAGAAGTGACCTATAGTGTAGCACTAACAAGAAGTGACCTATAGTGTAGCACTAACAAGAAGTGACCTACAGTGTAGCTAACAAGAAGTGACCTATAGTGTAGCACTAACAAGAAGTGACCTATAGTGAAGCACTAACAAGAAGTGACCTACAGTGCAGCACTAACAAGAAGTGACCTATAGTGAAGCACTAACAAGAAGTGACCTATAGTGTAGCACTAACAAGAAGTGACCTACAGTTAAGCACTAACAAGAAGTGACCTATAGTGTAGCACAACAAGAAGTGACCTATAGTGAAGCACTAACAAGAAGTGACCTACAGTGCAGCACTAACAAGAAGTGACCTATAGTGAAGCACTAACAAGAAGTGACCTATAGTGTAGCACTAACAAGAAGTGACCTACAGTTAAGCACTAACAAGAAGTGACCTATAGTGTAGCACTAACAAGAAGTGACCTATAGTGTAGCATTAACAAGAAGTGACCTATAGTGTAGCACTAACAAGAAGTGACCTATAGTGCAGCACTAACAAGAAGTGACCTATAGTGAAGCACTAACAAGAAGTGACCTATAGTGCAGCACTAACAAGAAGTGACCTATAGTGTAGCACTAACAAGAAGTGACCTATAGTGCAGCAATAACAAGAGGTGACCTACAGTGTAGTACTAACAAGAAGTGACCTATAGTGTAGCACTAACAAGAGGTGACCTACAGTGTAGTACTAACAAGAAGTGACCTACAGTGAAGCACTAACAAGAAGTGACCTATAGTGTAGCACTAACAAGAAGTGACCTACGGTGAAGCACTAACAAGAAGTGACCTACAGTGTAGCACTAACAAGAAGTGACCTATAGTGTAGCACTAACAAGAAGTGACCTATAGTGCAGCACTAACAAGAAGTGACCTATAGTGTAGCACTAACAAGAAGTGACCTATAGTGTAGCACTAACAAGAAGTGACCTACAGTGCAGCACTAACAAGAAGTGACCTAAAGTGTAGCACTAACAAGAAGTGACCTACAGTGCAGCACTAACAAGAAGTGACCTATAGTGTAGCACTAACAAGAAGTGACCTATAGTGCAGCACTAACAAGAAGTGACCTACAGTGAAGCACTAACCAGAAGTGACCTACAGTGCAGCACTAACAAGAAGTGACCTACAGTGTAACACTAACAAGAAGTGACCTACAGTGAAGTACTAACAAGAAGTGACCTATAGTGCAGCACTAACAAGAAGTGACCTATAGTGCAGCACTAACAAGAAGTGACCTATAGTGTAGCACTAACAAGAAGTGACCTACAGTGCAGCACTAACAAGAAGTGACCTAAAGTGTAGCACTAACAAGAAGTGACCTACAGTGCAGCACTAACAAGAAGTGACCTATAGTGTAGCACTAACAAGAAGTGACCTATAGTGCAGCACTAACAAGAAGTGACCTACAGTGAAGCACTAACCAGAAGTGACCTACAGTGCAGCACTAACAAGAAGTGACCTACAGTGTAACACTAACAAGAAGTGACCTACAGTGAAGTACTAACAAGAAGTGACCTATAGTGCAGCACTAACAAGAAGTGACCTATAGTGCAGCACTAACAAGAAGTGACCTACAGTGTAGCACTAACAAGAAGTGACCTATAGTGAAGCACTAACCAGAAGTGACCTACAGTGAAGCACTAACAAGAAGTGACCTACAGTGTAGCACTAACACTAACAAGAAGTGACCTATAGTGAAGCACTGGCCAATTGTTTTCTGTTTCGATGATGATGCCATGGCAATGAATCATCATGATGCAATTACCATGATGTCATCATTTAGTGTGATGTTAACTTACTTGTGATTTGTCCAAACTCTGTGACTCTGCCTCCTTGGGATCACTAGGGGGACATGGGTCAGCTTCACTAAAGATCAGAGGAGAAGGTTCAGGTTCACTAAAGGTCAGAGTAGAAGGGTCATGTCCACTTCGTGCTCTGGTTGGCTGGAAGTGATCAGAGAGGGTTGGTTCAAAGTCCGAGGAAGTGGGTGGCTTGAATTCCGGCAATTCAGGAGTAGGAAGTCTCCGCCTACAACAACAATAGTAGTAGTAGTAGTAGTAGTAGTAATAGTAGTAGTAGTAATAGTAGTAGTGGTAGTAGTAGTAGTAGTAGTAATAATAATAATAGTAGTAGTAGTAGTAGTGTGTTATTATTATTATTATTATTAGTAGTAGTAGTAATAGTAGTAGTAGTATAACAAATGCATAACTAAATACATGCACACTAACATCTCCCCTCCACATGTACACACACACACACACACACACACACACACACACACACACACAACAAGCTTCCCTAGGGACCTGTTAAAATGGCGTCTCTCTCTCAACTTCTTGCTCATGAGGAAGAGCTGTTGTTTTGGAGCTCCAGCACGCGTGCTGTAGGACTGCCTCCCTTCCCTCCTCTTCCTCTTCCTCTCCCCCTCCTCCTCCTCCTCCTCCCCCTTCTCCTCCGACACTGGTGCCTCGATGAGGATCAGCACATTACCTGCAAAGTGTGCCATACCCTCCAGCTTGGGGCGCTGCAGATCCTGTGCTGGCATGTCCAAGAGAAGTCCACAGGGACCTCCAAGATCCAGAGATGTTGGCTCTAAGATCACACCCTCCCTGACCACACTGCTGACACCTGCCTCACTGCTGACAGCTGCGCCCCGCCTCCCTGTTCCTCCTCTGTCGAGTTCCACACCCCTCAAGGTGAGTGTGAGTGTGTGCAGGTAAGCATCTGCATCGCTGCATGCAGTCATCACATGAGGCACACTAGACAAATCCAAACTGGATGACCTCTGCACTCCAGCACTGCTGCCTGTCTTACGCATATCTTCTGTAGAGTCATGTGACGTATGGAGGTCAGAGGTCAATGAGTTGCATCGTTCGTGCAATACGTCTGAGGTCAATGACGAGTCGCAGTGTTTGTGCAATAGGTCAGAACCTGTCTTCTTCATGCAGGAGTCCTTGGTGGGGTCAGGAGGTGGGGACAATATTTGCACGGAAGGGGCGGGGTCTTGTGTCAGGTCTTTCCTTGAGAGGAGATCGTGCAGAGGAGACTTAATGACTGGACGTGACCCCCAGATCAGGAAGTTGTTCTCATGTGTGGTTACCATGGTAGCAAGCTCTGTACACGTCACCATCTATGGGTAAGGACATATAGGTCATGAATAATTCATGATCTGTGACAGATTACATGAATAATGAATAATACATGAATGATACATGAACTAGAGTGATAGTAGATAGATACGACCTAAAGTATAAACATGAATAATGCATGACCTAAAGCATAAACATGAATAATGCATGACCTCGATGTATAAACATGAATAATGCATGACCTCAAGTATAAACATGAATAATGCATGACCTCAAGTATAAACGTGAATAATGCACACATGGTTAGGGGTAGCCGTGGTCAGGTGCCTGTGGCTAGAGGTATCTGTGGCTAGGTGTCTGTGGTTAGGTATCTGTGGCTAGTGGCAGCTGTGGCTAGAGGTGTCTGGCTAGAGATATCTATGGGTAGGTGTCTGGCTAGAGGTGTCTGTGGCTAGAGGTGTCTGTGGTTAGGGGTAGCCATGGTTAGGTGCCTGTAGCTAGAGGTATCTGTGGCTAGTGGCAGCTGTGGCTAGTGGCAGCTGTGGCTAGAGGTGCCTGTGGCTAGGTGTCTGTGGCTAGAGGTGTCTGTGGCTAGGTGTCTGTGGTTAGGGGTAGCCATGGTTAGGTGCCTGTAGCTAGGTGTCTGTGGCTAGTGGCAGCTGTGGCTAGTGGCAGCTGTGGCTAGAGGTGTCTGTGGCTAGGTGTCTGTGGCTAGTGGCAGCTGTGGCTAGTGGCAGCTGTGGCTAGAGGTGTCTGTGGCTAGGTGTCTGTGGCTAGAGGTGTCTGTGGCTAGGTGTCTGTGGCTAGGTATCTGTGTCTAGGTGTCTGTGTCTAGTGGCAGCTGTGGCTAGAGGTGTCTGTGGGCTAGAGGTGTCTGTGGCAAGAGGTGTCTGTGGCTAGGTATCTGTGTCTAGGGTGGTCTGTTGTTAGGGTGTCTGTTGCTAGAGGTGGGTGTGGCTAGAGGTTGGTGGGGAGTGTTAGTGTATTGTCTCACAAAAGGGTCACTATCACAACATACTTACATGCACACACACACACGCAACGCACACATACATCACACACAAATACCACAAGCACACATGCACCTATGCATGAGGAACTCACATACAACACACACA
This sequence comes from Cladorhizidae sp. MBARI D1340-BT2, assembly GCA_028752905.1. Lineage (NCBI taxonomy): Eukaryota > Metazoa > Porifera > Demospongiae > Poecilosclerida > Cladorhizidae > Cladorhizidae sp. MBARI D1340-BT2. Next base: position 37,037,969 of record JAQNBH010000010.1, on the reverse strand, counting down.
CACACACACACACACACACATGCAACACACATGGCAACACATACACACACACATATGCACACATACGCAGAGAGGCTGGAATTCCTGCAAAAGGGAGCAAAGAACAATTCTGGCTCAGATTACAACATGATGGCATCATGATGACGTCATCAAGCAGTGTCATAATTAATATAGCCACTGCTCTGGCCCTAATCCTAGCCACTGCCCTGGTCCTAACCCTAGCCACTGCCATCCCTAACCCTAGCCTCTGCCCTGGCCTAACCCTAGCCACTGCCATCCCTAACCCTAGCCTCTGCCCTGGTCCTAACCCTAGCCACTGCCATCCCTAACCCTAGCCTCTGCCCTGGTCCTAACCCTAGCCACTGCCCCGGTCCTCGCCCTAGCCACTGCCATCCCTAACCCTAGCCTCTACCCTAGTCACTTACCTACCACTTCTCTGGCCCTAACCTTAGCCACTGCACTGGCCCTACCTATAGCCACTGCCCTAGTCACTTCCCTAGCCACAGCTCTGGCCATGAGCCACTGCCCTGGTCCTAACCCTAGACACTGCCCTGGCCCTAACCCTAGCCACTGCCCTGGCCCTAACCCTAGCCACTGCCCTGGTCCTAACCCTAGCCACTGCCCTGGCCCTAACCCTAGCCACTGCCCTGGTCCTAACCCTAGCCACTGCCCTGGTCCTAACATTAGCCACTGCCCTGGCCCTAACCCTAGCCACTGCCCTGGCCGTAACCCTAGCCACTGCCCTGGCCATAACACTAGCCACTGCCCTGGCCCTAACCCTAGCCACTGCCCTGGCCCTAACACTAGCCACTGCCATGGCCCTAACCCTAGCCACTGCCCTGGTCCTAACCCTAGCCACTGCATGGCCCTGACCCTAGCCAACACTTCCCTAGCCACTGAAATAGGATAAGTATGTCATGTCGAGGTGTGCAGGTGTGGAGATGTGGTCTTACGGTGGGTCTGCCAGTGAGTGCCTTGACCAGCACAGGAACTGATGATGGCTGCAGGTTGCCTGAGCACAGCTGCCCCTCAGTGTTGCGCCCGAACGTGAACACCTGCACACACAAACACACACATAAGCCTGGCCCACAATGTCACGCTAGGCCATCGTATTGTACGTGATATTGTGATATTGTGAACCAGCAACGATATCACGAGATATGATGACATGATACAATGGAATGGAATAGGATCGAGTTCTATTCCATTGTTGAAGATCGGACCAATCAGAATGCTAGAATTTAGCACGGGATAGATGAACTGCAGAGTCAGCTGTTTAGATGAGCTCACATTTGCTGTTTGTGGAGGAGAACAAGTTCATTGAAGCAATGGAGACTTCTTGCAGCGTGTGGCAGGTATGTGCTAAATGTTACTAAGGGAAGGACTTGCCTGGAAACAGGTGGTGAGTCAAGTTAAAAGTGTTGCATATCTAGCTGGTAGTTTTCTAGCTGCTGCAGAGCAGCCAGCTAGTGACTTTGCAACCAGATCTGACTAGAGCACTTGCTAGCTAGTAGTTTGATGAGTAGTGTTACAACCGCAGCAACAACAATCACAGCAACAACCATAGCAACAACACAGCAACAACCATAACAACAACCATAGCAACAAAACAGCAACAACCATAGCAACAACCATAGCAACAACCACAGCAACAACAACCACATCAACAACAAACACAGCAACAACCATAGCAACCACAACACAGCAACAACCACATCAACAACAACCACATCAACAACAACCACAGCAACAACCATAGCATAGCAACCACAACACAGCAACAAAAACCAAAACCACAGCAACAACAAATACTCAACAACAAAGCAACAACCATAGAAACAACAACCACAGCAACAACAACCACAAAGAGCACCATAGCAACAGTCCCTACAACAACAGCAAGAATATGGAAGTTAGCTAGTGGATCATGTAAGCATGTCTATATGCATCAACATTCAGTTTGTGCAACCAATATACCTTCCCAGTCTCCACCACCAAACATGAGTGGGTGGGGCCTATTGCCATGTCAACCACACGATGTTTGCCAAGCTCCTTGATTGGGGTGGGGTCAAGAGCTCTGATCACCTGCTCCGATACCTTGTGCCAGATGCGTCTCATCTGACCAATGAAAGTCTGCCGTTGGTTCAAACCTAGCTTGTTGTACTGGTTGCTGGTGGATACAAAGAGATAGGGCCAATCTTTCACATGATATGGTAAATGGTGAATGACATACTTGCCGCAGGCATAGACGCGACCAGTGTCTGTAAGAAACATGGAACTGTCTGGACCACACCTTACCGCACAGATCAGCTCACTCATACGACCAGCACTGCGTACTCTGACTTCACCAGGGCTGGAACTAGGAGATGTCGGCATGACAACAACAAATGGACAGCAATATTAGCATGCTCCCAACAAGTATTCTGTACATAAACAACAAACCAAATGACACCATGGTTGCCATGCCCACAAGCCCTCAAAATAAACAACAACAAATTGAATTCTGACATCGTCTTGCCAGCATACCATATTTCATCACATCCATTGCCAAGGCAACCCGTGCGGCCATCACCCCAGGTAAAGACTCCCTCAGAGGTGATAGCTATGGTGTGAGCCTCGCCACAAGCCACACCTACTGTATCCAAGGATAACATGCCCTCGATCAACTTAGGACGCAAGCAGTCATCCAAAGAGCCCGGGCCATGTCCCAGAGCACCACGGTTGCCACGGCCACAGGACATAATGATCTTGTTGTCACTGATGAAGATGGTAAACTCGGCTCCACACTCTGTCCTGCAGCACAAGTTAAGATGGCATCTCAGGTTATCGTTATGAGGGAAATGCAAGGTGAAACCAATCAGACGATTGATCTAGTGGGAGCATGTCAGGGAGGTCGACCCTGACATTGCACAGCCACTAATTGGTGTTACCTAGGTACACATTGCACAGACTCATTATGTGTAGTAGTTTTGATTGGTTGCATGTGCAGGTGTGATGTTGTCTTTATTTGGTACTTTGTGAGCCAGTCCCGGCCGACTATAGGAGGATCCAAGCTGGGCATTTAATAGAGTTCTAATAGTTGAGACATTTGTGATGTTAGACTGAGTGTGTGATTTGATCATTATAAGCATATTGGAACTACTGGATAAGCAGAAAGACCCATCAGCCCAACAGAGCATCATTGAGTAGCAAGAATGCATTCATGGACCACCCACTTCATGCCGCATGTGTAGAGTATGAATGAAACACACCTGAAGTAGGTGGAGCCAGTTACCTATAAGGAGTGAATTTCTTTTGCACATCTAGCCTGCTGGATTCAGACAGCTAGGTGACTTTTTAGCTGGTGTGTCTGAGCTACACTCGATAATGAAATTTGAACTTTCAAAAAATTAAGGGTAGAATATCAATTAAGGGTAGAATAGAGGGTTAACACCTGCAACTCTGCACCTAGAGGATTAAACACATGCAACTCTGCACCTAGAGGGTTAAACACCTGCAACTCCTCACCTAGAGGGTTAAACACCTGCAACTCCTCACCTAGAGGGTTAAACACCTGCAACTCCTCACCTAGAGGGTTAAACACCTGCAACTCTGCACCTAGAGGGTTAAACACCTGCAACTCCTCACCTAGAGGGTTAAACACCTGCAACTCCTCATCTAGAGGGTTAAACACCTGCAACTCCTCATCTAGAGGGTTAAACACCTGCAACTCCTCACCTAGAGGGTTAAACACCTGCAACTCCTCACCTAGAGGGTTAAACACCTGCAACTCTGCACCTAGAGGGTTAAACACCTGCAACTCCTCACCTAGAGGGTTAAACACCTGCAACTCCTCATCTAGAGGGTTAAACACCTGCAACTCCTCACCTAGAGGGTTAAACACCTGCAACTCCTCATCTAGAGGGTTAAACACCTGCAACTCTGCACCTAGAGGGTTAAACACCTGCAACTCCTCATCTAGAGGGTTAAACACCTGCAACTCCTCATCTAGAGGGTTAAACACCTGCAACTCCTCATCTAGAGGGTTAAACACCTGCAACTCTGCACCTAGAGGGTTAAACACCTGCAACTCCTCATCTAGAGGGTTAAACACCTGCAACTCCTCACCTAGAGGGTTAAACACCTGCAAATCCTCACCTAGAGGGTTAAACACCTGCAAATCCTCACCTAGAGGGTTAAACACCTGCAAATCCTCACCTAGAGGGTTAAACACCTGCAACTCCTCATCTAGAGGGTTAAACACCTGCAACTCCTCATCTAGAGGGTTAAACACCTGCAACTCCTCACCTAGAGGGTTAAACACCTGCAACTCCTCACCTAGAGGGTTAAACACCTGCAACTCCTCACCTAGAGGGTCAACACCTGCAACTCCTCACCTAGAGGGTTAAACACCTGCAACTCCTCATCTAGAGGGTTAAACACCTGCAACTCTGCACCTAGAGGGTTAAACACCTGCAACTCCTCACCTAGAGGGTTAAACACCTGCAACTCCTCATCTAGAGGGTTAAACACCTGCAACTCCTCATCTAGAGGGTTAAACACCTGCAACTCCTCACCTAGAGGGTTAAACACCTGCAACTCCTCATCTAGAGGGTTAAACACCTGCAACTCTGCACCTAGAGGGTTAAACACCTGCAACTCCTCATCTAGAGGGTTAAACACCTGCAACTCCTCATCTAGAGGGTTAAACACCTGCAACTCCTCATCTAGAGGGTTAAACACCTGCAACTCCTCACCTAGAGGGTTAAACACCTGCAAATCCTCACCTAGAGGGTTAAACACCTGCAAATCCTCACCTAGAGGGTTAAACACCTGCAACTCTTGATATCATTACATATCTGGAGGTATGGCACGTGCAGTAGTTCATGCTTGCTCTCTAGGTAGAGGTGTGGCACGTGCAGTAGTTCATGCTTGCTCTCTAGGTGGAGGTGTGGCAGCTGACCGGGATTCACAGTCTGAATTAGGCACATTGACTCACTTGAATGTCTGATGAGAATAAACTGCCTGTGGGAGGTGGTTCTAGTAGTTTGTGTGACTAGACTTGCAGTTGTGCCTCTTACATGTTGAAGTCGGCAGAACCTACCGCTAGAGTGTGAAGGTCCACACGAATTAAAAAAGCTATAAAGCAAACTGGCTTGAACCGCTGCTACCTGTCGAACAGACAAAGGCATGTCTGGCGGGACATTGGGCATGTCTGGCTGGACATTGGGCATGTCTGGCTGGACATTGGGCATGTCTGGCGGGACATTGGGCATGTCTGCACTTTATAACATATATAGCGTAGCACGTGCTACAGCTACATCCCAAAAGTTCTCTCAACAAATATCGCATATATGACTATAAGCCCCTCCTACCTGCCTATAGAGCCCCTCCTACCTGACTATAGAGCCCCTCCTACCTGACTATAGAGCCCCTCCTACCTGACTATAGAGCCCCTCCTACCTGACTATAGAGCCCCTCCTACCTGACTATAGAGCCCCTCCTACCTGACTATAGAGCCCCTCCTACCTGACTATAGAGCCCCTCCTACCTGACTATAGAGCCCCTCCTACCTGACTATAAAGCCCCTTCTACCTGACTATAGAGCCCCTCCTACCTGACTATGGAGCCCCTCCTACCCGACTATAAAGCCCCTCCTACCTGCCTATAGAGCCCCTCCTACCTGACTGTAAAGCCCCTCACCTGACTGTAAAGCCCCTCCTACCTGACTATAAAGCCCCTCCTACCTGACTATAAAGCTCCTCCTACCTGACTATAAAGCCCCTCCCACCTGACTATAAAGCCCCTCCTACCTGATTATGGAGCGTCCTTTGAGTGTCTCAAGTAGTTCCGGTGAGGATCTGGTAATTCTGTCCCCATGGCCTAGTTGACCACACCCATTCTCACCCCAACTGTATACCGTGTGTTCATAGGTCACTGCAACCACGTGACCATATCCAACGGCAACCTGTATGACATTAATCAAAGTCAACCATGCAACTACACATGAGAACTTTCAGTCGGGAGGTTGTCACACTGGACCACACCCACACTGGGTGGAGGTAGGTTGAAGTAGGCTGACAATAGCTCTATGGGGACACACACTGGACCAACACCATACTGGGTTGAGGCAGGTTAAAATAGGTTGACAATAGCTCTTTGGGGACACACACTGGACCAACACCACACTGGGTTGAGGCAGGTTGAAGTAGGTTGACAATAGCTCTATTGGGACACACACTGGACCAATACCACACTGGGTGGAGGCAGGTTGAAGTAGGTTGACAATAGCTCTATGGGGACACACACTGGACCAACACCACACTGGGTGGAGGCAGGTGGAAGTAGGTTGACAATAGCTCTATGGGGACTCACACTGGACCAACACCACACTGGGTGATGGCAGGTTGAAGTAGGTTGACAATAGCTCTATGGGCACACACACTGGACCAACACCACACTGGGTGGAGGCAGGTTAAACAGACAGAGAAGAGCGGCTTCCATCTGTTTAACAGCATGAACTCCCCAAAACCAAAAATACTACCATTATTGGCAGAAATGTTATAGTTAGGTGGCTGAACAGAAATGCAACATGAAGCTAGATCCCCCTCACATGATCACATTACTCACTAAAATCCCCCTCGCATGGTCACATGACTATCTTGAGTCCCTCTCACCTGGTCACATGACTCACTAGAGTCCCCCTCACATGGTCACATGACTCACTACTAGAGCCTCTCGTGACATTTCCTCTGATGTGGTTATAATTAGTAATAGCTCACGTGATCTATGAGTGGTTTGATTGCTTGAATTGGCACTGGCAGCAGCAGGAAGGACTGGCAATCCAAGTAGTACAGAAATGACCTGCACATGACAGAATGTGATTTAAAAACATGTCATGTGACCTCAATATCCAGTCACATGATCTAACGTCACTTGCATGTAAATACATTAGATCACAACGTTTATCTTACATGGTTAGATTTTGTGACAAGCCACACGTAACCATGCCAACAGCAATAATAGCATGGCATAATGGAGAGTGACATATCTTGCACACACTCAGTGTGAAAGACACATGCTGGGGCGCAATCTTGTGACATCCCTCCCTCCCCTCCCTGTTGGGACATCCCTACCTCCCCTCCCTGTTGGGACATCCCTACCTCCCCTTCCTGTTGGGACATCTCTACCTCCCCTTCCTGTTGGGACATCCCTACCACCCCTCCATGTTGGAACATCCCTACCACCCCTCCCTGTTGGAACATCCCTCCCCTCCCCTCCCTGTTGGAACATCCCTACCTCCCCTCCCTGTTGGTACATCCCTACCTCCCCTCCCTGTTGGAACATCCCTACCTCCCCTCCCTGTCTCCTTCCCCTCCCTGTTGGGACATCCCTACCTCCCCTTCCTGTTGGGACATCCCTACCTCCCCTTCCTGTTGGGACATCCCTACCACCCCTCCCTGTTGGAACATCCCTACCACCCCTCCCTGTTGGAACATCCCTCCCCTCCCTGTTGGAACATCCCTCCCCTCCCCTCCCTGTTGGAACATCCCTACCTCCCCTCCCTGTTGGTACATCCCTACCTCCCCTCACTGTTGGGACATCCCTACCTCCCCTCCCTGTTGGAACATTCCTCCCTCCCCTCACTGTTGGAACATCACACATCCCCACCACCCCTTCCCCGGATGTTAACATTAGAGAGTCAGTGCAGAACTTTCTAGACTGGCCACATTACTTGATGGTCCTTGTATCATCAGTGGGCGTGTCCTCCACCATCTCCTCCTCCTCCTCTAGCATCATCAGTGGAGGTACTCGTAGGGTATAAAGGTCGTACGCACTGGGTCTATTCTCGGGATGCTTCTGTAACATTTGTACGACCAATTCCTGGAAGCCTTCACTGTATCCATGGCGTATGGGCGAGAAGTTCACCTGTGGACGTGTTTAATATTGGCTAAAGGAAACACTACGTCCAGTTAGAAGACCCTTTACCATTTAAAATCATGTACACCAATTGTGGTAACCCGAGATGCACGCTCTTATAAGTTATAAGTAACAGTCACAATCAATAGACTAATAGCCAACAACTGCCACCTACAACTAGAGCAACTATTGCTACTTGCACTAATACAATGACTGAATGACTGACTGAATGACAAGCCATCAAATGTTTAATTAAGTTCATAACAGGAAACAGGAAATGGAATAAAACCACATTATTTAAGTAATTAAGCATGCATATGAATAATGTTTCTACTAATGAGTCAGTTATGACACCAATCATTGTACACACAAATGTAAAAAATCAGTACACAGTGTTTGGCCACCATAAGTGTGCTGGTCAAATCACAGTCCAGGTGTCAGTGCATGTGGACAAGTGTTTGGCCACCATAAGTGTGCTTGTAGAACTAATTTGTGCGATTTCAATACCAGAAAAAAACATTACTGCTCTATCTTTGAAGGTGTCAAAAGTACCAGCTTTAGAGAAACCACCTGACATACTTCAGGGACACATAGGATGCAAATATAATCCATTAGCACTTGTACGCTGATGATAGTCACAAGACATGGGGACTTGGACTGCCGAGTGGTAGCAATGCCTTTGTAGCTGTTAATGACCTGATCGGTGTATCAATGGGGAAGCTTGGCTTTCAAGTGGCCCTTTAGTGGTTTCTTCACTGAGAAGTCAAGTGGTTGTGACCCCTGAGAAGTCAAGTGGTTGTGCCCCCTGAGAAGTCAAGTGGTTGTGACCCCTGAGAAGTCAAGTGGTTGTGACCCCCTGAGAAGTCAAGTGGTTGTGACCCCTGAAAGGTCAAGTGATTATGACCCCTGGCAAAGATTCCATATCCTTGCTGTACAAACCCCAACACTTGCGCACAGTTGACTCGGGCACTGAGTGTCACAGCCATAATTATTGTGAAGTGTCATGCCTATGTCTGCTCGGTGCTGGCTCAAGTAGGAATGATATGCTTCCACTTCATTCAAGCTTCTACCTTCTCAGAAATATTGTTAGTAGAAGGTGCTAAAATGCTCCTTTCCTGTGGAGTCTTCTTCTCCAGCCCTTCAGAATAGAGAGCCATTGCGTGCGCTCCTCATCACCTTCGCTCATGCATGGCACCATAATTTATATTAATTGTGTGGCTGACCAAATTTGCACGATCAGCAAGATTAAAATCAAAATGGTAGGTAAAGGGTCACCAACTGGTTGTTGTCTTTTTTTAAAATAAAGGTAAACCCCAAGGTTGTAGTTATTAATAATTGTTCAAATTATTGTTGTTGTTCTTTACCATTCTTTTGTTGTTGTTTACCATCATTTTTGTTGCTTATTATTTTTTGGTTTTGTTGTTTTGTTATTGGAGTCAGTCCTTCGGTAAAGGATCATCTATAGGGGTTTTGGTGCACAAGAAAACTCCATAACACTAAAGAGCAGTGGCACGAGGATTCCAACATCTTTTAAACGTCTTCTTCTAACTTCTTCTTCTTCTTGTAGACTACGCAAGTTCACACGTCATGTCATTGCTTGCTGTACAATAATTTCAACCACCAAAATGTCACACCATTGGAGACGATGCTAGTGCATCACACACATCATGAAGAAGGGAGAGGGGACGATGCTAGTGCATCACACACATCATGAAGAAGGGAGAGGGGATGATGCTAGTGCATTACACACATCATGAAGAAGGGAGAGGGGATGATGCTAGTGCATCACACAAATCATGAAGAAGGGAGAGGGGATGATGCTAGTGCACACACACATCATGAAGAAGGGAGAGGGGATGATGCTAGTGCATCACACACATCATGAAGAAGGGAGAGGGGATGATGCTAGTGCATCACACACATCATGAAGAAGGGAGAGGGGATGATGCTAGTGCATTACACACATCATGAAGAAGGGAGAGGGGATGATGCTAGTGCATCACACAAATCATGAAGAAGGGAGAGGGGATGATGCTAGTGCACACATACATCATGAAGAAGGGAGAGGGGATGATGCTAATGCACACACACATCATGAAGAAGGAGAGGGGATGATGCTAGTGCATCACAGACATCATGAAGAAGGGAGAGGGGATGATGCTAATGCACACACACATCATGAAGAAGGAGAGGGGATGATGCTAGTGCATCACATACATCATGAAGAAGGGAGAGGGGATGATGCTAGTGCATCACATACATCATGAAGAAGGGAGAGGGGATGATGCTAGTGCACACACACATCATGAAGAAGAGAGAGGGGATGATGCTAGTGCATCACACACATCATGAAGAAGAGAGAGGGGATGATGCTAGTGCATCACACACATCATGAAGAAGGGAGAGGGGATGATGCTAGTGCATCACATACATCATGAAGAAGGGAGAGGGGATGATGCTAGTGCATCACATACATCATGAAGAAGGGAGAGGGGATGATGCTAGTGCACACACACATCATGAAGAAGAGAGAGGGGATGATGCTAGTGCATCACACACATCATGAAGAAGGGAGAGGGGATGATGCTAGTGCACACACACATCATGAAGAAGGGAGAGGGGATGATGCTAGTGCACACACACATCATGAAGAAGGAGAGGGGATGATGCTAGTGCATCACACACATCATGAAGAAGGGAGAGGGGATGATGCTAATGCATCACACACATCATGAAGAAGGGAGAGGGGATGATGCTAGTGCACACACACATCATGAAGAAGGAGAGGGGATGATGCTAATGCATCACACACATCATGAAGAAGGGAGAGGGGATGATGCTAGTGCATCACACACATCATGAAGAAGGAGAGGGGATGATGCTAATGCATCACACACATCATGAAGAAGGAGAGGGGATGATGCTAGTGCATTACACACATCATGAAGAAGGGAGAGGGGATGATGCTAGTGCATCACACACATCATGAAGAAGGGAGAGGGGATGATGCTAGTGCACACACACATCATGAAGAAGGAGAGGGGATGATGCTAATGCATCACACACATCATGAAGAAGGGAGAGGGGATGATGCTAGTGCATCACACACATCATGAAGAAGGAGAGGGGATGATGCTAATGCATCACACACATCATGAAGAAGGGAGAGGGGATGATGCTAGTGCACACACACATCATGAAGAAGGAGAGGGGATGATGCTAATGCATCACACACATCATGAAGAAGGGAGAGGGGATGATGCTAGTGCATCACACACATCATGAAGAAGGAGAGGGGATGATGCTAATGCATCAGACACATCATGAAGAAGGGAGAGGGGATGATGCTAGTGCATCACACACATTGTATGATATCGATAACTGCTAGACTAACTACTAACTTACCTCACGAGATGTGTGATCATGCATACATATACATACTTACATTATGCACGTGATTGTCATTATTGTATCGTTCGATTATTGCCAGAGCAATCTCTTACATGGCGCTGCGAACAGGGCACCAAACCTGAGGAAGAAACCCGTCTAGAGCTCAATCAGTCTCTCTTGGAATCTTCCTGCACTCTTCCACGGCCTAGAGCCTTTCGTCTCGGCCGTCTGGCAATTCTTCGACTACTACTCAACTCGCCGCATTTTCCTGTCTATTAGTCATGCCCTACACGTTCCGTGCTGGGGATCTCCCCAGGATTGATCTCGATGTTGACAGGGGATCCGATTTTCTGGCATGGGAGAAACAGTGGAATTCTTATATGATTCTCTCTGGCCTAGCTGGATCGGAGGCCGCCATCAAGGTACACGCCCTCCAGTTTTGCATGTCACGTGCGACTCTCACCATAGTGGACAACCTCGGTCTTACCGATGCCCAGAGAGCTGATCAAGCTCAGATCATTGCTGGCCTGAAGCAGTTATGTCCATGGACGGATCAACGAAACCGTTGAGCGCCGTAGCTTCAGGCAACACAAACAGGCATCAGGTGAAACCTTTGATGACAATCTCGTTTCACTCAGAGAACTGGCTAAAACCTGCAATTTCTGTGACAACAAATGCCTCCAGAACAGCCTACGTGATCAGCTGGTGGAAGGTGTAGTGGACACGGACACTGTCCAGGATCTCCTCAAGGAGCAGAACTTAACTTTGGAGAATGCCATAAAAATTTGTCGGGTCATGGAGGCTGCCAAGAAGGAGTTGCACACGAGGTCAGATGTATCCTGCTCTGCCCTAGATTCTGCCTCAAGTGAGTCTATAAGTGCTGTCAGTAGGTATAAGCAGTCCAAGGGCAAGAAAGCTCTTGCATCACCCACGGTAGGCTCTGGTGCTTGCCGTGGTTGTGGCCAGGCAGAGCACCTTGAGGGCCGTCGCACGTCCTGTCCTGCCTTCAGGTCAGTCTGCTGCCACTGTGGGAGAACAGGTCATTACCACACTGTCTGCCTCCAGAAGTCCAAGTCCAGCAACCCTCGTGCTAGACGCCACGAGGAGCTGCCTCCACGCACCAATAGTCTCCGTCTCTGTGGTCCTCAGCTGGTTGGTGCTCCAAGGATACGCCTCTCCAGCGGTATGTCTGTCAACCACACTGACCCTGCTCCCACGCTCATGGTCCACGTACAGGCTTTGAACGGTCAGGCCACTGTTGAGGTTCTCCCTGACTCTGGCGCCGATATCAGTGCTGCTGGCATCAATTTCCTGACCAACTACAATGAGCATGTTCCCAACCTCTTGCCCTCCGATGTCAGGCTCGTGCAGTGAATGGGAATATTCTGTCTCCCATTGGTAGGCTCAAGGCTATCATTAGTGTTGGGAATCGCTCGGTGGAGGACAACTTCCACATCTATAGGTGCGTTTCAGGAGCTCTCCTTTCCTGGAAGACTGCCAAGCATCTTGGCATCCTCCCAGCCAAGTACCCACAACCCCTTCCGGAGACGCAGTCTTCTGTCCTGTCCATCCACAAGTCTGGCCCTCAGGTTCTGGATCACACTTATCCACGTTCTAAAGAGGAAATTTTCAAGGAGTTTCCAACCGTGTTCGACGGCCAGATCCGGACAATGCCTGGTGAGACATTTAAGATAGTAATGACTAAAGATGCTAAACCATTCTGTGTCAATGCACCTCGAACCCTACCCTATGCATACTTGGAACCGACCAAGCATGAGCTTGAGCTGCTTGAGTCACAGGGCATCATCGCTAAGCAGACAGAGCCCACAGACTGGTGTGCGCCCATTGTTGTGGTACGAAAAAAGAACTCTGACCGCATTCGGCTTTGCGTGGACTTCTCACACCTCAACCGCTTCGTTAAGCGTGAAAGGTTTCAGTCTACACCTCCAGCAGTAGCGGTTGCCGACATTGCCACATCCAGAGCGAAGTACTTCACAGTCTTTGATGCCTTCAAGGGGTATCACCAGTGCCCTTTGGACAATGAGAGTCAGCTCTTGACCACTTTCATTACACCCCTCGGACGCTACAAGTTCTTGCGTGCACCTTATGGTCTCTCCTCAATCAGCGAACACTATGACCGTCGGATGTACGAGGCCTTCCAAGGCCTCTCTCACTTCCGCCGCGTTGTGGATGATGTCCTAATCTATGACGAAGATCCTGCCAGTCATGTCGACCATGTCCGCCAATTCTTACAGCGGTGTGAGGAACGAGGCATTTCTCTTAATCGTGATAAATTCCAGTTTTGTCAAGGAAGCATTGAATTTGCTGGTTTTCATCTCTCCTCTGATGGCTACCGCATTAGTGATGACATCACACAAGCCATCAGTAGCTTCCCTACACCGTCCAGCAGAACGGATCTCCGGTCCTTCTTTGGTCTCATCAACCAACTCGCTGGAAGTTCAGATGCTATTAGCCAAGTACTCTCTCCTCTCCGCCCTCTCCTTAGTAGCAAAAATTGTTTCCTTTGGGACTCTACCTACACTGATGCCTTTCTCAAGGCCAAGGAAATATTGACCACTGCTCCCACACTGGCATTCTATGATATCTCTCGACCCACACGGCTCCTCACTGATGCAAGTCTCCTTGGGCTCGGATTCGTCCTTCAGCAACAACACCATGGAGAATGGAAACTCACCCAGGCTGGCTCCCGTTTTCTCACAGATGCGGAGACTCGCTATGCTGTCATAGAACTTGAGCTTCTCGCAGTGGCATGGGCCACTAAGAAATGCCGTATCTTCCTTTCGGGCCTGCCCACGTTCACTGTCATCACTGACCACAATCCGCTGGTCCCCATCCTCAACAGTCATCGACTAGATGAGATTGAGAACCCTCGTCTTCAGAGGCTCCGCACGCACCTTCTTGCATACAACTTCATCACAAAGTGGCAGAAGGGCAGAGACAATGATGCAGCAGATGCTCTCTCACGTCATCCCTGCTCCCAGCACAATCCTGGTGAGGACATGGCCGAGTTTGACATTGACGTCCACACCTCCCTATCCTCTATCAGATGCCTGCAGTCTTCTGAGCTATGGGCTATGCACGAGGGTAACCTCCGTCTTCAAGAGCTCCACAGCCATACTCGTAATGACCATGAGTACCAGGAACTCCTTCACCTCGTTCAGGCTGGATTCCCTGACCATAAGGGTGGCCTTCCTCCCAACCTGAAAAAGTTCTGGGGTGCAAGGGACCACTTCAGTGTAGATGATGGCCTCCTAGTCTATGGCTGTCGCCTCTTTATTCCCTCCACATTCCGTCCCACTATCCTCGAGCGACTCCACGAGGCCCATCAAGGTGTCACCAGGTCAAAGGACAGAGCTCAGCTAACAGTCTACTGGCCTGGCATTGATCGCGACATTGAATTGTACATTGCTGATTGCACGCTCTGCCAGGACTCTCTTCCGTCACATCCCCGTGAGCCGATCATCACCAAGACACGTCCATCACGCCCATTCCAGCAGATCGCCATGGATTTTGCATACCATGGAGGTCGGTACTTTCTCCTGGTGGTTGATTGCCTCACTGACTGGCCGCATATCTTCCCAATGGGTGTTGACACCACGTCAACCCATACCATTGATGTTGTGCGTGACCTGTTTTGCCGCACGGCCGCTCCGGACATTCTCTGGTCCGATGGCGGACCTCAGTTCACATCCAACAAGTTTGAAGTTTTCTTAAGGAGCTGGGGAGTTCATCATATAATATCCAGTCCGCACTATCCTCAGAGCAATGGCAAGGCTGAGTCCACTATCAAATCGATGAAGCAACTCATCAAAGCTGCCTGGAGGCGCCGCTCAGTCGACCAGGACATCCTCTCCCGATCTCTGCTGCAGTATAGGAACACACCCTGTAGGAGAGACTGCATGTCACCAGCACAGAAACTTTACGGACACCCGGTTCAGGACTCCCTCCCTGCACACAGACGGTCCTTTGCCCCTGAATGGCAACGTCCCATTGACACTGAGCATGCCGATGATGTCCTTCAGAAATCCGAGTCCTTTTATGACCAGCATGCCCACTCTCTTCATGACTTGGAGCCTGGTGCACATGTCGCTATCCAGAAACCGGACTCCAAAGCCTGGGACATTTATGGCACAGTAACTGCAATCAGTCCAAACCGTCGGTACTTCATTCGCACACAGTCTGGCCGAGTGATGGTCCGCAACCGTCGTTTCCTCCGCAAGAGGACAGCTCTCTCAGTCCATGCACCTGCTGCTCCCACTCCAGTCCCACAGGAACTTCAGCAGAACATTGTGCCACCTCCAGCTCTTGCCCAGGCTACCCCACGTCACTCTGGACGTGAGATACACCGACCTACTAGACTCATTGAGGATGACACCTGGCCCTAGTCAAGATGCTGTCAACCTGCACATCATCTTGGGGGGAGATGTATGATATCGATAACTGCTAGACTAACTACTAACTTACCTCACGTGATGTGTGATCATGCATACATATACATACTTACATTATGCACGTGATTGTCATTATTGTATCGTTCGATTATTGCCAGAGCAATCTCTTACACACATCATGAAGAAGGGAGAGGAGATGATGCTAGTGCATCACACACATCATGAAGAAGGAGAGGGGATGATGCTAGTGCATCACACACATCATGAAGAAGGAGAGGGGATGATGCTAGTGCATCACACACATCATGAAGAAGGAGAGGGGATGATGCTAGTGCATTACACACATCATGAAGAAGGGAGAGGGGATGACGCTAGTGCATCACACACATCATGAAGAAGGAGGGGGGATGATGCTAGTGCATCACACACATCATGAAGAAGGAGAGGGGATGATGCTAGTGCATCACACATATCATGAAGAAGGGAGAGGGGATGATGGATCACACACATCATGAAGAAGGAGAGGGGATGATGCTAGTGCATCACACATATCATGAAGAAGGGAGAGGGGATGATGCTAGTGCATCACACACATCATGAAGAAGGAGAGGGGATGATGCTAGTGCATCACACACATCATGAAGAAGGAGAGGGGATGATGCTAGTGCATCACACACATCATGAAGAAGGAGAGGGGATGATGCTAGTGCATCACACACATCATGAAGAAGGAGAGGGGATGATGCTAGTGCATCACACACATCATGAAGAGGGAGGCATAGAACCCATGACTACACACTGTCCCCATATCCACCACTTCCCCACATGTGTATAGCCATGACAGGCTTGGTATCGACTGAGACTAGCAAGTCTTACCTGGACAATCTTGTTGATGACGGCGGGGAGGTTGGTGCCTTCAAAGGTCCTCTCCAGACAGGCCATCTCGTAGAGAATGCATCCCAAGGCCCAGACATCGCTCTTGGCATTGTAAGCTTTACCTTCACACTGGATACAGCAGCACAGGGAAACACACAATACCACCATAACTAGCACCACAATGCCATGGAAACTGCTGCTACAGGTACCATAGCAGTAGCTGCCACTGATACCACACACAGAGAGATGAGAATTGCTTGTGAGCGATGCACCATACACCTGTATTATTCTAAGCGATACACACCTGTATTATTGTGTTTTATGCATACCTGTATTATCTAAGTGATGCACAACTGCATACTTTGCATCCGCATGATAATTTGCATAGCAAGATGAAACAAATATCTTAAGCAGATTAACTGGTTGTTCTGATGTCCATCACACCTTACCATTGTCCTAATCATCAGTTCTCTAAAGTAAAAGTCATTGACTTCATCAAATCTATAAAAATGCTATTCTTCTTGGCCGACCTCACGTGTAATTCCTATCCTTTGAGCACTTTCTAGATGTATCCAGCCTAACCCAGATCACTAAGAACAGCATAGTTAGAGTGTCTTGCATACTGTAGGTGTATAAATATATACACAACTATATGCGATTAAAGCTCTAATAATGTGTGGTTCTAATTATGCATCAAAAACCATTTCCATTCTAACCTCGCGCTCATTTATACAGCTATTTGCTGAGGAGCTTTCTTCTATTCTACTTCGATAGAGGCTGCCACGCGCATCATAATTCATCGACATCTGGAATCAGTGAAGTACCTACAATGGCTTAGGAACTCAAAGAACCTCATGACAGGTTTAGTGTAGCTTACTCTACTGCAAAGTTTTCTGCCACTCCTGCTTGCTTCATCAGGAGAAAAACTTAAAGCTTAGCATCTCTGTCAAAGTTTGAGTCTCCACTGTAGCCACTGCTAGGAGAGGAACCACGACAAATCTCCGTGGCCTTCCAGATCCTCTCTTCCCCACCTTCCAGATCTTCCAGATCCTCTGTTCCCCACCTTCCAGATCTTCTGTTCCCCACCTCAGGTTTCAGTGGCTGGCTTGACTTTCAAGTCCATATCAGAGGACTACTCTCTTTGGCCACACAAGAGGCACGACGTTAGATATACTCCCATAGCCCACTAGGTTATTGTCATGCTCGCCTGAGCATGCTGGCACTTGTTTACAATGTTTACAATGTTTACAATGTTTACAATGCTTAAATTTTTACAATGTTTACAATGTTTACAATGTTTACAATGCTTAAATGTTTACAATGTTTACAATGTTTACAATGTTTACAATGTTTACAATGTTTACATGTTTACAATGCCTATGAGAGAACCGGTTGTCCTAGACTGAGATGATGAAGCAGTTACACTTCACTTCAAGTACATAGTCAGGTGCAATACAGTCACTTGCATATATACCGCTTTTCTCAATGGCTCATTAAATACGCCCACACACTCATGAAATGACCCATGCCACTCTGACTCATGCAATCAGCATTACATACGTATAAATATATTCTATACACAAGACAAAAATTGATTCAGTTAAAAAATATATATCCGTATTCGCATTTCCTTGATGAGAATGTGCATGACAATAACCTTCTCAATAATCAACTTCAAACTGTATAGCTCGACATTTCGACTAGATGCTCTTGCCTTCATAATCCTGATGAAGGCTAGAGCATCTAGTCGAAACGTCAAGAGAATACATTGAAGTTGATTATTGAAAAGGTTATTGTCATGTTATTATGTCAACTGAGAGTTCATTGAGAGTAATGTGCCTATTCTATTGATGTCATAGTCAGCTGCACGTACTATTCAAGGTGTGCTCTACTTGAACTTGACTAACAGACATGCCCATGCATGAGATCACCAGAACTAACAGGACGATTATTGCTAATGAGTGCTCACATTCTAGCCATCATCCTGTATGCTGGTTTTGTCATCTTCATAGTCAGCTAGGTCGCTTGCAAATAATCATCATTATCAGTCACTCCCACCCTGTTCTGTGGAGTTTGGCCATCTCACTGGCCGTGTTTGCTGCAGCACTTTCTGCTACCTGACCGAGCTTTAACCAGTGAATATACTGTCATCATGTGACCATCTGTCTCGACTGAAACGCTGCAATTTTTGAATGTTTAATTATCACTTCAGTGGTGCAGATTGCCAAGCTTACTCCACCCACTCCAGATGGAGCATTTTCTCTTTATACTTCCTGCCGATGTGCGGTCTAATTGAGGGTGTGGTCTAATCGAGGGTGTGGTCTAATCGAGGGTGCGTACTATTTCATTCGAGGTAGTAAATGGTACGCGGTCTAATTGAGAAAAACAGTACATTGGAATGGAAAATACGGTACATTGGAATGACTTATCAAAAAAGAATTGACCAACATTAAGAAGAAGACCCTTTACCTTCTAAACTATGAACAACTGCTTTCTGGTGTCCATTAGTTTAAATGGTAAAGGGTCACCCTCTTAATGTTTGTGCTAAAATCTTACTTCCTATTAAACCTTACTTCCTATTAACTATTGCTTCTTCCTCTATAATGTCGCACAGTTTCCTTCAAGGAACTCGGAACTAACCAATCCTTAGGTGTTGTTGTTTTGCCACATTTACTAGCATGCACAGTCACACACACACTCACTCACACACACACACACACTCACTCACACACACACACACACACTTGCACACACACATACACACAAATACAGGGATTACTAGTAGTTTACTGCTGTTACATGTATGTCCATGCTGTTTAAGTTGTTCAGTAATGCTCACCTCTTCCTGTTAAAAGGTGCAGCAACTGTTGCATTTTTCTGTTGTGTTCTTCTTTTAGTTTTTCGTGTGTTTTACTGAGTACTAAAAAGATTAGCTGCTGCGATGCATCGGATAATTTGGAGTCTTGGGTAGTAAAATGATAAAGAATGGAACTATTGTACCCCGCAGGTTATGTCCGGGGCGAGCAATAGATAATACAAGAATCTTGAAGACAAATTTCACATTTTTAAGGATTTTGGGTGTGTAGTTTACTACTTTAGCGAGGGACTCAAGGCATACTGGAAGTGTTGTTTAAACTAAAATCAGCCGAGCCATTGTTTAAGAGAGTATGAAGCTACCAAAGCGAGTTTTAGCTGTTGAGGGATGAGCTTCTTGTGTGTGTATTTTGGTGTGCACCATTTAAAAGTAGTGTCAACCAATAGAGGGTGTGGCTACTACAAGCCCTGATAGTGTGTGTGCATGTGTGTGCGGGAACATGACACAATCATGTGGTATGATTGGGGAAAGGTCACATCTAATAAACCACTAACCACTAATAAACCACCAATAGCATAGCAACAGCTTCCACTAATACCATGGCAACAACGGCCACTTGTACCATAGCAACAGTCGACACTAATACCATAGCAACAGCCACGACTAATACCATAGCAACAGTCACCTGCCATAGCAATGATTGTCACTGGTACCATAGCAACAGCCACCACTAATACCATAGCAACAGCCACCACTAATACCATAGCAACAGCCACTACTAATATCATAGCAACAGTCACCACTGACACCATAGCAACAGTCAACAATAATACCATAGCACAGCCACCACTAATACCATAGCAACAGCCACTACTAATATCATAGCAACAGTCACCACTGACACCATAGCAGTCAACAATAATACCATAGCAACAGCCACCACTAATACCATAGCAACAGTCACCACTAATACCATAGCAACATCCATCACTAATACCATAGCACAGCCACCACTAATACCATAGCACATCCACCACTAATACCATAGCAACAGTCACCACTGACACCATAGCAACAGTCAACACTAATACCATAGCAACATCCATCACTAATACCATAGCAACAGCCACCATTAATACCATAGCAACAGTCACCACTAATACCTTAATATCTACTATTGACACCATAGCAAGTCACCACTAATACCATAGCACAGCCGCCACTAATTCCATAGCAACAGCCACCACTAATACCATAGCAACAGCCACCACTAATACCATAGTAATGGTGACTTAAGGTTCGTGAAGGAAGAAAGCAATCAAGAAGTTACAATGTAGACTTCAGAATCATTTGACCTCAACAATAATGTGTTTTGTGAATTGGTAAAGGGTCATTTACTTACTACTTGATTGTCTTGCCATTCAGCCATTATATATTCTAATTATTTTTGCCTTGTACTTTGGAGACACTCCCTATATTGATTTGCCCATATCTAAAAAATGGCGGCAAAAGCACCAACAAAGGAAATAGCTAGCACTCACTCTGGCAGCTGCTAAATATCATAAACAATGTCTTCAGCCAATTTTGAACCCCCCAAATAGGCTCTGAGCATTCCTAGAATTCTTTGCAAAGGTAGTGAACTGGCAAAAAAAAACCCTAAAAAACGTGATTTTACGATCTCATATCATATGTACCTGTCTACCTTCCCCACAAAACTTGAGTGGAATATAATTATGCACTTGTCATAGTCTTACTACCAGGAGACTCAGAACTGTACAATGCATGCAGCAACTAATCCATTGTTCATGATTCTTCAGCACTGTAATACTAGTTATAAATTTCAAAACTGGTAAAGGTTATCAACATCATAAACTTAGGTAGTTAACAGTGCAGACCCTCAACAAAACTAAACGACTTATAGTGCAACTTATAGTGCATGTTTTATGTGTATATAAATATATACATACATATATACATACATATATATACACTTATTATACGCATATATACATACGTGTATATACACACATTATATACACTTATATACACATATATACATACCTATATACACACATATACACACACATATATATGCACACACACATATATACACACTTATATACATACAAATATACACACTTATATACACACATATATACATACATATATACACACACATATATATGCACACACACACACACATATATAATACACACATATATCACATATATATATACAAACATATATACACATTCATACACACACATATGTATGCACACACACATATGTATGCACGCACACATATGTATGCACGCACACGGCATGTGTCTTCTTTAGTCTGTAATGGTAAATGGTTAGTTCTGGAGTTACCCGAGCAACTCCTCGTATGTGACTAGATACAAGACACCAAAAGATATGGTACAAGAAGTTACCAACGTAGACTGCAAACATTACTATGACCCTTTACCCATTAATATAATAATGACCGATATTCGTATGGTAGCTTTCAGCTGACATGAAAACCTTTGAAGGGTTCCCTTTCAATCTACCTGTTGTTTATAGCGCCATGTTTGTTTATAGCGCCGTGTTTGTTTATAGTGCCATGTTTCAACCCGAACACTTCAGCCTTCATCAGAAAATTTAAATAATGCAACACATCACACAACAAATAATGATCCTCTGAAGTGTTTCAGAGAGACAATGTTGTCTAAAATCAACCTCTTCAGGAGAGACTTCCATGAACAAAGAAAAGGAACTACTACTACTTATAGTGGCCTATTTATATAAGGAATTCTTGAGCTGGCCTACATACATACATACATACATACATACATGGATAGATAGATAGATAGATACATACATACATACATCATACATGATAGATAGATACATACATGGACAGATAGATACATACATACATACATACATGGACAGATAGATACATACATACATACATACATGGACAGATAGATACATACATACATACATACATGGACAGATAGATAGATACATACTTGGATAGATAGATACATAGATAGATAGATAATACATGGATAGATATATACATACATGGATAGATAGATATACATAGATAGATAGATATACATAGATTAATACATACATACATGGATAGATAGATACACACATGGATAGATAGATAGATACATACATACATGGATGGATGGATGGATGGATAGATAGATAGATAGATAGATAGATAGATACAAGAACATGAAGAAAAAAATTCACTGTGTCATAACTAGTATTTTGGGCTCCATGTTTACTACCTTGGTGAAGGTTCGATGCACACTAAGTGAATTTTAGCTCAGGTATAAGTTGTTGTTTTTCTCTGTCATTTAAAAATAGTGCCCCATATATAGATAACTATTAGTCCTCACTATTTCAGGGGAGATATAGAAGGGTGTGCCCAGCATGGTGTTGGCCTCCGCACCAGTGGCAGAGAGAACCTTGGAGATGCCGAAGTCCCCTAGCTTCACACCTCCATCCTTGGTCAGGAAGATGTTGGCAGTCTTCAAGTCTCTGCACGAAGTAAGTATGCCAACATGTACACAGTCCTAGATAGAAGTTGCCATGGTTACAGCACTTGGTTACACACACACACACCATACACACACACCATCACAGTGCAGGTGATGTAATGCCAGAATTGTCATATTGGAAGCACCTTCTTCTTGTTGTTGAAGAGTTTCAATCCAAAATTGCCAGAGAAACTTTATAGTTTCAAAACAAAAAGAATTCCCTGACCTTCCTCTATCCCCCTACCCCCCTCCCCCTCCCTAATCCTTCTCCCCCCCCCCCCCCCCACCCCCACGTAGCTGACATGTTTGGCCACCATTCATGCTGAGCAATACTTGCATGCATAACAAGCTCGAAAATTAAATTAAATCATCGACCCCCCCACCCCCACGTAGCTGACATGTTTGGCCACCATTCATGCTGAGCAATACTTGCATGCATAATAACAAGCTCTAAAGTAAATGAAATCATCGAAGAGAGAAATTGGAAGGTAGAGAAGAAGGAACAAGTCTGCTTCAGCTGCACCTGTCCATGCAGACACCTCACCATGCCTGGCCTAACACCTACCTGTGCAGTATGTGCCCATGCAGACACCTCACCATGCCTGGCCTAACACCTACCTGTGTAGTATGTGCCCATGCAGACACCTCACCATGCATGGCCGCACACCTACCTGTGCAGTATGTGCCCATGCAGACACCTCACCATGCATGGCATCACACCTACCTGTGCAGTATGTGCCCATGCAGACACATGCACATGCATGGCCTCACACCTACCTGTGCAGTATGTGTCCATGCAGACACCTCACCATGCATGGCCAGACACCTCACCATGCATGGCCGCACACCTACCTGTGCAGTATGTGCCCATGCAGACACCTCACCATGCATGGCCAGACACCTACCTGTGCAGTATGTGCCCATGCAGACACATGCCCATGCATGGACTCACACCTACCTGTGCAGTATGTGCCCATGCAGACACCTCACCATGCATGGCCTCACACCTACCTGTGCAGTATGTGTCCATGCAGATACATGCCCATGCATGGACTCACACCTACCTGTGCAGTATGTCTCCATGCAGACACCTCACCATGCATGGCCGCACACCTACCTGTGCAGTATGTGTCCATGCAGATACATGCCCATGCATGGCCAGACACCTGCCTGTGCAGTATGTCTCCATGCAGACACATGCCCATGCATGGCCTCACACCTACCTGTGCAGTATGTGCCCATGCAGACACATGCCCATGCATGGCATCACACCTACCTGTGCAGTATGTCTCCATGCAGACACCTCACCATGCCTGGCCTCACACCTACCTGTGCAGTATGTGTCCATGCAGACACATGCCCATGCCTGGCCTCACACCTACCTGTGCAGTATGTGCCCATGCAGACACCTCACCATGCATGGCCAGACACCTAACCATGCATGGCCTCACGCCTACCTGTGCAGTATGTGCCCATGCAGACACCTCACCATGCATGGCCAGACACCTACCTGTGCAGTATGTGTCCATGCAGACACCTCTCCATGCATGGCCAGACACCTCACCATGCATGGCCTCACACCTACCTGTGCAGTATGTGCCCATGCAGACACATGCCCATGCATGGCCTCACACCTACCTGTGCAGTATGTCTCCATGCAGACACCTCACCATGCATGGCCTCACACCTACCTGTGCAGTATGTCTCCATGCAGATACCTCACCATGCATGGCCTCACACCTACCTGTGCAGGATGTGTCCATGCAGACACCTCACCATGCCTGGCCGCACACCTACCTGTGCAGTATGTGTCCATGCAGACACCTCACCATGCATGGACTCACACCTACCTGTGTAGTATGTGCCCATGCAGACACATGCACATGCATGGACTCACACCTACCTGTGTAGTATGTGTCCATGCAGACACATGCACATGCATGGCCGCACACCTACCTGTGCAGTATGTGTCCATGCAGACACCTCACCATGCATGGCCTCACACCTACCTGTGTAGTATGTGCCCATGCAGACACATGCCCATGCATGGCCTCACACCTACCTGTGCAGTATGTGTCCATGCAGACACCTCACCATGCATGGCCAGACACCTACCTGTGCAGTATGTGCCCATGCAGACACCTCACCATGCATGGCCAGACACCTACCTGTGCAGTATGTGTCCATGCAGACACCTCACCATGCATGGCCAGACACCTACCTGTGCAGTATGTGTCCATGCAGACACATGCCCATGCATGGCCTCACACCTACCTGTGTAGTATGTGCCCATGCAGACACATGCCCATGCATGGCCTCACACCTACCTGTGCAGTATGTGTCCATGCAGACACCTCACCATGCATGGCCAGACACCTACCTGTGTAGTATGTGCCCATGCAGACACCTCACCATGCATGGCCTCACACCTACCTGTGCAGTATGTGTCCATGCAGTCACCTCATCATGCATGGCCAGATACCTCACCATGCATGGCCGCACACCTACCTGTGCAGTATGTGCCCATGCAGACACCTCACCATGCATGGCCGCACACCTGCCTGTGCAGTATGTCTCCATGCAGACACATGCCCATGCATGGCCTCTCACCTACCTGTGCAGTATGTGTCCATGCAGACACATGCACATGCATGGCCTCACACCTACCTGTGCAGTATGTCTCCATGCAGACACCTCACCAAGCATGGACTCACACCTACCTGTGCAGTATGTGCCCATGCAGACACATGCACATGCATGGACTCACACCTACCTGTGTAGTATGTGTCCATGCAGACACATGCACATGCATGGCTGCACACCTACCTGTGCAGTATGTGCCCATGCAGACACCTCACCATGCATGGCCGCACACCTACCTGTGTAGTATGTGCCCATGCAGACACCTCACCATGCATGGACTCACACCTACCTGTGCAGGATGTCTCCATGCAGACACCTCTCCATGCATGGCCGCACACCTACCTGTGCAGTATGTGTCCATGCAGACACCTCACCATGCATGGGCTCACACCTACCTGTGCAGTATGTGCCCATGCAGACACCTCACCATGCCTGGCCTCACACCTACCTGTGTAGTAGGTGCCCATGCAGACACCTCACCATGCATGGGCTCACACCTACCTGTGTAGTAGGTGCCCATGAAGACACCTCACCATGCCTGGCCTCACACCTACCTGTGCAGTATGTGTCCATGCAGACACATGCTCATGCATGGCCGCACACCTACCTGTGCAGGATGTGTCCATGCAGACACCTCACCATGCATGCCCTCACACCTCACCATGCATGGCCTCACACCTACCTGTGCAGTATGTGTCCATGCAGACACCTCACCATGCATGGCCTCACACCTACCTGTGTAGTATGTGTCCATGCAGACACATGCACATGCATGGCTGCACACCTACCTGTGCAGTATGTCTCCATGCAGACACCTCACCATGCATGGCCTCTCACCTAACTGTGCAGTATGTGTCCGTGCAGACACCTCACCATGCATGGCCTCACACCTACCTGTGTAGTAGGTGCCCATGAAGACACCTCACCATGCATGACCGCACACCTACTTGTGCAGTATGTGCCCATGCAGACACCTCACCATGCATGGCCTCACACCTACCTGTGTAGTATGTGTCCATGCAGACACATGCCCATGCATGGACTCACACCTACCTGTGTAGTATGTGTCCATGCAGACACATGCCCATGCATGGACTCACACCTACCTGTGCAGTATGTGTCCATGCAGACACATGCACATGCATGGCCTCACACCTACCTGTGCAGTATGTGTCCATGCAGACACCTCACCATGCATGGCCAGACACCTACCTGTGTAGTATGTCTCCATGCAGACACCTCACCATGCATGGACTCACACCTACCTGTGCAGTATGTCTGCATGCAGACACCTCTCCATGCATGGCCAGACACCTCACCATGCATGGCCTCACACCTACCTGTGCAGTATGTGTCCATGGAGACACCTCACCATGCATGGCCGCACACCTACCTGTGCAGTATGTGTCCATGCAGACACCTCACCAAGCATGGACTCACACCTGCCTGTGCAGTATGTGCCCATGCAGACACATGCACATGCATGGACTCACACCTACCTGTGTAGTATGTATCCATGCAGACACATGCACATGCATGGCCGCACACCTACCTGTGCAGTATGTGTCCATGCAGACACATGCCCATGCATGGACTCACACCTACCTGTGCAGTATGTGTCCATGCAGACACCTCACCATGCATGGCTTCACACCTACATGTGTAGTATGTGTCCATGTAGACACATGCACATGCATGGCCTCTCACCTACCTGTGCAGTATGTGTCCATGCAGACACCTCACCATGCATGTCCTCACCCCATGCAGACACATGCACATGCATGGCCTCTCACCTACCTGTGCAGTATGTCTCCATGCAGACACATGCCCATGCATGGCCTCACACCTACCTGTGCGGTATGTCTCCATGCAGACACATGCACATGCATGGCCTCACACCTACCTGTGCAGTATCTTGTGTTCGTGCAGGTATCTCAGAGCGTCCACCATCTTATAAAACATGAGGAGGATTTCTTGCTCAGACATAGGAGATTTACGCTGCCTCAAAAACTGTGCCAAAGTCCTGCATAACGTCACATGACAAATATAGAATATCACATGACAAACACAGAATATCACATGACTTCTGCATGATCATGTGATTGACTGATCACTTCCATTGTGGATACACATGACATGACGTACTCACCCTCCATCAGCATATTCCATCTCTATCATCAGCACACCATCTTCTTCGAAGTTGTCGTAGTAAGAGATGATATTTGGATGGTCCAACATGCTCAAAATTTGCACCTGCGCACATACAGGAAACAATAACACACCTCCACTGCAGGACAGCATGTCATTGCAGGTCATCACTGCAGGACATCACTATAGGACATCACTACAGGACAATACTGCAACTCATCACTATAGGACATCACTAAAGGACATAAATTCAGGTCGTCACTACAGGACATTACAACAATAATCACTATAAGACATCACTGCAGGACATCATTGCAGGCTCTCGATACAGGAAATAACTACAGGACATTACTCAGAATACATGACATTGGGTCTTGAACTAACCCCTGACTACTATCAAGGTGCTTGCATGATATTAGGACCTGAACTCACCCTTGACTATCAAGGTGCTTGCATGATATTAGGACTTGAACTCACCCTGGACTATCAAGGTGCTTGCATGATATTAGGACTTGAACTCACCTTGACTATCAAGGTGCTTGCATGATATTAGTACTTGAACTCACCCCTGACTATCAAGGTGCTTGCATGATATTAGGACTTGAACTCACCCTGACTATCAAGGTGCTTGCATGATATTAGTACTTGAACTCACCCCTGACTATCAAGGTGCTTGCATGATATTAGTACTTGAACTCACCCCTGACTATCAAGGTGCTTGCATGATATTAGGACTTGAACTCACCCTGACTATCAAGGTGCTTGCATGATATTAGGACTTGAACTCACCCTGACTATCAAGGTGCTTGCATGATATTAGGACCTGAACTCACCCTGACTATCAAGGTGCTTGCATGATATTAGGACTTGAACTCACCCGGACTATCAAGATGCTTGCATGATATTAGGACTTGAACTCACCCCTGACTATCAAGGTGCTTGCATGATATTAGGACTTGAACTCACCCTGACTATCAAGGTGCTTGCATGATATTAGGACTTGAACTCACCCTGACTATCAAGGTGCTTGCATGATATTAGGACTTGAACTCACCCTGACTATCAAGGTGCTTGCATGATATTAGGACTTGAACTCACCCTGACTATCAAGGTGCTTGCATGATATTAGGACTTGAACTCACCCTGACTATCAAGGTGCTTGCATGATATTAGGACTTGAACTCACCCTGACTATCAAGGTGCTTGCATGATATTAGGACTTGAACTCACCCCTGACTATCAAGGTGCTTGCATGATATTAGGACCTGAACTCACCCTGACTATCAAGGTGCTTGCATGATATTAGGACTTGAACTCACCCTGACTATCAAGGTGCTTGCATGATATTAGGACTTGAACTCACCCTGACTATCAAGGTGCTTGCATGATATTAGGACTTGAACTCACCCTGACTATCAAGGTGCTTGCATGATATTAGGACTTGAACTCACCCTGACTATCAAGGTGCTTGCATGATATTAGGACTTGAACTCACCCCTGACTATCAAGGTGCTTGCATGATATTAGGACCTGAACTCACCCTGACTATCAAGGTGCTTGCATGATATTAGGACTTGAACTCACCCTGACTATCAAGGTGCTTGCATGATATTAGGACTTGAACTCACCCTGACTATCAATGCTTGCATGATATTAGGACTTGAACTCACCCTACTATCAAGGTGCTTGCATGATATTAGGACTTGAACTCTCCCCTGATTATCAAGGTGCTTGCATGATATTAGGACTTGAACTCACCCCTGACTATCAAGGTGCTTGCATGATATTAGGACTTGAACTCACCCCTGACTATCAAGGTGCTTGCATGATATTAGGACTTGAACTCACCCTGACTATCAAGGTGCTTGCA
Source organism: Cladorhizidae sp. MBARI D1340-BT2 (assembly GCA_028752905.1). Lineage (NCBI taxonomy): Eukaryota > Metazoa > Porifera > Demospongiae > Poecilosclerida > Cladorhizidae > Cladorhizidae sp. MBARI D1340-BT2. The sequence goes on along the minus strand of JAQNBH010000010.1, from coordinate 37,008,377 downwards.
TGATATTAGGACTTGAACTCACCCCGACTATCAAGGTGCTTGCATGATATTAGGACTTGAACTCACCCTGACTATCAAGGTGCTTGCATGATATTAGGACTTGAACTCACCCCTGACTATCAAGATGCTTGCATGATATTAGGACTTGAACTCACCCTGACTATCAAGGTGCTTGCATGATATTAGGACTTGAACTCACCCTGACTATCAAATTGCTTGCATGATATTAGTACTTGAACTCACCCTGACTATCAAGATGCTTGCATGATATTAGGACTTGAACTCACCCTGACTATCAAGGTGCTTGCATGATATTAGGACTTGAACTCACCCTGACTATCAAGGTGCTTGCATGATATTAGTACTTGAACTCACCCTGACTATCAAGGTGCTTGCATGATATTAGGACTTGAACTCACCCCTGACTATCAAGGTGCTTGTATGATATTAGGACTTGAATTCACCCTGACTATCAAATTGCTTGCATGATATTAGTACTTGAACTCACCCTGACTATCAAATTGCTTGCATGATATTAGTACTTGAACTCACCCTGACTATCAAGGTGCTTGCATGATATTAGGACTTGAACTCACCCCTGACTATCAAGGTGCTTGCATGATATTAGGACTTGAACTAAACCTGACTATCAATGCTTGCATGATATTAGGACTTGAACTCACCCCTGACTATCAAGGTGCTTGCATGATATTAGGACCTGAACTCACCCTGACTATCAAGGTGCTTGCATGATATTAGTACTTGAACTCACCCTGACTATCAATGCTTGCATGATATTAGGACTTGAACTTACCCTGACTATCAAGGTGCTTGCATGATATTAGGACTTGAACTCACCCCTGACTATCAATGTGCTTGCATGATATTAGGACTTGAACTCACCCTGACTATCAAGGTGCTTGTATGATATTAGGACTTGAACTCACCCTGACTATCAAGGTGCTTGCATGATATTAGGACCTGAACTCACCCTGACTATCAAGGTGCTTGCATGATATTAGGACTTGAACTCACCCCTGACTATCAAGGTGCTTGCATGATATTAGGACCTGAACTCACCCTGACTATCAAGGTGCTTGTATGATATTAGGACTTGAACTCACCCTGACTATCAAGGTGCTTGCATGATATTAGGACTTGAACTCACCCTGACTATCAAGGTGCTTGCATGATATTAGGACTTGAACTAACTCCTGACTATCAAGGTGCTTGCATGATATTAGGACTTGAACTCACCCTGACTATCAAGGTGCTTGCATGATATTAGGACTTGAACTCACCCCTGACTATCAAGGTGCTTGCATGATATTAGGACTTGAACTCACCCTGACTATCAAGGTGCTTGCATGATATTAGGACTTGAACTCACCCCTGACTATCAAGATGCTTGCATGATATTAGGACTTGTGACTCACCCTGACTATCAAGGTGCTTGCATGATATAAGGACTTGAACTCACCCCTGACTATCAAGGTGCTTGCATGATATTAGGACCTGAACTCACCCTGACTATCAAGGTGCTTGCATCATATTAGGACTTGAACTCACCCTGACTATAAAGGTGCTTGCATGATATTAGTACTTGAACTCACCCTGACTATCAAGGTGCTTGTATGATATTAAGACTTGAACTCACCCTGACTATCAAGGTGCTTGCATGATATTATGACTTGAACTCACCCTGACTATCAAGGTGCTTGCATGATATTAGGACTTGAACTCACCCTGACTATCAAGGTGCTTGCATGATATTAGGACTTGAACTCACCCTGACTATCAAGGTGCTTGCATGATATTAGGACATGAACTCACCCTGACTATCAAGGTGCTTGCATGATATTAGGACTTGAACTCACCCCTGACTATCAAGATGCTTGCATGATATTAGGACTTGAACTCACCCCTGACTATCAAGGTGCTTGCATGATATTAGGACCTGAACTGACCCTGACTATCAAGGTGCTTGCATGATATTAAGACTTGAACTCACCCTGACTATCAAGGTGCTTGCATGATATTAGGACATGAACTCACCCTGACTATAAGGTGCTTGCATGATATTAGGACTTGAACTCACCCTGACTATCAAGGTGCTTGCATGATATTAGGACTTGAACTCACCCCTGACTATCAAGGTGCTTGCATGATATTAGGACTTGAACTTACCCTGACTATCAAGGTGCTTGCATGATATTAGGACCTGAACTCACCCTGACTATCAAGGTGCTTGCATGATATTAGGACTTGAACTCACCCTGAATATCAAGGTGCTTGCATGATATTAGGACCTGAACTCACCCTGACTATCAAGGTGCTTGTATGATATTAGGACTTGAACTCACCCCTGACTATCAAGGTGCTTGCATGATATTAGGACTTGAACTCACCCTGACTATATAGATGCTTGCATGATATTAGGACTTGAACTCACCCTGACTATCAAGGTGCTTGCATGATATTAGGACTTGAACTCACCCTGACTATCAAGGTGCTTGCATGATATTAGGACCTGAACTCACCCCTGACTATCAAGATGCTTGCATGGTATTAGGACTTGAACTCACCCTGACTATCAAGGTGCTTGCATGATATTAGGACCTGAACTCACTCTGACTATCAAGGTGCTTGCATGATATTACGACTTGAACTCACCCTGACTATCAAGGTGCTTGCATGATATTAGGACCTGAACTCACCCCTGACTATCAAGGTGCTTGCATGATATTAGGACCTGAACTCACCCTGACTATCAAGGTGCTTGCATGATATTAGGACCTGAACTCACCCTGACTATCAAGGTGCTTGCATGATATTAGGACTTGAACTCACCCTGACTATCAAGGTGCTTGCATGCTATTAGGTCTTGAACTCACCCTGACTATCAAGTTGCTTGCATGATATTAGGACCTGAACTCACCCTGACTATCAAGGTGCTTGCATGATATTAGGACTTGAACTCACCCCTGACTATCAAGGTGCTTGCATGATATTAGGACTTGAACTCACCCTGACTATCAAGGTGCTTGCATGATATTAGGACTTGAACTCACCCTGACTATCAAGGTGCTTGCATGATATTAGGACTTGAACTCACCCCTGACTATCAAGGTGCTTGCATGATATTAGGACTTGAACTCACCCTGACTATCAAGGTGCTTGCATGATATTAGGACTTGAACTCACCCTGACTATCAAGGTGCTTGCATGATATTAGGACCTTAACTCACCCTGACTATCAAGGTGCTTGCATGATATTAGGACTTGAACTCGCCCTGACTATCAAGGTGCGTGCATGATATTAGGACTTGAACTCACCCTGACTATCAAGGTGCTTGCATGATATTAGGACTTGAACTCACCCTGACTATCAAGGTGCTTGCATGATATTAGGACCTGAACTCACCCTGACTGTCACGGTGCTTGCATGATATTAAGACTTGAACTCACCCTGACTATCAAGGTGCTTGCATGATATTAGGACATGAACTCACCCTGACTATCAAGATGCTTGCATGATATTAGGACCTGAACTCACCCTGACTGTCAAGGTGCTTGCATGATATTAAGACTTGAACTCACCCTGACTATAAGGTGCTTGCATGATATTAGGACTTGAACTCACCCTGACTATCAAGGTGCTTGCATGATATTAGGACTTGAACTCACCCCTGACTATCAAGGTGCTTGCATGATATTAGGACTTGAACTCACCCTGACTATCAAGGTTCTTGCATGATATTAGGACTTGAACTCACCCTTACTATCAAAGTGCTTGTATGATATTAGGACTTGAACTCACCCTGACTATCAAGGTGCTTGCATGATATTATGACTTGAACTCACCCCTGACTATCAAGGTGCTTGCATGATATTAGGACCTGAACTCACCCTGACTATCAAGGTGCTTGCATGATATTAGGACCTGAACTCACCCTGACTATCAAGGTGCACGCATGATATTAGGACTTGAACTCACCCTGACTATCAAGGTGCTTGCATGATATTAGGACCTGAACTCACCCTGACTATCAAGGTGCTTGCATGATATTAGGACTTGAACTCACCCTGACTATCAAGGTGATTGCATGATATTAGGACTTGAACTCACCCCTGACTATCAAGGTGCTTGCATGATATTAAGACTTGAACTCACCCTGACTATCAAGGTGCTTGCATGATATTAGGACTTGAACTCACCCTGATTATCAAGGTGCTTGCATGATATTAGGACATGAACTCACCCTGACTATCAAGGTGATTGCATGATATTAGGACTTGAACTCACCCTGACTATCAAGGTGCTTGCATGATATTAGGACATGAACTCACCCTGACTATAAGGTGCTTGCATGATATTAGGACTTGAACTCACCCTGACTATCAAGGTGCTTGCATGATATTAGGACTTGAACTCACCCCTGACTATCAAGGTTCTTGCATGATATTAGGACTTGAACTCACCCCGACTATCAAGGTGCTCGCATGATATTAGGACTTGAACTCACCCCTGACTATCAAGGTGCTTGCATGATATTAGGACTTGAACTCACCCTGACTATCAAGGTGCTTGCATGATATTAGGACTTGAACTCACCCTGACTATCAAGGTGCTTGCATGATATTAGGACTTGAACTCACCCCTGACTATCAAGGTGCTTGCATGATATTAGGAATTGAATTCACCCCTGACTATCAAGATGCTTGCATGATATTAGAACATGAACTCACCCTGACTATCAAGGTGCTTGCATGATATTAGGACTTGAACTCACCCTGACTATCAAGGTGCTTGCATGATATTAGGACTTAAACTCACCCTGACTATCAAGATGCTTAGAGACTTGAACTCACCCTGACTATCAAGGTGCTTGCATGATATTAGGACTTGAACTCACCCCCGACTATCAAGGTGCTTGCATGATATTAGGACTTGAACTCACCCCCGACTATCAAGGTGCTTGCATGATATTAGGACTTGAACTCACCCCTGACTATCAAGGTGCTTGCATGATATTAGGACTTGAACTCACCCTGACTATCAAGGTGCTTGCATGATATTAGGACTTGAACTCACCCTGACTATCAAGGTGCTTGCATGATATTAGGACTTGAACTCACCCCTGACTATCAAGGTGCTTGCATGATATTAGGACCTGAACTCACCCTGACTATCAAGGTGCTTGCATGATATTAGGACTTGAACTCACCCTGACTATCAAGGTGCTTGCATGATATTAGGACTTGAACTCACCCTGACTATCAAGGTGCTTGCATGATATTAGGACTTGAACTCACCCTGACTATCAAGGTGCTTGCATGATATTAGGACTTGAACTCACCCATGACTATCAAGGTGCTTGCATGATATTAGGACTTGAACTCACCCTGACTATCAAGGTGCTTGCATGATATTAGGACTTGAACTCACCCTGACTATCAAGGTGCTTGCATGATATTAGGACTTGAACTCACCCCTGACTATCAAGGTGCTTGCATGATATTAGGACTTGAACTCACCCTGACTATCAAGGTGCTTGCATGATATTAGGACTTGAACTCACCCTGACTATCAAAGTGCTTGTATGATATTAGGACTTGAACTCACCCTGACTATCAAGGTGCTTGCATGATATTAGGACTTGAACTCACCCTGACTATCAAGGTGCTTGCATGATATTAGGACCTGAACTCACCCCTGACTATCAAGATGCTTGCATGGTATTAGGACTTGAACTCACCCTGACTATCAAGGTGCTTGCATGATATTAGGACCTGAACTCACCCTGACTATCAAGGTGCTTGCATGATATTAGGACTTGAACTCACCCTGACTATCAAGGTGCTTGCATGATATTAGGACCTGAACTCACCCCTGACTATCAAGGTGCTTGCATGATATTAGGACCTGAACTCACCCTGACTATCAAGGTGCTTGCATGATATTAGGACCTGAACTCACCCTGACTATCAAGGTGCTTGCATGATATTAGGACTTGAACTCACCCTGACTATCAAGGTGCTTGCATGCTATTAGGTCTTGAACTCACCCTGACTATCAAGGTGCTTGCATGATATTAGGACCTGAACTCACCCTGACTATCAAGGTGCTTGCATGATATTAGGACTTGAACTCACCCTGACTATCAAGGTGCTTGCATGATATTAGGACTTGAACTCACCCCTGACTATCAAGGTGCTTGCATGATATTAGGACTTGAACTCACCCTGACTATCAAGGTGCTTGCATGATATTAGGACTTGAACTCACCCTTACTATCAAAGTGCTTGTATGATATTAGGACTTGAACTCACCCTGACTATCAAGGTGCTTGCATGATATTATGACTTGAACTCACCCCTGACTATCAAGGTGCTTGCATGATATTAGGACCTGAACTCACCCTGACTATCAAGGTGCTTGCATGATATTAGGACCTGAACTCACCCTGACTATCAAGGTGCACGCATGATATTAGGACTTGAACTCACCCTGACTATCAAGGTGCTTGCATGATATTAGGACCTGAACTCACCCTGACTATCAAGGTGCTTGCATGATATTAGGACTTGAACTCACCCTGACTATCAAGGTGATTGCATGATATTAGGACTTGAACTCACCCCTGACTATCAAGGTGCTTGCATGATATTAAGACTTGAACTCACCCTGACTATCAAGGTGCTTGCATGATATTAGGACTTGAACTCACCCTGATTATCAAGGTGCTTGCATGATATTAGGACATGAACTCACCCTGACTATCAAGGTGATTGCATGATATTAGGACTTGAACTCAACCTGACTATCAAGGTGCTTGCATGATATTAGGACATGAACTCACCCTGACTATAAGGTGCTTGCATGATATTAGGACTTGAACTCACCCTGACTATCAAGGTGCTTGCATGATATTAGGACTTGAACTCACCCCTGACTATCAAGGTGCTTGCATGATATTAGGACTTGAACTCACCCCGACTATCAAGGTGCTCGCATGATATTAGGACTTGAACTCACCCCTGACTATCAAGGTGCTTGCATGATATTAGGACTTGAACTCACCCTGACTATCAAGATGCTTAGATATTAGGACTTGAACTCACCCTGACTATCAAGGTGCTTGCATGATATTAGGACTTGAACTCACCCCCGACTATCAAGGTGCTTGCATGATATTAGGACTTGAACTCACCCCTGACTATCAAGGTGCTTGCATGATATTAGGACTTGAACTCACCCCTGACTATCAAGGTGCTTGCATGATATTAGGACTTGAACTCACCCTGACTATCAAGGTGCTTGCATGATATTAGGACTTGAACTCACCCTGACTATCAAGGTGCTTGCATGATATTAGGACTTGAACTCACCCCTGACTATCAAGGTGCTTGCATGATATTAGGACCTGAACTCACCCTGACTATCAAGGTGCTTGCATGATATTAGGACTTGAACTCACCCTGACTATCAAGGTGCTTGCATGATATTAGGACTTGAACTCACCCTGACTATCAAGGTGCTTGCATGATATTAGGACTTGAACTCACCCTGACTATCAAGGTGCTTGCATGATATTAGGACTTGAACTCACCCATGACTATCAAGGTGCTTGCATGATATTAGGACTTGAACTCACCCTGACTATCAAGGTGCTTGCATGATATTAGGACTTGAACTCACCCTGACTATCAAGGTGCTTGCATGATATTAGGACTTGAACTCACCCCTGACTATCAAGGTGCTTGCATGATATTAGGACTTGAACTCACCCTGACTATCAAGGTGCTTGCATGATATTAGGACTTGAACTCACCCTGACTATCAAAGTGCTTGTATGATATTAGGACTTGAACTCACCCTGACTATCAAGGTGCTTGCATGATATTAGGACTTGAACTCACCCCTGACTATCAAGGTGCTTGCATGATATTAGGACCTGAACTCACCCTGACTATCAAGGTGCTTGCATGATATTAGGACCTGAACTCACCCTGACTATCAAGGTGCTTGCATGATATTAGGACCTGAACTCACCCTGACTATCAAGGTGCACGCATGATATTAGGACTTGAACTCACCCTGACTATAAAGGTGCTTGCATGATATTAGGACCTGAACTCACCCTGACTATCAAGGTGCTTGCATGATATTAGGACTTGAACTCACCCTGACTATCAAGGTGATTGCATGATATTAGGACTTGAACTCACCCCTGACTATCAAGGTGCTTGCATGATATTAAGACTTGAACTCACCCTGACTATCAAGGTGCTTGCATGATATTAGGACTTGAACTCACCCTGACTATCAAGGTGCTTGCATGATATTAGGACATGAACTCACCCTGACTATCAAGGTGATTGCATGATATTAGGACTTGAACTCACCCTGACTATCAAGGTGCTTGCATGATATTAGGACCTGAACTCACCCTGACTATCAAGGTGCTTGTATGATATTAGGACTTGAACTCACCCCTGACTATCAAGGTGCTTGCATGATATTAGGACTTGAACTCACCCTGACTATATAGATGCTTGCATGATATTAGGACTTGAACTCACCCTGACTATCAAGGTGCTTGCATGATATTAGGACTTGAACTCACCCTGACTATCAAGGTGCTTGCATGATATTAGGACTTGAACTCACCCTGACTATCAAGGTGCTTGCATGATATTAGGACCTGAACTCACCCTGACTATCAAGGTGCTTGCATGATATTAGGACTTGAACTCACCCTGACTATCAAGGTGCTTGCATGATATTAGGACATGAACTCACCCTGACTATCAATGTGCTTGCATGATATTAGGACTTGAACTCACCCTGACTATCAAGGTGCTTGCATGATATTAGGACTTGAACTCACCCCTGACTATCAAGGTGCTTGCATGATATTAGGACCTGAACTCACCCTGACTATCAAGGTGCTTGCATGATATTAGGACCTGAACTCACCCTGACTATCAAGGTGCTTGCATGATATTAGGACCTGAACTCACCCTGACTATCAAGGTGCTTGCATGATATTAGGACTTGAACTCACCCTGACTATCAAGGTGCTTGCATGATATTAGGACTTGAACTCACCCTGACTATCAAGGTGCTTGCATGATATTAGGACTTGAACTCACCCTGACTATCAAGGTGCTTGCATGATATTAGGACTTGAACTCACCCTGACTATCAAGGTGCTTGCATGATATTAGGACTTGAACTCACCCTGACTATCAAGGTGCTTGCATGATATTAGGACCTGAACTCACCCTGACTATCAAGGTGCTTGCATGATATTAGGACTTGAACTCACCCTGACTATCAAGGTGCTTGCATGATATTAGGACATGAACTCACCCTGACTATCAAGGTGCTTGCATGATATTAGGACTTGAACTCACCCTGACTATCAAGGTGCTTGCATGATATTAGGACTTGAACTCACCCTGACTATCAAGGTGCTTGCATGATATTAGGACTTGAACTCACCCTGACTATCAAGGTGCTCGCATGATTGGCTTTGTTGACTTTCCAGCGCCAAACTCTTCCACAAGACCAGCTTGAGCAGCTTTGGGATATCTTGCCAAGGAGAGCTAACTTTGACTTGGACTCAATTGGCCCTAGAGAACTGATTCTGCTTTCACTTGCAAACTCATAGCCAGCCCCACCCACCCACCCCTCCCCCTGTTGTGATTATTTTATTTTTTAACCGAGTTCGGATAATCCGAGCATTCAGATAATTGAGGGCCGGATATGCGAGCAGATAATTGAGGGCCGGATATGCGAGGGTGTACCGTACATAACACGGGCTGCTTTACGGCCCATTGTTAATAAGATTTACTAGCACGGCCCTTTTTTAATAAGATTTACTAGCACGGGCTATTGTAAGAGCTACCTTTGTTTACTAGCACGGCCCATTGTTAATAAGATTTACTAGCACGGGCTATTGTACGAGCTACCTTTGTTTACTAGCACAGCCCATTGTTAATAAGATTTACTAGCACGGGCTATTGTAAGAGCTACCTTTGTTTACTAGCACGGCCCGTTGTTAATAAGATTTACTAGCACGGGCTATTGTAAGAGCTACCTTTGTTTACTAGCACGGCCCATTATTAATCAGATTTACTAGCACAGGCTATTGTAGATGTTAAAATCACCTTCTCAATAATCAACTTCAAATTGTATTCACTCGATATTTCTACTAGATGCTCTAGCCGATTAAACGTCGAGTGAATAAAATTTGAAGTTTATTATTGAGAAGGTGATTTTAATGTTATTATGTCAACTGAGAGTCATTGAGAGAGTATTGTAAATGTTTACTAGCACGGCCCATTGTGAATAAGATTTACTAGCACGGGCTAATGTTAATAAGAGCACCCATATTTAGTAGCACAGGCCTCTCTTGTTCACTAACACAAGCTATTGTTAATAAGAGGCACCCTTGTTTACTAGCACATTAATAAGAAGCACCCTTCTTTGCATGGAGTTATTGTTAATAAGAGACACCCTTGTTTACTAGCACATTAATAAGAAGCACCCTTCTTTGCATGGGTTATTGTTAATAAGAGGCACCATTGTTTACTAGCCATTAATAAGAAGCACCCTTCTTTGCACGGGTTATCGTTAAGAGACACCCTTGTTTACTAGCACGTTAATAAGAAGCACCATTCTTTGCACGGGTTATTGTTAATAAGAGACACCCTTGTTTACTAGCACGTTAATAAGAAGTACCCTTCTTTGCATGGGTTATTGTTAATAAGAGGCACCCTTGTTTACTAGTCATTAATAAGAATCACCCTTCTTTGCATGGGTTATTGTTAATAAGAGGCACCCTTGTTTACTAGTCATTAATAAGAATCACCCTTCTTTGCATGGGTTATTGTTAATAAGAAGCACCCTTGTTTACTAGCCATTAATAAGAAGCACCCTTGTTTACTAGCCATTAATAAGAAGCACCCTTCTTTGCATGGGTTATTGTTAATAAGAGGCACCCTTGTTTCCTAGCATGTTAATAAGAAGCACCCTTCTTTGAACGGGTTATTGTTAATAAGAGAGAGAGAGACCTAGTTTACTAGCATGGGCTAGTGTTAATAAGAGGCATCCTTGTTTACTAGCACAGGGCAACCATAGTTTACTACAGCGGGCTATTGTTGATAGGAGGCACACTTGTTTACTAGCACGGGCCAAACAGTTTACTAGCACGGGCTATTGTTGATAGGGAGGCACCCTTGTCTACTAGCATGGGCTAGTGTTAATAAGAGGCATCCTTGTTTACTAGCACAGGCCAACATATTTTACTAGTACGGGTTATTGTTAATAAGAATGTCCTAGTTCAAACAACCACTAATAGCATATCTTAGTTGCTCCACCCCCACCATTACTGGGGGGTGTACCTCATTAAGAGAGAGACTTCTCTCCTTCTTAGACAGTTCCATCAAATTAATTTCCTTCAGAATAACAAGCGAATCATCGTCCTTCTTCCTGTAGAGGACTGCCGTTCCATATGCACCCTGAGCGATGGGAGGGGGGAGAGGCAGAGGAGGAGGGGGAGGGGCAGAAGGGGAGGGAGAGGGGGGGGGAAGGAGGGGAAGGAGGGTGAAGGAGGATCAGGAGGGGCAGAGGAGGAGAAACTTTGAGATGCTAAAACTGCTCATATCTACTGTTATGATATACACATGACACACGTGTGCGTATCATGTGCCACATGTGCGCATATCATGTGCCACATGTGTGCATATCATGTGCCATATGTGTGCACATCATGTGCCTCACATGTGCACATCATGTGTCACATGTGCCACATGTGCGCATATCATGTGCCATATGTGTGTATGCCACATTCCATTCCAACCAGAGCTCACCTTGCCCACTGTCCTGATCCTCTCAAACAGTGCTCTACTCTGTGGCTGACTGCTCCAAAGTTCCTTCAGTTTTGCCTGGTCAAAATACACGGTCCCTATACGAACATCCCTAGAACACAACACCAGGAGAGAGTCAACACTTCCTGCACATGTGCCTAGTCATGAAGCACATGATAGTTATATGATGATCATGTGATAGTCATGTGCATTCGGCAGGTTAGTAACTCTCAAGAAAAACATTGAGGCAGGTTGAAGTAGGTTGACAATAGCTCTATGTGGGCACACACTGGACCAACACCACACTGGGTGGAGGCAGGTTGAAATAGCTCTATGGGGACACACACTGGACCAACACCACACTGGGTTGGGGCAGGTTGAAGTTAGTTGACAATAGCTCTATGGGGACACACACTGGACCAACACCACACTGGGTGGAGGCAGGTTGAAGTTTGACAATAGCTCTATGATGGCACACACATGACCAACACTACACTGGGTGGAGGCAGGTTGAAGTAGGTTGACAATAGCTCTATGGGGACACACACTGGACCAACACCACACTGGGTTGGGGCAGGTTGAAGTTAGTTGACAATAGCTCTATGGGGACACACTCTGGACCAACACCACACTGGGTTGAGGCAGGTTGAAATAGCTCTATGGGGACACACACTGGACCAACACCACACTGGGTTGAGGCAGGTTGAAATAGCTCTATGGGGACACACACTGGACCAACACCACACTGGGTTGGGGCAGGTTGAAATAGGTCGACAATAGCTCTATGGGGACACACACTGGACCAACACCACACTGGGTGGAGGCAGGTTGAAGTTTGACAATAGCTCTATGGGGACACACACTGGACCAACACCACATTGGGTGGAGGCAGGTTGAAGTAGGTTCACAATAGCTTTATGGGGACATACACTGGACCAACACCACACTGGGTTGAGGCAGGTTGAAGTAGGTTGACAATAGCTCCATCATGGGGACACACACTGGACCAACACCACACTGGGTTGAGGCAGGTTGAAGTAGGTTGACAATAGCTCTAGGGGGGTACACACTGGACCAACACCACACTGGGTTGAGGCAGGTTGAAGTAGGTTGACAATAGCTCTATATGGGGACACACACTGGACCAACACAACACTGGGTGGAGGCAGGTTGAAGTAGGTTGATAATAGCTCTATGGTGACACACACTGGACCAACACCACACTGGGTTGAGGCAGGTTGAAGTAGGTTGACAATAGCTCTATGGGGGCACACACTGGACCAACACCACACTGGGTTGAGGCAGGTTTGAAGTAGGTTGACAATCGCTCCATGGGGGCACACACTGGACCAACACCACACTGGGTTGAGGCAGGTTGAAGTAGGTTGACAATCGCTCCATGGGGGCACACACTGGACCAACACCACACTGGGTTGAGGCAGGTTGAAGTAGGTTGACAATCACTCCATGGGGCCACACTGGTGATATCAGAGTGGAGTAATGGCTCACACATACTTATGTGTTTCAGAGATGCAAGCTCCCAGAACATCATTAGCTGCATGGACGGGAACTCCCACTAGCTCCTTCACTTGAACCAGAAGCCTCTGCCCTGTCATGCCGGTTGCCACAGGAAAGAGGAGGAAGTCCAAGCGGACGTAGCGACTGTCATGGTGCAGGAACCGGCCCGCCAACTCCTGCAAGAAGTCCCGCAGTTCCTTGTCCTCGCGTACTGAGCTCTCACTCAAGACCTGCCAAACACGACAACCAGTTGCTTGATGACTCACTTGCCATGCCCATAAAACTCCACCCACCCACAGTCACTGGTTGTTAAAAGGAGACACTTCAGTCTGTAAGAAAAAGGTGTCAACACCTGAGGCCACTTGACAAGCATTGCCCCACGTTAAAAGTTGAACTTCTGCAGAGCACAGGCTGGAGTGTTCTATGTGGACATCACACCTCCAGATCTACCCAGAGGCTGGAGCATTCTATGTACTGTACCTCCAAATCCGCCTAGAGGCTATATAGAACCACTGACTAAGTAGAAGCTTGACAATATGTAGGTGTTCAATCTTGACACCTGCTTAATTGCTTAACAACCAGCAGTTGTGGTTTGTACCTTCTGTGAACAAATCTTGACACCGCCTGGCCGTCCATCCATGAGCAATGCGATGCTTAGAGCTAGTCTGTCTCCTAACTTCTGTCCCACCATCTGCAGAAGTCCTCTTAGGGTAGTGTTCTCATAGATGTAGCGTACCACCACCACCCCGGCGTTGACACAGCTAGCCAGCACCCCTGCACCATACACACACACACACACACACGCCACACACATACACATCACAATCCACACACATACCACATCACACACACATACACAACAAGCCACACACATACACACACACACACACGAACAAAAATGTTTGAAGTTTGGTAAAATATGTCTGCTAAAATTTTGTGAGAGTAACTTTTATTGTACCAAATTTTCGCTTATTCCATTGGCCCATGGAAATATAATGCAAGGGAAAATAACATGCTCAACTTTTTCAAAATCAAACATCAGCCATTTATCAAACATCAGCCATTTAATGACCACACCCATAAATTACCTGAAATGGTCCGGCCAAAGCTGGGCCGCCTGGAATGTTAATAAAGCAAGACTGTACCTGTGTAGACCATGACCCTTTACCATTTAAATATAATATACACCAAACCTTGTGGAGGTTCTTCACACCTTGCAACATGCACTGCACATGCAACATGCACTGCAACATGCGATACACATGCAACATGCACATGCAAAATGCACTACACATGCAGCATAGCTCCAGTTGGCTGCACTACACAGGCAGCATAGCTCCAGTTGGCTGCACAGCTCTCTAGCCAGAGGCCTCAGACAAATGCATTGAGCTCCAACTGGCCACATAACTCAAGCCCTCACAACGTACTCAGCCAGCGAAGGCGTAACCCCCAGCATCAAAATGCCACACGCCCCTATCACTGACCTGAGTTCTTGATGCGTGAAGAAATAATGACCAGAGGTGGCGTAGAGTTCTCAGCTAACTCTGAGCCGCTGTCTCCCTCTGAAGTGTCAGACCTTGCAGTTAGCCAAGAGTCGCTGTTACCACGAGAACCAGAACCTAGTTCCACCATTGCTGGCTTTTAGTCAGGCCGTAATAAGGGGTGGGGCTGAATTCATTGAGGACTGTAATAAGGGGTGGGGCTGAATCCTCTGGATGCCCAGGGCCAGAGAGATTCTGTCCCACCGTAGGCGCTGGCAAGTCTCTCAGGCGGGGGTGGGTTTTTTTTGCCAGCTGGAGGAAGCCAAGTTTCTGTGGTGACAGTTGGCTGCAGGGTGGAGGCAGTTTTTAGCATAGATAACTGCTGGGAGGAGCAGCTGGAAGTTCCTAGCTGTGGAGTTGACTGTGGAAATTAAAGAGAGTAGGTTGGCCTTCTTTCAACAAACCTTGGCAAACTTACAGCGAAGTGACAGGGTGCTTAGAAACTGGTCAAGGTAACTTCCCCATCAGACACATAATCAGTGATCTCTTACATGTTGTTCCAAGTAAACAAACAGCTGCAATGTCGCATGTGACATCATTACAGCTCTTCTCTATTAATAGCTTTTCTTCGCAGTATATATTAGCTATCATTTTACCCTGCCTTTCTCCCTTATTTTTGCCCCTGCCTTTCTCCCTCACTTATTAGTATTTTTGTCCCTTCCTTTCTCCCTCACTTATTAGTATTTTTGCCCCTGCCTTTCTCCCTCACTTATTAGTATTTTTGTCCCAGCCTTTCTCACTCACTTATTAGTATTTTTGCCCCTTCCTTTCTCCCTCACTTATTAGTACTTTTGCCCCTGCCTTTCTCCCTCACTTATTAGTATTTTTGCCCCTTCCTTTCTCCCTCACTTATTAGTATTTTTGCCCCTTCCTTTCTCACTCACTTATTAGTATTTTTGCCCCTGCCTTTCTCCCTCACTTATTAGTATTTTTGCCCCTTCCTTTCTCCCTCACTTATTAGTATTTTTGCCCCTTCCTTTCTCACTCACTTATTAGTATTTTTGCCCCTGCCTTTCTCCCTCACCTATTAGTATTTTTGCCCCTGCCTTTCTCCCTCTAGTATTTTTGCCCCTGCCTTTCTCCCTCACCTATTAGTATTTTTGCCCCTTCCTTTCTCCCTCACTTATTAGTACTTTTGCCCCTGCCTTTCTCCCTCACTTATTAGTATTTTTGCCCCTGCCTTTCTCCCTCACTTATTAGTATTTTTGCCTCTTCCTTTCTCCCTCACTTATTAGTATTTTTGCCCCTGCCTTTCTCACTCACTTATTAGTATTTTTGCCCCTGCCTTTCTCCCTCACTTATTAGTATTTTTGCCCCTGCCTTTCTCACTCACTTATTAGTATTTTTGCCCCTGCCTTTCTCCCTCACTTATTAGTATTTTTGCCCCTGCCTTTCTCCCTCACTTATTAGTATTTTTGCCCCATCCTTTCTCCCTCACTTATTAGTATTTTTGCCCCTGCCTTTCTCCCTCACTTATTAGTATTTTTGCCCCTGCTTTCTCACTCACTTATTAGTATTTTTCCCCCTGCCTTTCTCCCTCACTTATTAGTATTTTTGCCCCTGCCTTTCTCCCTCACTTATTAGTATTTTTGCC
Organism: Cladorhizidae sp. MBARI D1340-BT2; assembly: GCA_028752905.1. NCBI lineage: Eukaryota > Metazoa > Porifera > Demospongiae > Poecilosclerida > Cladorhizidae > Cladorhizidae sp. MBARI D1340-BT2. Next base: position 36,991,844 of record JAQNBH010000010.1, on the reverse strand, counting down.
CCTGCCTTTCTCCGTCACTCACTTATTAGTATTTTTGCCCCTTCCTTTCTCACTCACTTATTAGTATTTTTGCCCCTGCCTTTCTCACTCACTTATTAGTATTTTTGCCCCTGCCTTTCTCCCTCACCTATTAGTATTTTTGCCCCTTCTTTCTCCCTCACTTATCTTTCTCCCTCACTTATTAGTATTTTTGCCCCTGCCTTTCTCACTCACTTATTAGTATTTTTGCCCCCACCTTTCTCCCTCACTTATTAGTATTTTTGCCCCTGCCTTTCTCCCACTTATTAGTATTTTTGCCCCTGCCTTTCTCCCTCACTTATTAGTACTTTTGCCCCTGCCTTTCTCCCTCACTTATTAGTATTTTTGCCCCTGCCTTTCTCCCACTTATTAGTATTTTTGCCCCTGCCTTTCTCCTTCACTTATTAGTATTTTTGCCCCTTCCTTTCTCCCTCACTTATTAGTACTTTTGCCCCTGCCTTTCTCCCTCACTTATTAGTACTTTTGCCCCTGCCTTTCTCCCACACTTATTAGTATTTTTGCCTCTTCCTTTCTCCCTCACTTATTAGTATTTTTGCCCCTGCCTTTCTCACTCACTTATTAGTATTTTTGCCCCTGCCTTTCTCCCTCACTTATTAGTATTTTTGCCCCTGCCTTTCTCACTCACTTATTAGTATTTTTGCCCCTGCCTTTCTCCCTCACTTATTAGTATTTTTGCCCCTGCCTTTCTCCCTCACTTATTAGTATTTTTGCCCCATCCTTTCTCCCTCACTTATTAGTATTTTTGCCCCTGCCTTTCTCCCTCACTTATTAGTATTTTTGCCCCTGCTTTCTCACTCACTTATTAGTATTTTTTCCCCTGCCTTTCTCCCTCACTTATTAGTATTTTTGCCCCTGCCTTTCTCCCTCACTTATTAGTATTTTTGCCCCTGCCTTTCTCCGTCACTCACTTATTAGTATTTTTGCCCCTTCCTTTCTCACTCACTTATTAGTATTTTTGCCCCTGCCTTTCTCACTCACTTATTAGTATTTTTGCCCCTGCCTTTCTCCCTCACCTATTAGTATTTTTGCCCCTTCTTTCTCCCTCACTTATCTTTCTCCCTCACTTATTAGTATTTTTGCCCCTGCCTTTCTCACTCACTTATTAGTATTTTTGCCCCCACCTTTCTCCCTCACTTATTAGTATTTTTGCCCCTGCCTTTCTCCCACTTATTAGTATTTTTGCCCCTGCCTTTCTCCCTCACTTATTAGTACTTTTGCCCCTGCCTTTCTCCCTCACTTATTAGTATTTTTGCCCCTGCCTTTCTCCCACTTATTAGTATTTTTGCCCCTGCCTTTCTCCTTCACTTATTAGTATTTTTGCCCCTTCCTTTCTCCCTCACTTATTAGTACTTTTGCCCCTGCCTTTCTCCCTCACTTATTAGTACTTTTGCCCCTGCCTTTCTCCCACACTTATTAGTATTTTTGCCTCTTCCTTTCTCCCTCACTATTAGTATTTTTGCCCCTTCCTTTCTCCCTCACTTATTAGTATTTTTGCCCCTGCCTTTCTCCCTCACTTATTAGTATTTTTGCCCCTTCCTTTCTCCCTCACTTATTAGTATTTTTGCCCCTGCCTTTCTCACTCACTTATTAGTATTTTTGCCCCTGCCTTTCTCCCTCACCTATTAGTATTTTTGCCCCTTCTTTCTCCCTCACTTATCTTTCTCCCTCACTTATTAGTATTTTTGCCCCTGCCTTTCTCACTCACTTATTAGTATTTTTGCCCCCACCTTTCTCCCTCACTTATTAGTATTTTTGCCCCTGCCTTTCTCCCACTTATTAGTATTTTTGCCCCTACCTTTCTCCTTCACTTATTAGTATTTTTGCCCCTTCCTTTCTCCCTCACTTATTAGTATTTTTGCCCCTGCCTTTCTCCCTCACTTATTAGTACTTTTGCCCCTGCCTTTCTCCCTCACTTATTAGTATTTTTGCCCCTGCCTTTCTCCCACTTATTAGTATTTTTGCCCCTGCCTTTCTCCTTCACTTATTAGTACTTTTGCCCCTGCCTTTCTCCCTCACTTATTAGTACTTTTGCCCCTGCCTTTCTCCCTCACTTATTAGTACTTTTGCCCCTGCCTTTCTCCCTCACTTATTAGTACTTTTGCCCCTGCCTTTCTCCCACACTTATTAGTATTTTTGCCTCTTCCTTTCTCCCTCACTATTAGTATTTTTGCCCCTTCCTTTCTCCCTCACTTATTAGTATTTTTGCCCCTGCCTTTCTCCCTCACTTATTAGTATTTTTGCCCCTTCCTTTCTCCTATTAGTATTTTTGCCCCTGCCTTTCTCACTCACTTATTAGTATTTTTGCCCCTGCCTTTCTCCCTCACTTATTAGTATTTTTGATTTTTGCCCCTTCCTTTCTCCCTCACTTATTAGTATTTTTGCCCCTGCCTTTCTCCCTCACTTATTAGTATTTTTGCCCCTGCCTTTCTCCCTCTTATTAGTATTTTTGCCCCTGCCTTTCTCCCTCACTTATTAGTATTTTTGCCCCTGCTTTTCTCCTTCACTTATTAGTATTTTTGCCTCTTCCTTCTCCCTCACTTATTAGTATTTTTGTCCCTTCCTTTCTCCCTCACTTATTAGTATTTTTGCCCCTGCCTTTCTCCCTCACTTATTAGTATTTTTGCCCCTGCCTTTCTCCCTCACTTATTAGTATTTTTGCCTCTTCCTTTCTCCCACACTATTAGTATTTTTGCCCCTGCCTTTCTCCGCCACTTATTAGTATTTTTTTTGCCACTGTTGGTATATATCATAGACAGCAAAGATTCTTGGTCAACAATGTCTATAATAACTCATGCCTGAAGACATTAATGAGCGACTGAAGAGAGTGAAAAATGGCGACAATGAATCACACTTGAGTGCACATTGTGTTAACACTTAAATGTACAAGTTCTGTAATACTCTGTGTCACAGTGTTGTAGTCATGGTGAATGTCAGTCTCACAATGGTGTTGTGGTCACACCATGTTGCGGTCACACCATGTTGCGGTCACATGAGTCATCCAGGAAGTGCTAATAGCAAGACATTCTCCAACGAGGTAGTTCTGTCCACATAGTACACTAAGCGTGGCTTCATTCCATTCTGTTTCAGGCAATGGACTCGAGCCAGGTTTATCAGCAGCTTGCACTTAAGCCCCACCTCTTCATTAGCATGGGGCATATAGCCACACCTCCTTCTTTCGCTTTCCTCACCTAAGTCACACATACAACATGATCACAACAATCTACTACACACACACACGCACGAGTTCAAAGTCCTATCTCAAAGGCAATACACATTCACGAGTTCAAAGTCCAACATACAATTTTGAGATATATATGGTCAAGGTCACCTTTGTACTCTGCTGGCGGACGTACACCACACACTGCCCAACTAGTCATGTGACATAGCAGAGAAAAGTCTGCAGGGGTGAATCCACACCCTTCCAAAAAGTCTCCACCTACTAGCGCAGACCAGGTACAACGATGATGACAACACATTGCCATGGCAACTCCTAATAGCCGAGTACTATCACCAGTCGTTGCACTTTCCTTGTTGACCTCTGATCTTTCATCGCTGAGGGTAGCCTGCTGTTGCGAGGGTAATGTGCTGAGTAAGCAACGTATTGCCAGGTCTGTCGCAGCTCCACACAAGTGCTTGCTTACACCCACCAAACCAAACCCTCTCACAGCTTCTACACGGCCAAGGTCAAGGTCCGCTATGTCCATCAACAACCTAGAAATAAAATTGTGTGATTCTTGACAGAACACATTCTAATATTCCAGTAATCTAGTATTCAGTATACTAGTAATCTAATATTCAAAGTATTCAGTATTCTGTAATCTAATGTTCCAATATTTAAGTAATCTAATATTCTAGTAATCAATATTCAAGTAATCTAATAGTAATCTAATATACAGTATTCTAATATTCCGTAATCTAATAGTCAGTCTTCTAGTAATCAAATATTCTAGTGTTCAGTCCTCCAGTATTGTAGCATCTTATATTCAGTATTCAGTAATCTAGTATTCAGTGTTCTAGTAACCTAGTATCCTAGTATACAGGTACCTGCTAGATACACCAGCATACAGGACGAGAACCTGCTCATAGATCATGTATCCTGGAAGGGGGGGGGGGGGGGAGGGGCAGAACTCCATTGCCATCTGTGTGCCAGTGGCTCGGTGCTGCACAAGAGCTCTGACAACCATGAACCATGACCGCGGAGTCGTAATTACCTAAAATTAGAGCAAGCTAGTTTACTGGTCTAGCCTGCTTAACTCGAGTGGCTGTGGACATTTCCAAGCTAATTTTTCCTGGACAGACTACCATTACTACTATTACTACCATTACTACTACTACTACCATTACTACTACCATTACTACTACCATTACTACTGCTACTATTATTACTACTACTACTACCACTACCACCACTACTACTACTATTATTACTACTACCACTACTACTATCATTAATACTACTACTATTATTACCACTACCATTAATACTACTACTATTATTACTACTACTACTACTACCATTACTACTACTACCACTACTACCACTACTACTACTACTATTATTACTACCACTACTACTACTATCATTAATACTACTACTATTATTACTACTACTACTACTATCATTAATACTACTACTATTATTACCACTACCATTAATACTACTACTATTATTACTACTACTACTACTACCATTACTACTACCACCACTACTACCACTACTACTACTACTATTATTACTACTACTACTACCACTACTACCATTACTACTACTATCATTAATACTACTACTATTATTACTACTACCATTAATACTACTACCACTACCACTACTACTACTACTACCACTACTACTATGAACTTTAAACCAAATAAAACTATATTAAAGCTAGTGCTAGTTAGTGTCATAGATATGTCCCTGTGAATCAGACCTAGCCCGGGTGGTTGGCGGGCTAATCATATATAGCTTAAGTATTGTATGGATGAACTAGTCATGCCTGGGGGTAGGTCATGGCTGGGGGATTATAGCTGCAGGTCATGGCTGGGGGATTATAGCTGCAGGGGGATTATAGCTGCAGGTCATGGCTTGGGGATTATAGTTGTAGGTCACGGCTGGGGGATTATAGTTGTAGGTCACGGTTGGGGGATTTTAGTTGTAGGTCATGGCTGGAATACAATATTCTATTGCATGGATGTCTAGTATACTATTGCATTGGTATGTAGTATTATACTACAGGAAGTGCTATAATGAAATTAATATTCTCACAGACTAATAAGAGAGTGGAGAGTGTGCTGGTGAGAGTGGAGTGTGCCAGTGAGAGTGGAGAGCGTACTGGTGGGAGTGGAGAGCGTGCTGGTGAGATAGGTGGTGAGAGTGGAGTGTGCTGGTGAGAGTGGAGAGTGTGCTGGTGAGTGGTTATGGTGATCAAGCAACCGGTAACACAAGTCTAGGGAGGAGCCAAGCATGTGATTAGTGTTGAGGTCAGACAGAAGTCACTTGATTATTACAGCCACCTTTAAGATTTGCCTCTACATACATCCAGAGAGATGATGTGGGAGAGGTCATGAATATTCATGTACGACATGATGCTGGAGCCCTCTAAGGTTCTGCTAATCATGTATAACCAATAAGGTAAAGTATCATCACTCCACTATTCATATACACGAATATTTATATTTAATGAGGTCACAACTCAACTCTCAGCAACTCCAATAATCCCGCACCCATGCACTCTTATTAGAGCAGAGACTAATGATTACTGCACCTGTGGCAGGTGGCCCCGTGTAGCCGGGCAGCGCTGTGGGCACCGTCAACCTTTCTCCGGCACGACGCCTTATCCACAAGAACGTACACCATGTCATGCCTCCTAATACCAGGCTGACCAATCAGAACACGTAGATCGACCATGCAATGGGGAGGAAAGAAACATCATTAGAGGACTGCCACGTGAGGCAAAGATCAACGACACACTTCTCACACAACCCAACACAATCAGAGGTGCAGCTGCTAATGGCCTGCCCCTCACTCCACCCACCCACTGCTCATTAGATGCCCACTAAGAGCAGTGTTCTCCTCAGGATTTTTGTAAGGATATTGGCTTGTCAGCAGTGGAGTAGCGGACTAATAAGTCATGATGGTCGGTGTCTTTTTGGTCTTGTATTCATCATTGTGTTTACAGGTTGCAGGAGGTGCACTGGACTATACATAATATTGTTGCATGTCAAGAGCTATGGATCAGTACAGTATATCATGCAACAAGCAGTACATAATATGATTGACATACATATTCTACAAATTATACTGAGCCTGAATGCTCATACTATTATAGTGAATATAATTTACTTCATGGGTGATGTAACTGTTGTGTACTGTTTACATGATGACTCTGGAAGGAATGGTTCCATAAACACCAAGAGAGGAAATAAAAGGAGACTCTTTAGGGAAGAGAGAACTAAGCTACAATCTCCCCTAGCACTGCACCATGACCCCAAATCCAAGTCAGCCTACCGTGATGTAGCACTCACTCTTCGCAAGCTCCACTAAGCTCAGCCTTGTTAGAGTCGTGCAAGGCAAGAGCTCCGATCCACGTGGCTCGGCTGATGGCGACCTTCCTAGGTCTATGATTATGTCAGCAGAGGGAACATGCCACACACCCTTCCCATGCTCCCACTCCATCCTCCAGGAAAAGTTCAACTTCATTTTGTTATCACTGCCAGCCTTCCTGTGCTTGTCTGACTCTGCTAGGAACACCCTCGTCTAGACTCATACGCTTCACTCGTGGGACTGAGCTACTAGTAGCTAGGACTGCTGCAATTTTTCACCAACCACACCCACAATATGAATAAATGAAATTTTATTGCATCATCACTTTGAACTGTATTAGCTGACATGCCATTAATTTCGAAGGAATATCGGGCCAATATGTTTAAACGCTCTCGGGAAAACACTGAAGAGTGTTTGTGTGCACCGAATTCAAATTAGGAAACTTGCATCCCAAATGTGCACGAGGCAGTCTATACAGGTGGTTTAAATCACAATTAAATGAGTGTGCATTAAATAAACATCACCCTATGTCTGTATGCCTGCAGGTCCAGAGTTCGAGGAAACATGAATCATGTAGCTACTGCTATATGCAGGCATAAGCTAGCTAGATCTAGACTAGCCCATGCTGTAGCTACTGCTATATGCAGGGCATAAGCTAGCTAGATCTGGACTATCCCATGCTGTAGCTACTGCTATATGCAGGGCATAAGCTAGCTAGATCTAGACTAGCCCATGCTGTAGCTACTGCTATATGCAGGGCATAAGCTAGCTAGATCTAGACTAGCCCATGCTGTAGCTACTGCTATATGCAGGGCATAAGCTAGCTAGATCTAGCCTAGCCCATGCTGTAGCTACTGCTATATGCAGGGCATAAGCTAGCTAGATCTAGACTAGCCCATGCTGTAGCTACTGCTATATGCAGGGCATAAGCTAGCTAGATCTAGCCTAGCCCATGCTGTAGCTACTGCTATATGCAGGGCATAAGCTAGCTAGATCTAGACTAGCCCATGCTGTAGCTACTGCTATATGCAGGGCATAAGCTAGCTAGATCTAGCCTAGCCCATGCTGTAGCTACTGCTATATGCAGGGCATAAGCTAGCTAGATCTAGCCTAGCCCATGCTGTAGCTACTGCTATATGCAGGGCATAAGCTAGCTAGATCTAGCCTAGCCCATGCTGTAGCTACTGCTATATGCAGGGCATAAGCTAGCTAGATCTAGCCTAGCCCATGCTGTAGCTACTGCTATATGCAGGGCATAAGCTAGCTAGATCTAGCCTAGCCCATGCTGTAGCTACTGCTATATGCAGGGCATAAGCTAGCTAGATCTAGCCTAGCCCATGCTGTAGCTACTGCTATATGCAGGGCATAAGCTAGCTAGATCTGGACTAGCCCACGCTGTAGCTACTGCTATATGCAGGGCATAAGCTAGCTAGATCTAGCCTAGCCCATGCTGTAGCTACTGCTATATGCAGGGCATAAGCTAGCTAGATCTAGACTAGCCCATGCTGTAGCTACTGCTATATGCAGGGCATAAGCTAGCTAGATCTGGACTAGCCCATGCTGTAGCTACTGCTATATGCAGGGCATAAGCTATCTAGACTAGCCTATGCTGTAGCTACTGCTATATGCAGGGCATAAGCTAGCTAGATCTGGACTAGCCCATGCTGTAGCTACTGCTATATGCAGGGCATAAGCTAGCTAGATCTAGACTAGCCCATGCTGTAGCTACTGCTATATGCAGGGCATAAGCTAGCTAGATCTGGACTAGCCCATGCTGTAGCTACTGCTATATGCAGGGCATAAGCTAGCTAGATCTAGACTAGCCTATGCTGTAGCTACTGCTATATGCAGGGCATAAGCTAGCTAGATCTGGACTAGCCCATGCTGTAGCTACTGCTATATGCAGGGCATAAGCTAGCTAGATCCTGTGCTGTAGCTACTGCTATATGCAGGGCATAAGCTAGCTAGATCTAGTCTAGCCCATGCTGTAGCTAACCAACCACCCAAGGAGAACTGAATGCACTCCTAGTGTGTGGACAGACCGTAACTGATGGTAACCACACCTCCGACACCACTAGCAATGCCTACTCACTGCTATGTGGAACACATTGACAACCCTTACCTATTTTACCACGTGAGCTGGGAGAGAGAGCAAGGGACAGGCATTCCAGGGCCACGAGGTCCCAGGTGCACCTGGGTAGTGAGGCCATGAGGTCACAGGTGCACCTGGGTAGTGAGGCCATGAGGTCACAGGTCACCTGTGTAGTGAGGCGCATGAGGTCATAGGTGCACCTTGGTAGTGAGGCCATTAGGTCACAAGGTTAAGGAGGCAATGAGAGCAAGTAAGCAGCTCAGAACATACTCCCTAGGACACTACTACACCACCTCCCTCTTGGCCTCACTACCCAGGTGCACCTGTGACCTCATGGCCTCACTACCCAGGTGCACATGTGACCTCATGGCCTCACTACACAGGTGCACCTGTGACCTCATGTCCAGAGTACCCAGGTTCACCTGTGCCTTCATGGCCGCATTCATGGCTTCATTACCCAGGTTCACCTGCGGCTCTTTCTCCAGGTGCACCAGGATGGAGGTCAACTTGGAACAAAATGCTGTATGCCAGTGTGCCACGCCTTCTCTCCTCTATGCCAGTGTGCCACGCCTTCTCTCCTCTATGTCAGTGTGCCACACCTTCTCTCCTCTATGCCAGTGTGCCACACCTTCTCTCCTCTATGTCAGTGTGCCACGCCTTCTCTCCTCTATGCCAGTGTGCCACACCTTCTCTCCTCTGTCAGTGTGCCACACCTTCTCTCCTCTATGTCAGTGTGCCACGCCTTCTCTCCTCTATGTCAGTGTGCCATGCCTTCTCTCCTCTATGTCAGTGTGCCACGCCTTCTCTCCTCTATGCCACGCCTTCTCTCCTCTACGTCAGTGTGCCACGCCTTCTCTCCTCTACGTCAGTGTGCCACGCCTTCTCTCCTCTATGTCAGTGTGCCACGCCTTCTCTCCTCTATGTCAGTGTGCCACACCTTCTCTCCTCTATGTCAGTGTGCCATGCCTTCTCTCCTCTATGCCAGTGTGCCACGCCTTCTCTCCTCTATGTCAGTGTGCCACACCTTCTCTCCTCTATGCCAGTGTGCCACACCTTCTCTCCTCTATGCCAGTGTGCCACACCTTCTCTCCTCTATGCCAGTGTGCCACACCTTCTCTCCTCTATGCCAGTGTGCCACACCTTCTCTCCTCTATGTCAGTGTGCCACACCTTCTCTCCTCTGTCAGTGTGCCACACCTTCTCTCCTCTATGTCAGTGTGCCACACCTTCTCTCCTCTATGTCAGTGTGCCACACCTTCTCTCCTCTATGCCAGTGTGCCACACCTTCTCTCCTCTATGTCAGTGTGCCACACCTTCTCTCCTCTATGCCAGTGTGCCACGCCTTCTCTCCTCTACGTCAGTGTGCCATGCCTTCTCTCCTCTATGTCAGTGTGCCACGCCTTCTCTCCTCTACGTCAGTGTGCCACGCCTTCTCTCCTCTACGTCAGTGTGCCACACCTTCTCTCCTCTATTTCAGTGTGCCACACCTCTCATTCATCCCAATGGAAAAGAGTTGAAGGGTTGACCATGTGAGACAACCGTCTCTGTGTGGGTGCATGCCCCTCCCCCTCCCTCCGGCTGCTGCTGTGAGTATGGGACACACCCCTACCTCCATGTGCTGCATGGCCTGGTGGATACGGCCTGTGAGTTTAGCTCTGCCTGCACCAAACTCCACATAGCAGGAGGCAGAGCAAGTAGGACCCAACAGACCACACCCCTCCAAGTGGCCGAGTATAGATGCCTGCTGCACCAGATGTTTCAGTGCAGGCACTCCGTTGTTGGGGTCACTGAGGTCAGCCTCCATAGATGGGTGGACTAGCACTTCAATGTTTGTAGGCATGCTTGTCACATGACCTGCACAACAACACACCCTCATATGATTTGAATTTTGAATGAAAATATACAACAAAAAGTCAGATGATTGATATATAAGGCATGTGACATGCATAGCAACATAAAACAAGGTCACATGACTGGCACAGTCAACCAGCCAGGTCTGTCCCTAGATAAAAACGGACCAAGTAATGGGTTAACGTACAACCATCGTGGGTTATTTGAGGGTTAACTCTATGCAGATAGCTACTAATGGAAGACTTACTGTATAGAGGAATCACTCGTGGATTGTCTAGCATGGAGTGGAAGCCACACCCCTTTCTGCTGCTCATAGTGCTAGTGGCATTCCAATTGACAGGTCCAGGGCAATGCCAGGTAAATATTAACCCTCAAGAATCCCCCACAGGTCCACGGTGATGCCATGGGAATATTAACCCTCAATATTAACCCTCAAGAATCTCCCACAGGTCCAGACACCAGGGAAATATTAACCCTCAAGAATCTCCCACAGGTCCACGGTGACACCAGGGAAATATTAACCCTCAAGAATCTCCCACAGGTCCAGGGTGACACCAGAGAAATATTAACCTTCAAGAATCTCCCACAGGTCCAGGATGGCCCTGGTTATCTCCCACAGGTCCAGGGTGATGCCGTGGAAATATTAACCCTCAAGAATCTCCCACAGGTCCAGGGCAATGCCAGGGCAATGTTAACCCCTCAAGAATCTCCAGGGTGGCACCAGGGAAATATTAACCCTCAAGAATCTCCCACAGGTCCAGGGTGATGCCAGGGAAATATTAAAACTCAAGAATCTCCCACAGATCCAGGGTGATGCAGGGGAAAAGTCAGAGGTCAGCTAGGCAGGTCCAAAATTCAGAAAACTTGCCCCCCAATACTAGCTAGTGCTAGATTAAGAGGAAGGAAGGAGTGGCAAGCCAAATTATAACCTTCATAAGTTGCTTATTGCTTGTAGTTAATTTTGGTACCAGAAGATGCTTGTGTCAAGAGCTCTTCACTTTTATGAAGGCTGTATAGTGGTGAGAATGAATATGTCATCCTGGTCACCTTAATCGGACCTTCCATATTAGAGTTACAGCTGCAAGAGCAGCCATACCCTAAACAACTGGTCTACTTGAGCCTACTACTAAATGTATGCCTTACCTAACCCTATCTAACCCCAATATTGTTGTTATTTTAAAGCTCTAAGAGAGAGCTATCTTTTGAGCATAAAATCACTGGCATAGGGGGTGCGGTTCACAAGTTATGAGCCCTTGAAGGCGGACACTTTTCCCCTTCTTTTTCCAGGTTTAGGTCCCCTTAAAAACCCTCTAAAATCCACACCTGTAATCACTATCATTCACAGGTCTTGTAGCAGAACAACATGATATGTTATGGGTGGGATGTTGTTTAGGTTCCGAGGGAAATGGGAGTGGGCAGGTGTTGACGTACAATTTGACCAAACACACTCATACATATGATGTCATGGGGTCGTGGGGTTCATATCATGGGATTTGTAATCATGGGGTTCATATCATGTGGTTCATATCATGTGGTTCATATCATGGGTTCATATCATGGGTTCATATCATGGGTTCATATCATGGGGTTCATATCATGGGTTCATATCATGTGGTTCATATCATGTGGTTCATATCATGGGTTCATATCATGGGTTCATATCATGGGTTCATATCATGGGGTTCATATCATGGGGTTCATATCATGGGTTCATATCATGGGTTCATGGTTCATATCATGTGGTTCATATCATGGGTTCATATCATGGGGTTCATATCATGGGTTCATATCATGGGTTCATATCATGGGTTCATATCATGGGTTCATATCATGGGTTCATGGTTCATATCATGTGGTTCATATCATGGGTTCATATCATGGGGTTCATGGTTCATATCATGGGTTCATATCATGGGGTTCATGGTTCATATCATGGGTTCATATCATGGTTCATATCATGGGGTTCATGGTTCATATCATGGGTTCACATCATGGGTTCATATCATGGGTTCATATCATGGGTTCATATCATGGGTTCATATCACGGGGTTCATGGTTCATATCATGGGTTCATATCATGGGTTCATATCATATCATGGGTTCATATCATGGGTTCACATCATGGGTTCACATCATGGTTCACATCATGGGTTCATATCATGGGGTTCATATCATGGGGTTCATGGTTCATATCATGGGGTTCATATCATGGGGTTCATGGTTCATATCATGGGTTCATATCATGGGTTCATATCATGGGTTCATATCATGGGTTCATATCATGGGGTTCATATCATGTGGTTCATATCATGGGTTCATATCATGGGGTTCATATCATGGGTTCATATCATGGGTTCATATCATGGGTTCATATCATGGGTTCATATCATGGGGTTCATATCATGTGGTTCATATCATGGGTTCATATCATGGGGTTCATATCATGGGGTTCATATCATGGGGTTCATATCATGGGGTTCATATCATGGGGTTCATATCATACCATGGGCTCATATCATGGGTTCATATCGGGTTTATATCGTGGGTTCATACCATGGGTTCATATTATGGGTTCATATCATGGGGGTCATGGTTCATATCATGGGGTTCTGCTACATAACTTGTTAATGGAAGTGACTACAGGCAATCAGGGTACAGAGTTTAAGGAAGTCATCACTGAACAGTCTTACAAGCCTACACAAAGTATAGCATTGGAAAGCTCTTGAAACAAACTATCTTCTGGTACCAAAATACACAAAAAAGCTATGAAGGTTATAAATTCAGACCTCTCAACTTAAGTAGACATGAAGTTTGGATGAAGTTGATCTCAAGAAATCTTTCCTCTGGACATGCTCAGGGTCAAAGTACATGGCGGTTACAGAACTACTGTAAGCTTATAAAGAGGAAAGGTGTGATAGTATCGCGCCACCCATTGTCTCGGTGACAACAACCAGATCTTAGGCCTGCACCAAGATCACTTGGCCAGCATGTCTGATGACCCTTACCAATACTCCGCTGTCAAACATGGACTGTCATGTGATAAGGCACTCTCACTTTATAGCACACGCCACCTCCACACGCTGGACCAGTTCCTCCAGATGGGAGGCTGCACTGCAGACAAGGGACTCTCACTTACTAGCACACGCCTCCACACGCTGGACCAGTTCCTCCAGATGGGAGGCTGGGAGGGATGACAGCCTGAGGTCGGAGGTCGGGAAGCAGGAGTGCCCAGCATTAATACCACGAGAATAGCCCAAAGGCAAAGGTCGTTTGGTGACATTACACTTTTTAAGGTGTTTCTTGAGGAGATCCTCATAAATGGTGTGAGAAGCATCCAGGGGACATAAGATACGAGTCCTCCGTCCCACAGACGAGCTCTAAGTGAGTACATGTAGTGCGTAAATCACCATGGAGATAGGATACAACCAAACAATGACAACATATGATGCAATGCAAAAACCTGGCTGATCACATGACTAGAGGTGTGGAATTCCAATGAGTCTGGTGGTCATGTGACATAGCATGTCATGTGACCTAGTTTACCATGTGACTTGAGGTCATGCAACTCATAAAGAGATCACATGACCTGGTTTGATAATTGCATGAATGTGAAGATAAAGCACATGACTTCATAAGAGGTCACATGACCCAATATGTTTTATGCTAGTTTTAGGGATAGTTAGGGTTCACTATCTCTTGGAAATCGCACTATATTTAATGAAACCACCATGCCCCCCCAGAATACAGACTCCTCCATTTTCCCCCCAACCCTTGGACAACGAAACCTTGCTAAGGAGGCATAGCACTACCCATGATAGCCAGAGTCATCCTTAAATTTATTATTAGCACAGCTCTGAGGCACACCTATGTAGGCATCACTTGTTGTGCTAGTGTAGCCCTGAGGCCATCACTTGTTGTGCTAGTGTAGCCCTGAGGCACTCCTAGGCATCACTTGTTGTGCTAGTGCAGCCCTGAGGCATCACTTGTTGTGCTAGTGTAGCCCTGAGGCACTCCTAGGCATCACTTGTTGTGCTAGTGCAGCCCTGAGGCACCACTTGTTGTGCTAGTGTAGCCCTGAGGCACTCCTAGGCAGCACTTGTTGTGCTAGAGTAGCCCTGAGGCACTCCTAGGCATCACTTGTTGTGCTAGTGCAGCCCTGAGGCACTCCTAGGCATCACTTGTTGTGCCCTGAGGCACTCCTAGGCACCAAAAGTGGTGCTCTAACTGATGCAATCTAAGGAGGTATTTGAAGCAGGAAGGAGCTAGAAGAGCGGAAGGGGCAAGTCATTGATTTAGAAGCGAAATGGGCAATAACACCTTTGAACCATTGCATAAGTTTCAATGGAAGGTTTACAACTCCAGTCATCTATCCTCCATTTGTACTGAAGAACAGAAGAGCCAGTTATTCTAGTATTCTAAGCCCAGAGTAACAATTCTTCTTATTATTATTATCACTTTACAGTATATATATATATAGAAACATGAGTGATGACCATGATTAGGGAGAAAGAGTACTAATGGTATACAAGTCAAAATCAAGTAGCCAGATTTAAGTGGTGGAAGTTAGGGGGGGGATGGTATATAGTGCCATTCATACCTGTATTCATTCATACCTGTATTCATTCATACCTGTATTCATTCATACCTGTATTCATACCTGTATTCATTCATACCTGTATTCATTCATACCTGTATTCATTCATACCTGTATTCATTCATACCTGTATTCAAGCTCAATAACCAACCAATCCTCAGTCTATGTTTTGAAAGACGACATGATTATCCTAGTTGGGGGCGAGGAGAGTTAAATATGGTGGGTGTAGCTAATACATAATCCTTCCTCCCTCTCTGCCCTAGAGAAGCCTGAAGACATGTTACCTTGTCATGCATTAAATGTTCTCCACAGTACTCGCTATTCTTTGCGGCGGCCATCCGACACCTCCTCCCTCTTTTAGCTACCACATACACACACCTAGACATATCTTCAGCTCGAGACGTAGCCATTATGGGTAAAGGGTCTTCATTACAAACTTTGACCTACCACGTTTGGTAAGGTGGCACAAAGATGGTTGAAGAAGTAGAGCTGGTGATTCCACGCCTGTTCTCTCGTCTACACCGCGCCATAAGCGACGAAGATGACAAGAAGGTATTGGAACTCACCAAGAGTATCCTGGATTTGTCCTGTGACGACCAAGACGCGTTGAACTGCAGGCTCGTTAGTCTTATCCATCTTTCTGAGTTCACTGCGGCCTTGAACCTTATCAAAGAAATGAACAAGAAGACGAGTAGCTCAGCACAGTATCAGTTTGAAGAGGCTTACTGTTTATACCGGCAGGATAAGTATGAGGAGAGCCTGCAAGTGCTGTCACGCTTTCCTGAGGGGCAGCTCAGAGTGAGTGAGTTGCGGGCTCAGGTGCTCTACAGGCTGGAGGAGTATGCACGATCTCATGCCACCTATAAACAGCTTCTTGGAGAGGAGGTGTCTGGCGCTGAGAGACGGGCAAACTTCTATGCCGCAGCTTCTCTCAGTTCTTCCTCTGTGTCGATAAAGGACGAGAAAACTGAGAGTATGGAGCAATGCTTCAACCTTGCCTGTTGGCATCTAGCTAGAGGGTGTGGCCTTGAAGCAGGGCAGCTGTTGGCTCAGGCGGAATCTCTGTGCCGCGAGAGTCTGGAGGAAGAGGGTTTGAGCGAGGAGGAAGTGATGGAGGAAATGGCCGTCATCCAAGTGCAGAAGGGCTACACAGCTCAGGTACAGAGTTAGGGCTAGGCTTGCTCGGTGAGCAGGTGTGAAGTGAGCTGGCGGTAGAGCCACTTAGCACACGTGCCACAGCTTGACTATTTCAAGTGCTGGATTATATCCCTGAATGCAGGGGATGGGGTTCAATTTTAGAGGAACCCCTGTACATAGCTTTACTGTGCAAAGTGGGGTATCCCTGTACATAGTGGGCATCTATACATAGTATACATAGTAGGTATCCCTGTACATAGTGGGCATCCCTGTACATAGTGGGCATCTATACGTAGTATACATAGTAGGTATCCCTGTACATAGTGGGCATCCCTGTTGGCTAAGACTCATGAAGGAGGCTTAGCTGATCCCTGGCTGACTCATGAAGGAGGCTGTAGCTGGTCCCTGGCTGACTCATGAAGGAGGCTTAGCTGATCCCTGGCTGACTCATGAAGGAGGCTGTAGCTGATCCCTGGCTGACTCATGAAGGAGGCTGTAGCTGACCCCTGGCTGACTCACGAAGGAGGCTGTAGGCTGACTCACGAAGGAGGCTGTAGGCTGATCCCTGGCTGACTCTCGAAGGAGGCTGTAGCTGATCTCGGAAACAAGACTGTACTCAGGTGGACCTCTACCAGTAAGATGACCCTATACCATTTAATATCATGTACGCCAATATTATATTACCCCTTAATGGTAAAGTGTCATCGAAACTAGGTTGTTGTTTTTTACCTTTCATACCTTTCAACCCAATATAATTTTGTTGTAAAAAAACTGTTTGGTGTTCAAGCACACCAAATTGTAGCCCCTCCTTCCCCACGCACGTGCGGATGACACGCAAAATTCCTGTATGAAACCTTGCGTGCATAAAGCTTCAAATATTGCACCAGTTACACAGTGGTGTGTGTATGTGTGTGCACGCTCGCTACCAATGATGTCAGAGAATAATGATGTCATGTTATGTGATCATTCTAGATTCAGGACAAGCAGAAGGAAGCCTTGTCCTGCTATAACTCTGTCCTGAAGGTGCATCCTGATGCTCCGGCTCTCATGGCAGTGGTGGCGAACAATCTCCTTGTCCTGAATGGAGACAAAGATGTCTTTGATTCCAAGAAGAGAGTCAAGGTTCTGGTTGGCATGGATAACTCGCGCAAGCTCTCGCGTGCTCAGCGAAGCCTCATTCTCTTCAACCGATGTTTGTTTGCTCTCCAGACCAACCAGCTGGAGCAGTGCAGAGAGCTGGCCATCAAGCTGCGCCAGGTGCAGGTACCAGCTTCAGACCTGGCCGTGCTTGCTGACACATCCTTATTGTGCCGGGAACGTAAAGTAGGCCATGCCCTCCAGGCATTGCAGAAGCACCTGAAATCGTGTGGAGCTAAGGTTGCAGGGGTGGAGTTGCTTGCGTCATTGGCCCAGTTGTACTTGACCCAAGGGGATGTTGTGAACGCCTGCACTACACTACGAGCACTTCCTAGTTACGCCAAGCATATGGGCATGGCTTCCACGCTCGTACAGCTCTACTTGGGTGCGGGGCTGATGAACGAGGTCCAGCAAGTCCTTGCCGAGACATTGGACCATTGGTTGGGGACGGAACTGAACGATGACCCTGACAACCTGAGCTCTGACCTCGTATTGAAGGTGGCTAGGTTCCAGTTGGCACATGGTCACCCCGAGATGGCAGCCTCCGTGCTGGAGCAGCTGATGAAGGGAGGGGCAGGTGGTATGCGAGCTACTGCCCTACTTATCGCAGCCTACGCACAGTTCAACCCACAGAAAACAGAGGAACTGGGTAGAGATCTGCCGCCATTCAAGACCAGCCGACAACTGGACATTCAGAGACTTGAACAGGTGTCCATGTTCAGACAGGCACGAGGAAACAGAACAGTCCTACAGAGGACAGAGGTTGGTGGTGAAGGTGTGTGTGTGTGGTGAGGTGTGTGCATGGTGAGGTGCATGTGTGGTGAGGTGTGTGCATGGTGAGGTGCATGTGTGGTGAGGTGTGTGCATGGTGAGGTGCATGTGTGGTGAGGTGTGTGGGTGTGCATGTATACATAAACAGTTTAGCTCGAGCACTGTGTATACTAGCCCTGATGTTAGGCTATTATCAGAGAGTCTCTGGTGGAGTGGGCCACTAGTAGCTGATGCTGGGAGAGAGTCTGGTGGAGTGGACCGCTAGTAGCTGATGCTGGGAGAGAGTCTGGTGGAGTGGACCACTAGTAGCTGATGCTGGGAGAGAGTCTGGTGGAGTGGACCACTAGTAGCTGGTGCTGGGAGAGAGTCTGGTGGAGTGGGCCACTAGTAGCTGGTGCTGGGAGAGAGTCTGGTGGAGTGGACCGCTAGTAGCTGGTGCTGGGAGAGAGTGTGGTGGAGTGGGCCACTAGTAGCTGGTGCTGGGAGAGAGTGTGGTGGAGTGGGCCACTAGTAGCTGGTGCTGGGAGAGAGTCTGGTGGAGTGGACCACTAGTAGCTGATGCTGGGAGAGAGTCTGGTGGAGTGGACCACAAGTAGCTGGTGCTGGGAGAGTCTCTGGTGGAGTGGACTACTAGTAGCTGATGCTGGGAGAGAGTCTGGTGGAGTGGACCGCTAGTAGCTGATGCTGGGAGAGAGTCTGGTGGAGTGGACCACTAGTAGCTGATGCTGGGAGAGAGTCTGGTGGAGTGGGCCACTAGTAGCTGGTGCTGGGAGAGAGTCTGGTGGAGTGGGCTACTAGTAGCTGGTGCTGGGAGAGAGTGTGGTGGAGTGGACCACTAGTAGCTGATGCTGGGAGAGAGTGTGGTGGAGTGGACCACTAGTAGCTGATGCTGGGAGAGAGTCTAGTGGAGTGGACCACTAGTAGCTGGTGCTGGGAGAGAGTGTGGTGGAGTGGGCCACTAGTAGCTGGTGCTGGGAGAGAGTGTGGTGGAGTGGGCCACTAGTAGCTGGTGCTGGGAGAGAGTCTGGTGGAGTGGGCCACTAGTAGCTGGTGCTGGGAGAGAGTCTGGTGGAGTGGACCACTAGTAGCTGGTGCTGGGAGAGAGTGTGGTGGAGTGGGCCACTAGTAGCTGGTGCTGGGAGAGAGTGTGGTGGAGTGGGCCACTAGTAGCTGGTGCTGGGAGAGAGTCTGGTGGAGTGGACCACTAGTAGCTGATGCTGGGAGAGAGTCTGGTGGAGTGGACCACTAGTAGCTGATGCTGGGAGAGAGTCTGGTGGAGTGGGCCACTAGTAGCTGATGCTGGGAGAGAGTCTGGTGGAGTGGACCACTAGTAGCTGATGCTGGGAGAGAGTCTGGTGGAGTGGACCACTAGTAGCTGATGCTGGGAGAGAGTCTGGTGGAGTGGACCGCTAGTAGCTGGTGCTGGGAGAGAGTGTGGTGGAGTGGGCCACTAGTAGCTGGTGCTGGGAGAGAGTGTGGTGGAGTGGGCCACTAGTAGCTGGTGCTGGGAGAGAGTCTGGTGGAGTGGACCACTAGTAGCTGATGCTGGGAGAGAGTGTGGTGGAGTGGCTGGGAGAGAGTGTGGTGGAGTGGGCCACTAGTAGCTGGTGCTGGGAGAGAGTGTGGTGGAGTGGGCCACTAGTAGCTGGTGCTGGGAGAGAGTCTGGTGGAGTGGACCACTAGTAGCTGATGCTGGGAGAGAGTGTGGTGGAGTGGACCACTAGTAGCTGATGCTGGGAGAGAGTCTGGTGGAGTGGGCCACTAGTAGCTGATGCTGGGAGAGAGTGTGGTGGAGTGGACCACTAGTAGCTGGTGCTGGGAGAGAGTGTGGTGGAGTGGGCCACTAGTAGCTGGTGCTGGGAGAGAGTCTGGCGGAGTGGACCACTAGTAGCTGGTGCTGGGAGAGAGTCTGGTGGAGTGGGCCACTAGTAGCTGATGCTGGGAGAGAGTGTGGTGGAGTGGACCGCTAGTAGCTGGTGCTGGGAGAGAGTCTGGTGGAGTGGACCACTAGTAGCTGGTGCTGGGAGAGAGTGTGGTGGAGTGGACCACTAGTAGCTGATGCTGGGAGAGAGTGTGGTGGAGTGGACCACTAGTAGCTGGTGCTGGGAGAGAGTCTGGTGGAGTGGACCACTAGTAGCTGGTGCTGGGAGAGAGTGTGGTGGAGTGGACCACTAGTAGCTGGTGCTGGGAGAGAGTCTGGTGGAGTGGACCACTAGTAGCTGGTGCTGGGAGAGAGTCTGGTGGAGTGGACCACTAGTAGCTGGTGCTGGGAGAGAGTCTGGTGGAGTGGACCACAAGTAGCTGGTGCTGGGAGAGAGTCTGGTGGAGTGGACCACTAGTAGCTGGTGCTGGGAGAGAGTGTGGTGGAGTGGGCCACTAGTAGCTGATGCAGGGAGAGAGTGTGGTGGAGTGGACCACAAGTAGCTGGTGCTGGGAGAGAGTCTGGTGGAGTGGACCACTAGTAGCTGGTGCTGGGAGAGAGTCTGGCGGAGTGGACCACTAGTAGCTGGTGCTGGGAGAGAGTCTGGTGGAGTGGACCACTAGTAGCTGGTGCTGGGAGAGAGTCTGGTGGAGTGGACCACTAGTAGCTGGTGCTGAGAGAGAGTGTGGTGGAGTGGGCCACTAGTAGCTGATGCAGGGAGAGAGTCTGGTGGAGTGGACCACTAGTAGCTGGTGCTGGGAGAGAGTCTGGTGGAGTGGACCACTAGTAGCTGGTGCTGAGAGAGAGTGTGGTGGAGTGGGCCACTAGTAGCTGGTGCTGGGAGAGAGTCTGGTGGAGTGGACCGCTAGTAGCTGATGCTGGGAGAGAGTGTGGTGGAGTGGACCACTAGTAGCTGATGCTGGGAGAGAGTCTGGTGGAGTGGACCACTAGTAGCTGGTGCTGGGAGAGAGTGTGGTGGAGTGGGCCACTAGTAGCTGATGCTGGGAGAGAGTCTGGTGGAGTGGGCCACTAGTAGCTGATGCTGGGAGAGTGTGGTGGAGTGGACCACTAGTAGCTGGTGCTGGGAGAGAGTCTGGTGGAGTGGACCACTAGTAGCTGGTGCTGGGAGAGAGTGTGGTGGAGTGGACCACTAGTAGCTGGTGCTGGGAGAGAGTCTGGTGGAGTGGACCACTAGTAGCTGATGCTGGGAGAGAGTGTGGTGGAGTGGACCACTAGTAGCTGGTGCTGGGAGAGAGTGTGGTGGAGTGGGCCACTAGTAGCTGGTGCTGGGAGAGAGTCTGGTGGAGTGGGCCACTAGTAGCTGGTGCTGGGAGAGAGTGTGGTGGAGTGGACTGCTAGTAGCTGGTGCTGGGAGAGAGTGTGGTGGAGTGGGCCACTAGTAGCTGGTGCTGGGAGAGTCTGGTGGAGTGGACCACTAGTAGCTGGTGCTGGGAGAGAGTCTGGTGGAGTGGACCACTAGTAGCTGGTGCTGAGAGAGAGTGTGGTGGAGTGGGCCACTAGTAGCTGATGCTGGGAGAGAGTCTGGTGGAGTGGGCCACTAGTAGCTGGTGCTGGGAGAGAGTGTGGTGGAGTGGACCACTAGTAGCTGGTGCTGGGAGAGAGTGTGGTGGAGTGGGCCACTAGTAGCTGATGCTGGGAGAGAGTCTGGTGGAGTGGACCACTAGTAGCTGGTGCTGGGAGAGAGTGTGGTGGAGTGGACCACTAGTAGCTGATGCTGGGAGAGAGTCTGGTGGAGTGGACCACTAGTAGCTGGTGCTGGGAGAGAGTGTGGTGGAGTGGACCACTAGTAGCTGGTGCTGGGAGAGAGTCTGGCGGAGTGGACCACTAGTAGCTGATGCAGGGAGAGAGTCTGGTGGAGTGGACCACTAGTAGCTGATGCTGGGAGAGAGTCTCTGGTGGAGTGGGCCACTAGTAGCTGATGCTGGGAGAGAGTCTGGTGGAGTGGACCACTAGTAGCTGGTGCTGGGAGAGAGTCTGGTGGAGTGGACCACTAGTAGCTGGTGCTGAGAGAGAGTGTGGTGGAGTGGGCCACTAGTAGCTGATGCTGGGAGAGAGTCTGGTGGAGTGGACCACTAGTAGCTGATGCTGGGAGAGAGTCTGGTGGAGTGGACCGCTAGTAGCTGGTGCTGGGAGAGAGTCTGGTGGAGTGGACCACTAGTAGCTGGTGCTGGGAGAGAGTCTGGTGGAGTGGACCACTAGTAGCTGATGCTGGGAGAGAGTCTGGTGGAGTGGACCACTAGTAGCTGATGCTGGGAGAGAGTCTGGTGGAGTGGACCACTAGTAGCTGATGCTGGGAGAGAGTGTGGTGGAGTGGACCACTAGTAGCTGGTGCTGGGAGAGAGTCTGGTGGAGTGGACCACTAGTAGCTGATGCTGGGAGAGAGTCTGGTGGAGTGGGCCACTAGTAGCTGATGCTGGGAGAGAGTGTGGTGGAGTGGACCACTAGTAGCTGGTGCTGGGAGAGAGTCTGGTGGAGTGGACCACTAGTAGCTGGTGCTGGGAGAGAGTCTGGTGGAGTGGGCCACTAGTAGCTGGTGCTGGGAGAGAGTGTGGTGGAGTGGGCCACAAGTAGCTGGTGCTGGGAGAGAGTCTGGCGGAGTGGACCACTAGTAGCTGGACTGGTGCTGGGAGAGAGTCTGGTGGAGTGGACTACTAGTAGCTGATGCTGGGAGAGAGTGTGGTGGAGTGGGCCACTAGTAGCTGGTGCTGGGAGAGAATCTGGTGGAGTGGACTACTGGTGAGCTATTATTCTATGTAGATGATGGTGGGCTATTAGTAGAGTCTCTCTTATGGAGTGGACCCACTTATCAAAAAGAAAGTTCTCGTCTCAGCTGAAACTTACTTTGGCCTCTTAGCATCCTAAACTATTTTTGTTAAGGCAGAGTGTAGGGCCACATATGTCTCAAGGACTATGGCTAGACCTAGGGCTCCAAGGGCTAGGACTAGGGCTGGCACTAATGGGGCTAGAACTAGGGCTAGCACTCATGGGGCTAGGAGCATTGTGACTAGTTTCCTGATAGTGTTTGGTTAGCTTAGAATGATTTCCTTATGCACAACACTGATGAAATATTTCCTGTGTGGTGTGGTATGTGTGTGTGTGGTGTGTGTGTGTGTTGTGCAGGCAGCATCTGCTGATGTGAAGGAGAAAAAGAAGAGGAAGAGGAAGCCACGCCTCCCTAAGAACTATGATCCTAATGTGCCCCCTGACCTTGAACGCTGGCTACCACTGAGAGAACGTTCCTATTATCGTAGGAATCGCAGGAAGGGTGTGTCTTCCATGGCCAAAGGCTCCCAAGGGGCCAGCAGTGCTTCATCTACGCTGATGAGTCAGTTGGACGCCAGCAAACCTGCCAAGACCGCAGTGGACTCCACAGGTGCGTGGTGCATAGCAGCATGTGATGTGGTCCATTGGAGTTTGAAATATATCTCCAGGTTAAGAGGCTGTTTCTAGACATGTGAGGATGTGGTGTCAAAATACTTTGGAACAGCATATTTTATTGCTGTCTTGAAAACCTCGGAGTCTCTTCAAAGAGAGCATCACTTATTTATGTTCTTCAACCTTTTCACACAGTGTGTCTCTGCAGGGGGGGGGGGGGGGGGGGGGCGAGGAAACACGTTTGCACACACCAAACATCTCACCCCGGAAATAATCTTGTATGAAATTATGTGGTGTGTGTGTTTATCCAGAGGCCAGTGGTGATGGGGGACCACCATCTACCATCTCTCCCAGGGCCACACACAAGTCGCCCAGCACTCAGGCCAGCAAGAAGAAAGCCAAGAAAAAGAAAGGAGCAAGATGGTGATCCAAGCCTGGGAGATAGCCGGACATGCTCCATAAACCTGCTTTTATATCGTATGGTACTGTTGGATTCTTGTACTGCAAATTCAGCATTATTATGTGGAGTGTTGAATGATAACCACACCTCCAGAAACACTTTGTCAAGACCGAGAGAGTATTGGCTTCCATTGGACATCTGCTGGAACAGTTAGACAACCTCAGATATTTCCTAGGATAATGTCTTCCCAATCATGAATCTGGTCTATATGTGTTCTGTGGAATACTAGGCTAAGTCTTCAAAATTACTCGATATGAATTAGATTAACAAAGCCAACCAGAGCAGAGCTACAGCACAACCTGTACTACAATAATGAAGTGGAGGGATTCAGTAAGATTAGGTATATAGCAGTCCCTCGCTTATAAATGGCGATGCCGAACCTGGCACAAAGTTATACCTGGCTAAAACTCAACTTTGGTAGCTTTTAGTGTCTTTTAAATGTCAGATTAGCTTCCGAAACACTTAAATGTGCCTTGAATTCTTCATGAAGGTAGTAAACAGACAGCTCCCAAAACCGTCAAATACCTTGAAATTCATCTTACCTACTTTTCCTCAACATTAACTTGCCTACATTCGTCACTCCAAATTTCGGGGAAAGCTATAGCTGAGCTGAGTCTCACGCTTATGGTTTTCTTGGGCAGGGGAGTAAGAACCAGGGGGCCGTGAGGGCGATGGCCCCCCCAATATTCGACCACTAGGGCCCGGCGTCTATCATTGCTTACACCTCTACTATCTATGTAAACTTGGCATATGTAAACTTGGCACAAAATAGCTCAGTGGGTGGTTAACCAAGGGAGACGGTTGCATTTTTTTAAATATTTTTTAACTTATGGTTACAATTTTAGAGCTCCGTATTTTGTAGATTGTAGCCTTGATGTAGCCTTGATTTATATCTGGAATAATTTTTAAATGAATTTCCAACTTATCCATGTTGATGTTGAAATAGTGTTGACGTGGGCAATCATAAATATATGCACAAGCCGGGCCAGATCCAGGAATTTTAACAAGGAGAGTTTGTAGATCATACAGGTATATATCCAATGGATCATTGGCCATAAGGCCACCAATTCGGAACACAAAACTGATAATTCACCCCAGTTTAATAACGATCCGAAAATTCACCACAATTTGAAATGCATCTCATAGTATATACTCATATGTTAACAACTGCCATAGAAAAACAGCGAAAATATATGTACATATATATAATGATAATTTAACAGTAGTTACAGTAAAAAGTGACGCTTCAAACATCCTTCTCGGATGTGCTTGCACAAACGCATGGCAAATATCATCCACAGGTATTAATTCCTTGTAGTGCATATAATTATATATAGCAATAATTCCCAGATCAGAAAAACGTTCTTCTGTCATTGTAGATTGCATATACGTCTTGATCCTTCTCAATAAAGAAAAAGAGCATTCTGCTTCAGCGCTTGTGATCGGCAATGTGCAAGCTATTATATACTAAAAGGTGATGGATGACTGGGAATGCATCCATATCACAATTTGATAGGAGACTGTCAGGTAATGAAGTGTCATCACTATGGTCTGCATTCAGCCACATAGCCTGCCACCTCCTGAGTTCACTTGCTAGTGACCTAGGAAATGGAAAATCCCTTTCCCAATAAGTCATCCAGAGCATTTTTGGACCAAGTCCATTGATGTGCTATGCATAATTGATGGAATCAAAGAGAGCAATATTTTAGCATGGGAGTTGTCCTCAGAAAATCTCTCTTTCATTTGAGTGATCAAGAGAGTCATGAAGAAGAGGAATAGCAACTACTCTTTTGTAGCAGACAGTTGGAGTATCGCTTGGAGTATTGCTTCTATTCCTTTGCAAACTCGTCTTCCTGGAAACAGATTCAGCAACACCGACATTATCTGCCATCTGTAGAATTTCTTCATACCAGAAACTGAAAATGGTGTTGATATTGTTTTGTGTGGTTTCAATGTTGTGAATTACTGTACTGACCATTTTATGAGCATCAAAGACATCTTGGTCCTGTTTACTTCATCAAGGATGTTCTTTGTTATGATGAATACAGATATAAAGAAAGTGAAGCTTTCAGCCCTTGTGCTTTCACTTTGGTATCCCTGTCCCAATTCCAGCTCCCAGATTCAGAAACTAAGTCTGGATATATACTCAGCTGGAACGATGGCATCTAAGAAAGTGACTAATGTCTCATACAGTTCGGAAAAATACTTCTAAACCAATATGCCTTTCTAACCAGCGTGTTCTGCAAAGTCCTGGAAGTTTAGAATGAGATGAATCAGGAAAGTATTTTTTCAAGGTCAATTCAAACATTCTTTGCCGCTTGGGACTATTGGTTATGAGATTCCTTACCTCCTGAACCTTGCACAATGCAGCAATTGAAAGGTTAAGCATACAAAGCCAAGGGAGAATTTTGGCTTGCACACCTGCAATTTTAGATGACATCACAGCAGCACCATCATAATTATGCCTGAACACAAATATTTGCTGGATTGAAAGACACCATCCCGATGGAAGAGAAAGGGATTCTAAGATCTTGTAAGAAATTGCTGAAGCATTTGCCTACTTTTACAGGCATAGATATGAATCACCTGGTTTTGTATTGTTTTGCGGGTATAAGTAGCATTTCCTTTGGCAAACAAAATATGTTTCTGAAGACAACTGTGCCAAGAGCTGTAGTAGAGCTATGAAGTTACCTCTGTTGATAGTAGTATCGTCAGCAAAATCCACTTTATCATCCTTATTACCCCTGAAAGGCAAGACTTGCTTTGACAAGTATTCCACACAAAGCACAATTTGGCGAAGGACTTCTCTATTTTGTTCTGCTTGTTGAGCTTTTTGGTTCATCAGTTTAGTATCAACTCGTGCATCAGGATTTCTGAAATTGTGCTGAAAAATATCAGCCTTTTCTGATGCTTGCTTATTTGCACTCTTCTCATGCCGAACAAGAATGCCATCCTTTCCAAGTGCCTTCGAGTAAGGCCTTTGGTATGGTGCAAGTACTAAAACACTTGGTTTTGCTCCTATGCTGCCACCCTATCTGGTTGCTCAGGGAAAAGCACACAATATCTACAAATACCACCTTTTAGCTCTTTGCTATATGAAAGCCATGGAAACTTGTCTAGCCATTGATGCTGAAAATGAACATTCCAAGTTTTACCTTGCTTAGTTACTTTATGAGAATGAAGAACATCAGTCGAAGCTGGCTTGTAATGACAAGAAAGATATTGATTTCTTTGAATATCTGTAATATTCTTGGATTTCTTCCACAAATAATCTAATGAATCATGTCAATGACTGACCATAGGTCAATAATCTTAGCATGAGGTGTACAGCTACTAACTATTGAAAGCTCAGAAGTAGAACATGTTGCAGACACGGTTGTTCCACAAATGTCAGTCACAACAGTAGAAGCTGTACCTTGAGAATGACATGTTGCTGTTGCTGAATCATCTGAGCATGGTCTTTTGGAAGGACCACGCTGTTCTTCATCAGGTTCCAGTGACCTTGAATCATAATCACATAGATGATAATATGTATATCCTAAGAACATGCTATTTACCTTTTAAACATAGCAGTGAGATTCATACATCCTTTGGAGCTTACAGTTGATTTTCTTTTTCCAGACATGGTGCACATGTGCCTTAGATATGGCTATGTAATGAACTACAGGCTGACAGCTGCTACTGAATATATAGCTAGTTACATGTGGTAAGGGATATGAAGTGTTGATCATACACCTCAAAAGGGGGGGAGGGGTTGTAGCCCCCACAACCCCCCCCCCCTCTGGATCCGGCCCTGACAAGCAGTGATAGGCTGTTAACTATATTACAAAGAGCTCACTAATCACATGAATTTTCCTCTCTCTCATTTCAGCTGTATATATAAATGGCCTTCTTCAGGAATGATGGGCTTGTTGAAACGTCGAGAGAGTAAAATTTCAAGTTGATTATTGAGGTCATTGTAAGTTCGTTGTCAACTAAGAGATTGTTTTGCAGTTAGGTATATATTGAACCACTTTCTAATAACATGCAACCATTAGCTACAGGTACTGCACTGCACCGATTTGACACTGTCCCCTTCTGGCATCCTATATAAGCAGAACACTGGCACGGCCTCCACACATTCAACTCTCCTTTCTGTAATAGTGGGAAGCTCTGCTAGAATTCCTTTAGCTAAGCAGTTTGTGTAAGCCATTTATTTGCTAACAAAGCTCTATCTCAGCTAGCATTAGAAAATAGTTTGGCTCCTTGCTAATGAAACCATGTCGATCAACTTCAGCAGGAACATGTTCTATCATTGAAGCATCACTTATGCATATATTATAACAGGAGCATGTTTTATCATTGTATACGACTAATGCATATTATTATAACAGGGGCATGTTCTATCATTGTAATGCATATAATTATTATAACAGGAGCATGTTCTATCATTGATGCATCACTAATGCATATATTATAACAGGGGCATGTTCTATCATTGATGCATCACTAATGCATATATTATAACAGGAGCATGTTCTATCATTGATGCATCACTAATGCATATATTATAACAGGGGCATGTTCTATCATTCATGCATCACTAATGCATATATTATAACAGGAGCATGTTCTATCATTGATGCATCACTTATGATTATATTATAACCGGAGCCATTGATGCATCACTAATGCATATATTATATTATACATGATCGCCCACAGCTCTGATATTTGACACCTTATTTAATGTTCTTCTCTCAATGAACTCTCAGTTAACACATGCTCAACATCATGGCACTGTATAAAGGAATTGATGCAGTGCTGATTAATATGACCAGCATACTGATTACGGCAGCAAAGGCATGCTTACATTTACAGGTCTTCTAAACTGTCCCAGAACATCAGAGCTAGCTGATCACAGCCATGCAAACTGCCATCATCTTCACTACCCATTCTGACCCGGTCTTGGAGTACATTTTATAGAGCGCGTGCTAATCAGGCGCATATATAGAAAGCACAGACATATATTTGTCTGTACGACCCAATCTCTATAGGTCAACTACTGGAACACTGTAATGGCATGAGCTGAGAGTGTAGGATAGTCCTGCACGAGTGTGAAAGAAATATAGGTGATAATGTTCAGGGGTTTCCCCTGCCCACATGCTAATTGCTGAGTACTGGGGAGGGAGGGAGGAGAGGTTGTCGAGGTTTGAAGTGACATTGATTATTCTAGCTAGCAGCAGGAAGACTGTTTGGAGGAGGAGGAGGGGGAAGAGCTTGCAGTAAGTTGGCTGCCACTTGCTAGGTGAGCTCCACCTTGACTGGAGCTGTACTGGTGCACCTACAGACACATCACATCATCATTATAACACACTGCAAGGTGTTATTACAACCAAATCATAATTGCAAGGTGTTATTACAACCACATCATAATTAACCACATCATAATTATAATAGGCTAAGGTGTTATAATATGCTGCAAGGTGTTATAACAACCAAATCATAATGCTGCAAGGTGTTATAACAACCACATCATAATTATAACACACTGCTAGGTGTTATAACAACCACATCAAAATGAAGGCAAGTGTGAGTGGCGAGCGAAGCTGATAGGGAGTGGTAAAATGAAAATAAAAACCAGTTTAAAATCCTAGCACACATGGCTCCAGCCACTGTCCTAGCTGTAGGCCTAATATGGTATTCATTAGTGCTGTCATCATGAAGTAATGAGATACGGAAGTAGCTGTGAATTACTTGACAGATTCGGAAGCAAGAGCCCCTCAGATACACTGGGACGATCATTTCCAGTTTAGAAAACCTGTTTGATAAGGCGTTATCCAACCTCTCAAGCTAGAGCATACTGGTATGTCAGAATGAAACTCCATCATCCTTTCCCGTCAGCTGTTCCCCGTGCAGCCAGCTGGTTCTCACTGCCTGGTAGCCATTTATCTTTCCCTTGGCTTCAGATCTGCTGCCGTGTCTCGACTGTCTCTTCACCATGGCAACCATTCCCGGGTTACACACACCCACATTGTTTAATTATTTATGGGTGAACATACAGTGCATGGATATAAACATCGACAGATAGAAACATAGGTAGAGATAGAAACATAGATAAATAGAAACAGACAGATAGGCACGCCAAGCGCGGCAACCAAGTTTTCCATTCCACTCAACACTGAGGGCTCGCTCCACTCGCCAATGACACACTGCAAAGTATTGCTAAAAAAGAGTGTAGACCACACCCACTCATAACGAAGGTTCTTCATACTTAACTACATCAATATTTGGTACATGTCCAGCCTAGTTGTTCAGCAGTCCTCACGACGAGCGTTGGTCTGCCATCGGCTGGAAGACTCCCTCTTCATAGGCTAAGCAAGGCACTCATTCTCTTCTCGCTCCTTCATTCCAAACATCCATTGGGCAGATCGCAGGCAACCACTGCAAGGGGGAAGACTGAAGAGAGATGGAGAAGGTGAAGACTTAGAAGTGTTGTCTGACTTGGTACAGCCGCTGCTACTTGGGTAAGCTCATGAAGTAGAGAGGCTATCTTGAGCAGAGAGAGACCGGGGAGAGGCAGCTCTAGTGACAGCATATGGGACTGCAGCAACTACTTCTCTTCAGGTGTTCCAAGATGTGAGCTACTGGCAAAAGTACACTCCACGACAACCCAACCTCCCTGAACACGATTTCATTCTTCAGGTGCAGCAATTTACCCCCAAATCATTTATTATTTTATTATTATTATTATTATTATTATTATTATTATTATTATTATTATTATTATTATTATTATTATTATTATTATTATTATTATTATTATTATTATTATTATTATTATTATTATTATTATTATTATTATTATTATTATTATTATTATTATTATTATTATTATTATTATTATTATTATTATTATTATTATTATTATTATTATTATTATTATTATTATTATTATTATTATTATTATTATTATTATTATTATTATTATTATTATTATTATTATTATTATTATTATTATTATTATTATTATTATTATTATTATTATTATTATTATTATTATTATTATTATTATTATTATTATTATTATTATTATTATTATTATTATTATTATTATTAATTATTATTATTATTATTATTATTAATTATTTATTACTACTACTACTTACTATTACTACTACTACTACTACTACTACTATTATTATTACTACTACAATTACAATTATTATTATTATTATTATTATTATTATTAGTATTATTATTATTATTATTATTATTATTATTATTATTATTATTATTATTATTATTATTATTATTATTATTAATTATTTATTACTACAACTACTTACTATTACTATTACTATTACTACTACTATTACTATTATTATTATTAATTACTACTACAATTACAATTATTATTATTATTATTATTATTATTATTATTATTATTATTATTATTATTATTATTATTATTATTATTATTATTACTATAATTACTATTATTACTATAATTATTACTATAATTACTATAATTACTATTATTACTATAATTACTATTATTACTATTATTATTATTACTACTACTATATATTACAACTATATATTACTATTACTACTATTATTATTATTATTACTACTATAATTACTATTATTATTATTGGTGTGCAACATGTCAAACAGTAAAGGGTCCCCTGAACTGTGTGGTCTCCACACAAGGGTAGACTCTACATAGGTCCATTTCTTTTGGGCAACTCAATCCGATAGTTGTTGTTCTTAATAAAATTGATTCCTGACGAAGGCTAGAGCTGAAACACTCAAGGGGGTACCATTCAAGTTGATTAATGAGAAACACATTTAGACTATACAGTGCACCTACTGTATATAGACCACACCCATTCAGACGATCATTTACAATTTATAATAATCATGCACAACAATACCATACTGTCACCACACCTGTCTCTAATTAAAACCACACACTTACAGAACCTGCTGTCTCTTTCCTTGTCTTGATCTCTGCAACTAGCTGGGAAAAGATCTACACACACACACACACATACATACACACATATATATATACCACATACATACGTACACACAAACACACACAGACAGACATACACACAGCTGATGAGTGAACTTGGAGAAATGTGCAGACTTGTCATAACTTTACTAGGACATCCCAGAATTCGTAGGATATCCCCCCGGGATGTTCCCAGCAATACTCCTAACCCTATCCCAGCCCTACCAGCCCCACCTATTCCAAGTCCCACCTATTCCCAGTCCCACCTAGTCCCTGCCCCACCTAGTCCCAGCCCCACCTAGCCTTTAGTAAGGTTAGTGGGTGTGGCATGCAGGAACAAGGAGACTAAGGTTAGTGGGTGTGGCATGCAGGCACAAGGAGACTAAGGTTAGTGGGTGTGGCATGCAGGCACAAGGAGACTAAGGTTAGTGGGTGTGGCGTGCAGGCACAAGGAGACTAAGGTTAGTGGGTGTGGCATGCAGGCACAAGGAGACTAAGGTTAGTGGGTGTGGCATGCAGGCACAAGGAGACTAAGGTTAGTGGGTGTGGCATGCAGGCACAAGGAGACTAAGGTTAGTGGGTGTGGCATGCAGGCACAAGGAGACTAAGGTTAGTGGGTGTGGCATGCAGGCACAAGGAGACTAAGGTTAGCGGGTGTGGCATGCACGCACAAGGAGACTAAGGTTAGTGGGTGTGGCATGCAGGCACAAGGAGACTAAGGTTAGTGGGTGTGGCATGCAGACACAAGGAGACTAAGGTTAGTGGGTGTGGCATGCAGGCACAAGGAGACTAAATGTTACTTAGAGAGTGGCACACCATTTGACCAAACTTTACATTAAGCATGACAAGACCTCGACATATACCTTGTCACAGCTGCTGTTGAGCTTGGCACTGGCTTCAAAGAACAAGCAGTCGTAGTTCTCTGCCAACTACAAGACACACCACATACACACATACACATACTGCACTAAACACACACATGTAATATACACACTGCACTAAACACACACATGTAATATACACCCTGCACTAAACACATGCATATAATATATACACTGCACTAAACACATGCATATAATATATACACTGCATTAAACACATGCATATAATATATACACTGCACTAAACACATGCATATAATATATACACTGCACTAAACACATGCATATAATATATACACTGCACTAAACACATGCATATAATATACACACTGCATTAAACACATGCATATAATATATACTAAACACATGCATATAATATACACACTGCACTAAACACATGCATATAATATACACACTGCATTAAACACATGCATATAATATACACTGCACTAAATACATGCATATAATATATACACTGCATTAAACACATGCATATAATATACACACTGCATTAAACATATGCATATAATATATACACTGCATTAAACACATGCATATAATATACACACTGCATTAAACACATGCATATAATATATACACTGTACTAAGCACATGCATATAATATATACACTACATTAAACACATGCATATAATATATACACTGCACTAAACACATGCATATAATATATACACTACATTAAACACATGCATATAATATATACACTACATTAAACACATGCATATAATATACACACTGCATTAAACACATGCATATAATATACACACTGCATTAAACACATGCATATAATATATACACTGCACTAAACGCATGCATATAATATATACACTGCACTAAACACATGCATATAATATATACACTGCACTAAAGACATGCATATAATATATACACTGCATTAAACACATGCATATAATATATACACTGCACTAAACACATGCATATAATATATACACTGCATTAAACACATGCATATAATATATACACTGCATTAAACACATGCATATAATATATACACTGCATTAAACACATGCATATAATATATACACTGCATTAAACACATGCATATAATATACACACTGCATTAAACACATGCATATAATACACACTGCACTAAACACATGCATATAATATATACACTGCATTAAACACATGCATATAATATATACACTGCATTAAACACATGCATATAATATATACTGCTGCACTAAACACATGCATAATATAATATACACACTGCATTAAACACATGCATATAATATACACACTGCATTAAACACATGCATATAATATATACACTACACTAAACACATGCATATAATATATACACTGCATTAAACACATGCATATAATATACACACTACACTAAACACATGCATATAATATATACACTGCACTAAACACATGCATATAATATACACACTGCATTAAACACATGCATATAATATACACACTGCATTAAACACATGCATATAATATATACACTACACTAAACACATGCATATAATATATACACTGCATTAAACACATGCATATAATATACACACTGCATTAAACACATGCATATAATATATACACTGCACTAAACACATGCATATAATATATACACTGCATTAAACACATGCATATAATATACACACTGCACTGAACACATGCATATAATATACACACTGCATTAAACATATGCATATAATATATACACTGCATTAAACACATGCATATAATATACACACTGCACTAAACACCTGCATATAATATATACACTGCACTAAACACATGCATATAATATATACACTGCACTAAACACATGCATATAATATATACACTGCATTAAACACATGCGTAAACACATGCATATAATATATACACTGCATTAAACACATGCATATAATATACACACTGCATTAAACACATGCATATAATATATACACTGCACTAAACACATGCATATAATATATACACTGCATTAAACACATGCGTATAATATATACACTGCACTAAACACATGCATATAATATACACACTGCACTAAACACATGCATATAATATATACATTGCATTAAACACATGCATATAATATACACACTGCACTAAACACATGCATATAATATATACACTGCATTAAACACATGCATATAATATATACTGCATTAAACACATGCATATAATATATACACTGCATTAAACACATGCATATAATATATACACTGCATTAAACACATGCATATAATATATACACTGCACTAAACACATGCATATAATATATACACTGCATTAAACACATGCATATAATATATACACTGCATTAAACACATGCATATAATATACACACTGCATTAAACACATGCATATAATATATACACTGCATTAAACACATGCATATAATATATACACTGCATTAAACACATGCATATAATATATACACCACATGCATATAATATACACACCGCATGCATATAATATATACACTGCATTAAACACATGCATATAAATATACACACTGCATTAAAAACATGCATATAATATATACACTGCCCTAAACACATGCATATAATATATACACTGCATTAAACACATGCATATAATATATACACTGCACTAAACATTCTTTCCTACTTTCTCTTTCAGATTGCCACTAACTGACTGACTTTATTTGTTGTTTTTATAAGAATATTATCTAAACTTCTGATGATGAATAAACTCCTCAAACTGCTCGCATCATTAGGGACGATAAGCTGCAGTTAGGCACAGGAATCAGCTTAATTGAGTCACACCAAGTAATGCCACTTAGCTCTCTATCTACAACAAAACTTGCAGCCAAGACGTCCATCCAGAGCACCTCCTCTCAAGGGGAAGAGTGATTCCTGGTAAGCACAGGTGCCTGTGCAGCTCTCCTCCTGAGGATCCAGAAGAGTCAAGGCCAGGAAGAGAATGTTCACAACATAAGTTAGCTATTTAAACTTCTTGCCTCCATTTTGCTCACTCCTAATGTTCATGAAGAGGATAGTGGGCGTGGCACAGCAATTGTTGATTTTTAAAAACTATTTTGTAAATAATACAAAATAATATCGGACTTTGCAGATATATCTGCTCATGAAAGGCAATTAGAGAAACATGTGATCCTCGACAAAAGTGCACACACACTCACTCCCACACATCACACCACCCTCTTACACACACACACTCACACACACTACCCTCTTACACACACCACACTCATAACAGATATAAACACAACACAACAACACACACACAACACTTTCACCTTCAGGATGGATCTACGTATGACATCACTACACGATGCTCACAAAGGTCATCTAATCCCATCACATCCGAACTTGGAGAACTAAGATAGCTACAGCTACTGGAGCTTGACCTAAGATGACTACTGCTACTGGAGCTTGACCTAAGATGACTACAGCTACTGGAGCTTGACCTAAGATGGCTACTGCTACTGGAGCTTGACCTAAGATGACTACTGCTACTGGAGCTTGACCTAAGATGGCTACTGCTACTGGAGCTTGACCTAAGATGGCTGCTGTTACTGGAGATTGACCTAAGATTACTCCTGCTACTGGAGCTTGACCTAAGATGGCTGCTGTTACTGGAGATTGACCTAAGATGACTCCTGCTACTGGAGCTTGACCTAAGATGGCTGCTGTTACTGGAGATTGACCTAAGATTACTCCTGCTACTGGAGCTTGACCTAAGATGGCTGCTGTTACTGGAGATTGACCTAAGATTACTCCTGCTACTGGAGCTTGACCTAAGATGGCTGCTGTTACTGGAGATTGACCTAAGATTACTCCTGCTACTGGAGATTGACCTAAGATGGCTGCAGCTACTGGAGCTTGACCTAATGGCTGCAGAGCTTGACCTAAGATGGCTGCTGTTACTGGAGATTGACCTAAGATGACTACTGCTACTGGAGCTTGACCTAAGATGGCTGCTATTACTGGAGATTGACCTAAGATGACTACTGCTACTGGAGCTTGACCTAAGATGGCTGCTGTTACTGGAGATTGACCTAAGATGACTACTGCTACTGGAGCTTGACCTAAGATGGCTGCTGTTACTGGAGATTGACCTAAGATGACTCCTGCTACTGGAGCTTGACCTAAGATGGCTGCTGTTACTGGAGATTGACCTAAGATGACTCCTGCTACTGGAGCTTGACCTAAGATGGCTGCAGCTAATGGAGCTTGACCTAAGATGGCTGCAGCTACTGGAGCTTGACCTAAGATGGCTGCAGCTACTGGAGCTTGACCTAAGATGACTGCTGTTACTTCTCCATTGCAGTAGTTTGTGTAATCCTAACATCTCATTCTCCCCCCCCCCCCCCCCCCCCCCCCATGGGAATCGATGGCAAAGTTGTCTCGCGAGTGTAATCTGAATAGACATGCACAGCACATGAAAGTGGTAGGGGCTTTTTGTGTGCGTGCTTGAGGTTGAAGAAATTGTGTTTCTGTAACGATATCTTGAGAACTGCGAGACTCTTAAGGCTCCCTTAAGGCTGTAACAACATGACACTGGCCGAGCATGCGTTGCATTGCGGTTTGTCAATTGATCTTTGACCCGAGTGCCGCGGACAAGCGATGTTCTGATTGGTCCGATGCTGCGTTTCAGACGCTGGATTAGTGGCCAGCATCGTGTTGTGAACCAGCCTATAGACTGCAGCCCACTGATAAACACTGGGCTGGCCTAGTTCAGCCCACTGATAAACACTGACCTGGCTTAGCTCAGCCCACTGAACACTGGGCTAACCTAGCTCAGCCCACTGATAAACACTGGGCTGGCCTAGTTCAGCCCACTGAACACTGGGGTGGCCTAGTTCAGCCCACTGATAAATACTGGGCTGGCCTAGTTAAGCCCACTGAACACTGGGCTGGCCTAGTTCAGCCCACTGATAAACTGACCTGGCTTAGCTCAGCCCACTGAACATTGGGCTAACCTAGCTCAGCCCACTGATAAACACTGGGCTGGCCTAGTTCAGCCCACTGAACACTGGGGTGGCCTAGTTCAGCCCACTGATAAATACTGGGCTGTCCTAGTTAAGCCCACTGAACACTGGGGTGGCCTAGTTAAGCCCACTGAACACTGGGGTGGCCTAGTTAAGCCCACTGATAAACACTGGGCTGGCCTAGCTCATCCCACTGAACACTGGGCTGGCCTAGTTCAGCCCACTGAACACTGGGCTGGCCTAGTTCAGCCCACTGATAAACACTCGGCTGGCCTAGCTCAGCCCACTGATAAACACTGGGCTGGCCTAGTTCAGCCCACTGAACACTGGGGTGGCCTAGTTAAGCCCACTGATAAACACTGGGCTGGCCTAGCTCAGCACACTGAACACTGTGCTGGCCTAGTTAAGCCCACTGATGAACACTGGGCTGGCCTAGCTCAGCACACTGAACACTGGGGTGGCCTAGTTAAGCCCACTGATAAACACTGGGCTGGCCTAGTTCAGCCCACTGATAAACACTGGGCTGGCCTAGTTCAGCCCACTGATAAACACTTGGGCTGGCCTAGCTCAGCACACTGATAAATACTGGGCTGGCCTAGTTCAGCCCACTGATAAACACTGGGCTGGCCTAGATCAGCCCACTGAACACTGGGCTGGCCTAGCTCATCCAAATCCTTCTAGTGTTGTCTTAGTCAGTATTTTGGGGAGAATATTCTGACCACTGACCATCGACACTCGTGTTTCTTCCTTCTTGCATGCAAACTAAACTGTAGCACTGAGTGCCATTATGTTAGGACATCTGCTCCATTCTGCAAGAGGAATTCCTCATGTAATTACAAGGAGGACACAGAGATCTCTCTCATTGCATTAGTTTACAATCATCCCATGCAATGTTAGCTGACAGAACACCCCACTTGCACCCTCTTACTGAATATAGATCTCCCACTTTCCCCTTACTGAATATAGACCTCCCACTTGCCCCCTTACTGAATATAGATCTCCCACTTGCCCCCTTACTGAATGTAGACCTCACACTTTCCCCCCTTACTGAATACAGACTTATCACTTTCCCCCTTACTGAATATTGACCTCTCACTTCCCCCCTTACTGAATATAGCCTACCTTCCTCCCTTACTGAATATAGACCTCCCACTTTCCCCCCTTACTGAATGTAGACCTCCCACTTTCCCCCCTTACTGAATGCAGACCTCCCACTTTCCTCCCTTGCTGAATATTGACCCCCCACTACCATAGAATATGTACTTGGAGCCTCTGCCAGTGTTTAGAACATAACCACCAGCCAGGAACCATCTGACCCTTGACCCCTGTGCATCAACTCAGAAAGTGTGTAGAGGGAAACACAAGCCGATGTTGACACTTGCTCTACTTTCTATTTCACTTCAAACACTCGGCACTAAAGTCTGGCTGTAATGAGATTCATAATGTGGTAACCCACAAACACTTGTCATAGCCTAGTTTTGAGCAAGGAGCTGGTATGAGTGGAGTGCAGCTTTCCAGAGGTAGAGACGGAAGCTCATGGTGATCCAGCACCAGCTGCAAGTAACTACTCTCCTTGCAGTGCGAGGGAGGGGCCAAGCAAGACCAGGGAGGGGCCAAGCAAGACCAGGGAGGGGCCAAGCGAGACCAGGGAGGGGCCAAGGAGGAACCAAGCAAGACCAGGGAGGGGCCAAGCAAGACCAGGGAGGGGCCAAGCGAGACCAGGGAGGGGCCAAGCGAGATCAGGGAGGGGCCAAGCGAGACTAGGGAGGGGCCAAGCAAGACCAGGGAGGGGCCAAGCGAGACCAGGGAGGGGCCAAGCAAGACCAGGGAGGGGCCAAGCAAGACCAGGGAGGGGCCAAGCAAGACCAGGGAGGGGCCAAGCAAGACCAGGGAGGGACCAAGCAAGACCAGGGAGGGGCCAAGCAAGACCAGGGAGGGGCCAAGCGAGACCAGGGAGGAGCCAAGTAAGACCAGGGAGGGGCCAAGCGAGACCAGGGAGGAGCCAAGCAAGATCAGGGAGGGGCCAAGCGAGACTAGGGAGGGGCTAGGGAGGGGCCAAGCAAGACCAGGGAGGGGCCAAGCAAGACCAGGGAGGGACCAAGCGAGACCAGGGAGGGACCAAGCGAGACCAGGGAGGGGCCAAGCAAGACCAGGGAGGGGCCAAGCGAGACCAGGGAGGGGCCAAGCAAGACCAGGGAGGGGCCAAGGAGGAACCAAGCAAGACCAGGGAGGGGCCAAGCAAGACTAGGGAGGGGCCAAGCGAGACCAGGGAGGGGCCAAGCAAGACCAGGGAGGGGCCAAGCAAGACTAGGGAGGGGCCAAGCAAGACCAGGGAGGAACCAAGCAAGACTAGGGAGGGGCCAAGCAAGACTAGGGAGGGGCCAAGCAAGACCAGGGAGGGGCCAAAGCAAGACCAGGGAGGGGCCAAGCAAGACCAGGGAGGGGCCAAGCAAGACCAGGGAGGGGCCAAGCAAGACTAGGGAGGGGCCAAGCAAGGTTCTGTCTCACCAACATAGCATCACATACAGAGCATGCAATGATGTACAATGGCAAGGGCAGACATTGTCACTTGGCTTTTAGCAACCACTTTTCAAGGTATATATGGCCAAAGTATAGAGACAGTCTACGACAGCTCCCATTCAATATAGAGACAATGTATAACAGCTCCATCACAGTATAGAGACAGTCTACGACAGCTCCTTTATTCAATATAGAGACAATCTGCGACAGCTCCATGATTCAATATAATCTACAGCAGCTCCATGATTCAATATATATAGAGACAATGTGAGATAGCTCCATCATTCAATATAGAGACAGTGTGCAACAGATTCTCATTATTCAATATAGAGACACTCTGTGACAGCTCCATGATTCTATATATATTGAGTCTGCGACAGCTCCATGATTCAATATATATAGAGACAATGTGAGATAGCTCCATCATTCAATATAGAGACAGTCTGCGACAACTCCATCATTCAATACAAAGACAGTCTCCGACAGCTAATATAGAGACCGTTTGAGAGAGCTCCATCATTCAATATAGAGACAGTTTGAGAGAGCTCCATCATTCAAAATAGAGACAGTTTGAGAGAGCTCCATCATTCAATACAAAGACAGTCTCTGATAGCTCTATCATTCAATATAGAGACACTCTGTGACAGCTCATCATTAACTGACAAATATACAACGCAACACAACCAGTGCAGTTGTACTCTACAAGCATGTTCCCACACACAGCTACACACCTTCTGGCCTTCCTGTGTGGTGACTGTACGCTCGTCTTGAAGGTCCACCTTGTGCCCCACTATGACTGTGCATATGGAAGAGGAGGCGTGTTCTTCCACACTCTCCATCCATCCCACCACATTCGTGAAGGTGTCACGTGAAGTGATGTCATAGAGCAGCACTGCTCCCTGTACGAGAGGTCATACAATTCACACTCACCCACACATTCACACTCATCCCCACACATTCACACGCATCCACATTCTCTCACAATACCCCACATCACACCTACTTACACAGGCACCTCTGAAGTAGGCATTTGTTAGTGTT
This sequence comes from Cladorhizidae sp. MBARI D1340-BT2, assembly GCA_028752905.1. Classification (NCBI taxonomy): domain Eukaryota; kingdom Metazoa; phylum Porifera; class Demospongiae; order Poecilosclerida; family Cladorhizidae; species Cladorhizidae sp. MBARI D1340-BT2. The sequence goes on along the minus strand of JAQNBH010000010.1, from coordinate 36,950,486 downwards.
CTGAACCTTTCCTGACCAGCGGTGTCCCTGTTTAAAATATTAAACAAAATGCCAAGAGAACACGGGTAAAAGCTCCTCTACCATATCTGAAGTTTAATCTTTTCATCATGGATGGTGATAAACTTGGTTTTGTAATCTATACCTACAGTAGGAAAGAAAAAAGAACAGCACTAACCACGAGGAAAAGTCAGCGACCCAGGAATGTACGGCCTACGACTACAGCCAATGCAACCTGTCGAGTGCACGACACAGAAACGTACCTACAGTGGAGACGAGTGACCCTTGAAAGCTGTCGTCACAGTACCTGTTGATGAGTGAGGTCTTCCCTACGTTGCTGTCTCCTATAATCAGCACCTTGTAAATAGGAACTGGGGCCCCGCTAGAAGCCCCAGGTGATCGGATCTCCGCCATTACTCTTTGTTGGCAAGTCTAACGTAGTCGACCCTTTACCTTCGCTATCTTTGGGACTGTAATTCCCATGGGGACGATGACGTTGTGCGCTACGCCTTTCAACCTCGTTCTCCCTTGTATTGTGGGTTTGGTAGGTTTCGTAGGTTTCTAGTCTCGCGAGCCGCTGTCGAGGAAGCGTTGATTTTCTGGTGGGTGTCTATAGCAGCAGTAACAAGGTTGCAATCAACCACCTGGATCGACTTGTCTTGTACGACTCCAACTAGGTAGTGTTTGGCTAAGAGCGTATACCATATCACGACAGTTAAGATGGAGGCTGACTTGGAATTGAGGCAGTGTCTAGGAGAGACTGTAGCTTAGCCCTCACTTTTTCCGAGTCTTCTTTTCCCCCCTCTCTTCTGTGTGTAGATGAAACCATTTTTACCAGAAACTTCATTGAAAAACAAATATGAGACACATTAAGAAAGTTATGATGGCTTGAAATTTAATCTCTCCGAGTTTCAACTAGATTCTCTAGCCTAGGTGACGTTTAAGGCTTCAGCATAATGTGATTGTATTGTATACTGCTCATTTCATGATGCTATTCCGATTACATGTGACAAATCTTTCCAATCCCAAAAATAATGACAGTAAATGACATTCCACTCCTCCTTGTACACAATCGAGATAGGAGCTCTAGGCCACTGGTTGCCATATAGCCTGACGGCAGTTTTTCCCTCTATTGGAAAACCACAAGCATCCAAACTGCTAGATGCTGCTGCAAAAGTGGCAATTTCGGCCTCTAGCCAACTGATTCGTGTGAGACTGGATATGTCATGGAACTCTTCTCGACCACTGCTTTAACTATACATATATTTACTATTTATTATTGTGCTGTCATTATTTGTTTATTGTCTCACAAGCCCTTGCCAAGCCCCTTCTCTAGGTACTTCCTAGAACCAGGACTCCTTGTGTTCTGGGGTCATTATTGCTGTGTAGCTATGTATTCACTTTATTTGAATAATAAAGTTTTGGTTTTCACACATTTGTATTGTAATAAACACTATGACATACACATCAGTTGTACTGCTTGGTTATGGTGGGGGGGGGAGGCCAAAAATCAGTCCCTTCCTCCTCTGGAAACACTTCGCAAAATGCATCCACACTTCCATCACCTGATTATTCACACCTTCCACCTCCTTCCCAAGCAACAATTCCACCATCGCCTCATTGCCCACCATCTCATATTCCAGCTCCCTCAATTCCATCAGCTCATTCTTTAACACTTTCCGTTCCCTTCCAAATTCATCACAGCCTATAGAAAGTCCCCCCATTCCTTCCTGTCACACAACCTGCATCTATCATCACTACACAGCCTACATCGCTTCTTGTCCTGCAAGACCTGCTGACCCTGTCTTCAAACTAAACATCAACCTCACTCCCTCATATCCCTGTAATGACCTTTCTGCCTTTTGCCAACCTATAGCTACCACTTCAAACTGCTCTTACTCTCAACATCCTCTTCCCAATCACACACTTTCTCTTCTTCAACTTCACCTTCCATTGCCTCGCTGACCCTAGCTCAGCATTCAGATCGTATTTCCTCCTCAACAGTATATATTATTCCCACCATCCTATCCCTCCATCCATCTTAGCTTGCCTGACAACCTTCACCAGCTCCTCCACTTTTCTCTCCTCCCTCCTCTCTGCCAACTTCCACCCAAGCCACCCAGCATTGCCACTCCTGCCACTGTGTTGCTAAACCTCAATAGGTTTCTTCCCACTCTCAACTGAGCTGACTCTAATTTCCTACATGCAGTCTGTCCTCCTGTCAGCCACACTTCAGCAGCATGTTCCAGGCTTGGCCTAGCCAACAGCTCCCACACCATCCTATCTCTATCCAGTTCTGTTTTTCTGTTCACTTTACTCATCCACACTCACTGCCTTTCCAATCCATTCCTCTGCCTTAATCTTCATTTTCTTATTCCACTTCACACTATTTCTCCCTTTCTCAATGGCCATTTCCTTACTCTTCTACTCATTAAAATTCAACTTCCAACAGTTCTGAACATCTCTTGCAACTCCACTCCTATGTCTGCCAAAAGCACAATATCATCTGTATAGAGCAATGTACCACACCATGTACCATCCACCTTCAATCCCAGCTCAGCTCCCTCTAGTCTAGTTCATCCACCATTCCTGACATATACATGTTGGTGACAAAGGACACTCCTGCCTAAGTCCTCTCTCTATCCCAAACCACCTCGACTGACCTCTGTCCAATACTATCCTAGCTTCACCCCATTGTAGAGGCCTTCACACATCCGTACAAATTTCTCCTCCACTCCTGTGCTTGTCTCATACTCCTGTGCTTGTCTCATTGTATACCTCAAACCATCTCTACACTTGTAAGCCTTACTAGCTAGGTAAGACGATCCCTTCTCCCTTTTCTGAATCTCACATATACCATAAGACAAGCCTCTTGTCTGCACCTCTCTTCCTTCTGAAACCTCCTGTGCCTCTGTGAAAACTTGTTCCTCACAAAACTTCCCTAACCTCTCTACCTTCAACCTAGTAAAGACCTTCTCTACACAACTCCCCAATGATATCCCTCTATAATTCCCAATCACTTCTGCATCACCATCTTTGTAGAGCGGTACCAACAAACTCCTCATCCAATCCTCTAGACAGCACTTCCTCCTCAGCACCATGTTCAGCTAACCCACTAATACTTCCACCACCCTCCCCCTCCATACCACACCATCATCTCATGAGTATTCCATCTGGTCCTGGAGCTTTCCCCCTATTTAGACTCTTCAAGATATCCACCACTTCACCCCATCTACTTGTTCACACATACTCATCTCATTGTCACCCTGACCTCTTTCACCTGAACCAGGTATTGTAGACACTCCTCTCTCTCTGCCAAGATCCTCCCAGTGTCTTGCTATTCTCCTCTACCACTCCACCAGAGTTAGCCTTCAATTTTCTACTTTCCCCTCAGGTCTGACCAAAATAGCTTACAGCTGGTTCCACCCAGTTCTCTTATTCTCTTTCCTTATCAGTAGCTCCCTTAGCTTTTTAGATTCATCCAGAGCTTTCTCACTTTAACATCATGACCCCCCATTCTTGCTGTCTTCAATAAACCCTTTTCCCGTTACGTATTGCTTCCCCTACTTCATCTGACCACCATCCCTTCGAGTCCTCTGTCATTTTCTTTCCCCCTAAACCTTTCTCAACTGTCAACACCTTTTCTTTCAAATACTATTTGTTACATCGGACCCCTGTTCCGTTGTTCTTATTCTATAAATGCTTCCTCTACTGCCTTTTGGTACATCCTGATTATATCAGTAACACTAACATCAAAACAAGCATTTGTTTGGAGATCACTTATATATGAGTCGATTGTCTGTGGATCATCTTTACCAGTAAGTTGAGGTGATACTTCACAAACGTTGTCATTCTCTATTGATATATACAATTGCTTCACAGCAACTTACATTGCAATACAAGTGATACCATTCTGATCTCCGTCTGGCTAAAAAAGTGAATGCACTACTTCGTTCTGTGAACAAAAGTAAATAGGAAATTGGAAAATGTAGAAGCTGCTTTGATTTCTAGGCAAGTGTCCCAAACATCAGGAGAGTTCATGCATTGGGCTTGTTCCTTAATGTTTGGCAGGTTAACAGGCATCAAATACTGGGAGAACACAGCAGAATTGATGTTTATAAGCCTGCTTCTAATTTGAAACTCATTATTTAGAAAGGCATGTGATATTGTGTGAAATAAGCATGGTCCCATCGCCAAGTATTGGATTCATCCACTGATTTGGAGTGAAGCCGATCCTCACACACATATTTCAGTAACATCATTTTTATGGACGACACAAAATTGTGCACCCACACACTTCACTTGTCACAGTCGATCCAGAACACAGTGCCAGATGCCAAACCAACAGGTTCAGTGCAGTGCCAAATCTCACAGAGAACACCATCATCATCAATGTGCTCTCGGAATCGAGCCAGGAGCTGTGAACGACACTGGGGACCAGCACAGCTATGTACTTGGTCCAGGTTCTTCACCTGCTCTGTTTTCTTCAATTGATATTGGAGTACTGTATCAGAATCACTCTCAGTGGAAGTAGAACTAGTGGTATGTCTGCAGAACTGCTATCTGTAATCCTGCGCTGGGCATTGGCCTGCATGTTGTGCTGGTCTTTCTTCTGTTGCTCCTTCTCTGCTTCCCTTTTCCTCTTCTTCAACTCTTTCCTTCTTTCTCTCCTCTCTTACTTTTTTCCTCTTTTCCTTCAATTCTTCTGCCTCTTTCTTCTTTCTCTTATCTTCTCTAAACATCTCAATGTACTCATCAGATGTCAGGTTCCTTGCTCCAGTTATACGCTTTGTTCGCGTGTTTGTGACAGCAGAATCTTTTGGAGGGGTGATGAGAATGTCCGACAATTCCTCGGGTACCAATACTGTCATAATAAGTGGGTTCATTATTGGAGAACGCCTATTGGGAGACACTTGAGGTGCACACACAACATTGGAAGGGAAACGAATAGGTAGTGTTTGATGTCACAGTGCTGCTGGGAGAACAGTGAGATTCAGTACCCGAGGCGGCATTAGTTGTAGCATCTTCAGTGTGGAAGGTCTCAGAAGTACACCAACAGCTGGTGGATGAGATACCAACGATGGCTGAGACAGTGGAATGATTAGTTGACTTGGCTTCTGTGTAAGCGAGGATGGCTAAGATAGTGGATTGGGAGACTCCGAAACTGAAGAAGGATACAAACTAGATGATTCGGAATCACTTGTTGAGGAAAGTGACCCATGCATGGAGGAAGGAACCATTTTCTGTTTTGCAACAGCATCTGAGTGGATAAATCCCTAAAATCTGCCTTGACATTACAGATTGAAAAAGCTTGTTCCAATGGACCTTTTACAAGTCTGGAGAATTCTCTCTTTGTAAGAATGAAGTTCATTTTCATGAAATGAAAGATAGAGCTCTGACGGCCTTCGAGAAAATATCTTTAGGGGACTTAAAAACAGCTGCATCCAGAGGCTGCAGGGCATGGGGAGTGTGTGCGGAGGTACTCAAAAAAGGATAACATCTGTTACTAGGGCAAAGGTCAATGATTTCAAATTGGTATGAGATTTGTGCCCATCTGTCAGGAGGAGAATTGGATGCTGGGAAACTTGTGTCCATCTGTGGAGGAGTATCGGATGCTGGGGAACAGCAAATTTCAGAAACAATTTTTTTAGCCAAACCATAAACAAGACAATCATCAGAGCCTTCAAAGCAGTAGCGACTACCAGGAAATGATTTTGCATAAATTATCATCAGTGGATGGGGCACTCCAGCAGCAGATGCACAGCAAAGCAGCATAATGTGTTTACTTGTCCCTATATGATTGACAACACACATTATTAGTGCCCCTACATGTTATGGCTTTCTCTTTGATACAATTTAAAGGGAGGAACATCTCGTCAGTTATAAGTTATATATCTGCCATGGTCTATTCTTTAACCCATTTTCTTCCAAGATCTTACTGAGATGTGTGAAATATTCCTCACTATAACTGGGTTGAGCGCTTCAGCACAAGTATGTTCTAACATACCACATTTCCGAAAGGTTATTTCAGTATATATGACGCCTCTTAAAGTTATTCCACCGACGTTCTCCAGGGCTGATCTCAGCATTAAAATGGTCTCCATTTCCAGACCACTTAGCTAATGACCACGCAAATCTTTGACCACATGGTTCTGGTTAATGGACAACTACGATCAGCCATGTACACGAGGTACGTAACCAAGGCACCTCTTCCGCTGCTGAAAGAACTGGATTTCTACCAGGCTTAGAGCCATGTTCCACATGATCCATGATCTTACCATCTACGCCTCTAGGGATTTTCGAGGGACATGGAAGCAAGAGCCAGCACTAGATGTTGTCATTTCATTGGCCAGCATTCATAGCCGCTACCATGTCCTCATCTTTTCACTGCTTACAGACTTTTTTCTCAGCCATCCTGCAACAAAGAAAATAACTTTTTTTTTATAGCCAGACATTACCACATCAGTCACCAAAAGAATAGAAGCACTAGCACTGGTCTATCTCTCACATACCTTGACTAACATACCTTGACTAACAGTCCTCCTAGCCAAGCGAACTCGTATTGCCTGGATCACAAAACGACAGCATAAAAGCCTACCAACAAAGACACAGCATTAAGGGCAATGCCAACTAGCACTTGCTAATACTGGGGCACCTCAAGTGAACAGAACAATTGTCAGCGTTAGGGGCAATGCCAATTAGCACTGGGGCACCTGAAGTGAACAGAACAATTGTCAGCATTAGGGGCAATGCCAATTAGCACTTGCTAATACTGAGGCACCTCAAGTGAACAGAACAATTGTCAGCATTAGGGGCAATGCCAACTAGCACTTGCTAATACTGGGACACCTCAAGTGAACAGAACAATTGTCAGCATTAGTGGCAATGCCAATTAGCACTTGTACCAGGAGAGATGAAAAAATAAAAACTATTAAAAATTACGCCTTCTATACCTCTAAGTAATGTTTTAGGAGCCAAGGATAGATTTCAAGGAAACAGGTAAAGCATCCTCAAGGGAATAACACCGACAGATGTTAGTTTGTTCCGACGGGTTGTAATAGCAGACGTGAGTTCATAATTCTCAGACGAGGAGAATTGTGCAGGGAAAATGCTGAGTCAGAATCAGTAAGCCACCTCTCATAATTATTTAAAATATGAGATTTGAAAACTGATATATAGGTTGGGTCTAATGATAATATCTTGGGTAGCTATATAGAGAATTCCAAATTGGGTTGATGCTTATAAAGAACGAGTGTCTAAAGGCGAAGATTTTAACAATGGGTGTAAAGAGGATTTGGTTATGGAGTGATGGGAAGAAGTGTGAGGATTGATGGTGAAAGAAATGATGTTTAGTATGTTCAGTACATTATATATAGTTACAGACCCATACATTACAGATACGTATACAAGTATGTTATATAGATAAGTATACAAGTACGTTATACATACATTATAGATACGTATACAAGTACGTTATACATATATACATTATAGATTTTTTATTTGTGAGTTTTTCCTTCTGGTAGATTATGGAGGTGAGCATAGATTACGGAGGTGAGCATAGATTACGGAGGTGAGCATAGATTATGGAGGTGAGCATAGATTACGGAGGTGAGCATGGATTACGGAGTTGAGCAGAGATTACGGAGGTGAGCAGAGTTTATGGATGAGCAGGTTGGTAGTCTAATAACTACTGCTTGGTAATCATTCTGCCTGCAAATTTCTAGACTCTTTCAAATCTAGCAATGTCAGTTAACTTGTAGGGATTCCCGACTGCACTGCAATAGTCTAACTTTGGTAGGATGACCGTGCAATACATTTGGTTTCTGACTTGAGGTGAGGATGGATGAAGTGTTTGGTGGAGAGGCCTAGTAAATATAGTCCAGCAGAGTGAGGCTAAAGATGTTGTCAATTGTACACTTTGTGGGTAAGAGCATGAAATTTGGTAAAATTTTCTTCCCGAGTTAATTTTTTGGTAATAAAAATTCATAAGCTAAATAGATATTAAGCTACTCTTTGCCATCTGATTTGACTCCTAGAACATTTCTATATATATAGCTAGTGGCGTGTAATTTAGCACACCCAAATTACTGTAAAATCTCATTTTTGGCCAGAGATACATGTTGGGGTTCAACTACTGCCTAGTCCCAATATGGTAGGTATTGCTGCCACCAGAGCCTAACAGCTAAGAGTAAGTTGCCTAGTCTACCCAGAGGAATTTAGGGTATAAAGTTAGACTAAGTTTATTACTCAAAGCAACAACAGTAGACTAATAAAACAGTTTTGGCTGGCAGGTTTTTTTATAACCACTCCCAGCCTCCCACAGTAAGTGACATATGGCTAACACCTTACAATGCACAGTCCAAAGTCAAACATACAGATGACAGGTAGAGACACTTAAGCCTGTATAAATCCAGGTGTGAACCAGATCAATAACAGTAATTAACCATGGTTAGCTAATTAGAACTAACAGAGCTACCTCTAGCTACAGGTTATGGCCAGGCTTGGCCATGTCAGGCGGCCCCTGACAGGGACCAGCACAGCTATGCACATGGTCCAGTTCTTCACCTGCTCTGTTTTCTTTTCTTCAATTGATATTGGAGTACTGTATCGGAATCACTCTCAGTGGAAGTAGAACTAGTGGTTATGTCTGTAAGGAATGTCACTCTCAGAACTGCTATCTGTAATCCTGCGCTGGGCATTGGCCTGCATCTTGTGCTCGTCTTTCTTCTGTTGCTCCTTCTCTGCTTCCCTTTTCCTCTTCTTCAACTCTGTGTCCTTCTTCCTCTCGCCTATTTCCTTCTTCCTCTCTTCTCTTTCTTTTTCCCTCTTTTCCTTCAATTCTTTTGCCTCTTTCTTCTTTCTCTTATCTTCTCTAAGCATCTCAACGTACTCATCAGATGTCAGGTTCCTTGCTCCAGTTATACGCTTTGTTCGCTTCTTTTTGACAGCAGAATCTTTTGGAGGGGTGATGAGAATATCCAAGTCCTCGGGTACCAATGCTGCCATAACAAGTGGGTTCATTATTGGAGAACACATATTGGGAGACACTTGAGGTGCACACTCATTGGAAGGGAAAAGAATAGGAGTTTGTATAGTGTTTGATGTTACAGTGCTGCTGGGAGAACAGTGAGATTCAGTACCCGAGGAGGCATCAGTCGCAGCATCATCAGTGTGGAAGGTCTCAGAAGTACCACCAACAGCTGGTGGATGAGATACTAACGATGGCTGAGACAGTGGAATGATTGGTTGACTTGGCTACTGTGTAAGCGAGGATGGCTAAGATGGTGAATGGGGAGACTCCGAAACTGAAGAACTTGAAGGATACAAACTAGATGATTCGGAATCACTTGTTGAGGAAAGTGACCCGTGTGGAGGAAGGAACCATCTTATGTTTTGCAACAGCATCTGAGTGGATAAATCCCTGACTATGCAAAATCTGCCTTGACATTTTTGCCCCCCCCCTCGGAAATTGTATTATTAAAATTCATTAGAAACTTTGTCACATCTTTAACCATCATGCCCCCCCTTAATATCCAGATTCCTCCAGTTGCCCCCACTTGGACAATTTTCTAAATGAAACCCTGCTTGACATTACAGATTGAAAAAGCTTGCTCCAATGGACCTTTTACAACTCTGGAGAATTCTCTCTTTGTAAGAATGAAGTTCATTTTCATGAAATGAAAGATAGAGCTCTGACGGCCTCCGAGAAAATATCTTTAGGGGACTCAAAAACAGCTGCATCCAGAGGCTGCAGGGCATGGGGAGTGTGTGCGGAGGTACACAAAAAGGATAACATCTGGTACTAGGGCAAAGGTCAATGATTTCAACATTGATATGAGATTTGTGCCCATCTGTGAGGAGGAGAATTGGATGCTGGGGAACTTTGTGCCCATCTGTGAGGAGGAGTATCGGATGCTGGGGAACAGCAAATTTCAGAAACAATTTTTTTAGCCAAACCATAAACATGACAATCATCGGGCCTTCAGACTACCAGGAAATGATTTTGCATAAATTATCATCAGTGAATGGGGTATTCCAGCAGCAGATACACAGCAAAGCAGCATAATATGTTCACTTGTCCCATATATGATTGACACATTATTAGTGCCCCTATATACATGTTATGGCTTTCTCTTTGATACAATTTAAAGGGAGGAACATCTCGTCAGTTATATATCTGCCATGGTCTATTCTTTAACCCATTTTCTTCTAAGGTCTTACTGAGATGTGTGAAATATTCCTCACTATAACTGGGTTGAGCACTTCAGCACGAGTACGTTCTAACATACCACATCTCCGAAAGGTTATTTCAGTATATATGATGCCTCTTAAAGTTATTCCACCGACGTTCTCCAGGGCTGATCTCAGCATTAAAATGGTCTCCATTTCCAGACCACTTTAATAGCTAATGCAGCACGCAAATGCTTTGACCACATGGTTCTGGTTAATGGACAACTACGATCAGCCATGTACATGAGGTACGTAACCAAGGCATCCTCTTCCCTGCTGAAAGAACTGGATTTCTACCAGGCTTAGAGCCATGTTCCACATGATCCATGATCTTACCATCTACGCCTCTAGGGTCTTTCGAGGGACATGGAATCAAGAGGCAGCACTAGATGTTGTCATTTCATTGGCCAGCATTCATAGCCGCTATATACCATGTCCGCATCTTTTCACTGCCTACAGACTTTTTTCTCAGCCATCCTGCAACAAAGAAAATACCATTTTTTATAGCCAGACATTACCACATCAGTCACCAAAAGAATAGAAATGCTAGCACTAGTCTATCTCTCACATAACTTGACTAACAGTCCTCTTAGCCAAGCGAACTCGTATTGCCTGGATCACAAAACGACAGCCTAAAAGCCTACCAACAAAGACACAGCATTAGGGGCAATGCCAACTAGCACTTGCTAATACTGGGGCACCTCAAGTGAACAGAACAATTGTCAGCGTTAGGGGCAATGCCAACTAGCACTTGTTAATACTAAGGCACCTCAAGTGAAAGAACAATTGACAGCATTAGGGGCAGTGCCAACTAGCACTTGCTAATACTAAGGCACTTCAAGTGAACAGAACAATTGTCAGCATTAGGGGCAATGCCAACTAGCACTTGCTAATACTAGGCACTTCAAGTGAACATAACAATTGTCAGCATTAGGGGCAGTGCCAACTAGCACTTGCTAATACTAGGCACCTCAAGTGAACAGAACAATTGTCAGCATTAGGGGCAATGCCAACTAGCACTTGCTAATACTAGGCACCTCAAGTGAACAGAACAATTGTCAGCATTAGGGGCAATGCCAACTAGCATTGTTAATACTATAGCACTTCAAGTGAACAGAACAATTGTCAGCATTAGAGGCAGTGCTAACTAGCATGTGGCACCTCAAGTGGACAGAACAATTGTCAGCATTAGGGGCAATTCCAACTAGCACTTGCTAATACTGGGGCACTTCAAGTGAACATAACAATTGTCAGCTTTAGGGGCTGGGCCAACTAGCACTTGGCACCTCAAGTGAACAGAACAATTGGCAGCATTAGGGGCAATGCTAACTAGTACTTGCTATATCTAGGAGAGATGAAAAAATTAAAATTAAAAATTACACGTAATGTTTTAGGAGCTTTTTAAAGCAAAGGTTAGAGTTCAAGGAAACAGCTAAAGCATCCTCAAGGGAATAACACCGACAAAGAATGTAAGATGTTAGTTTGTTCCGACAGGTTGTAATAGCAGACATGAGTTCATAATTCTCAGATGAGGAGAATTGTGCAGGGAAAATGCTGAGTCAGAATCAGTAAGCCACCTCTCATAATTATTTATAATATGAGATTTGAAAACTGATGGGTTGGGTCTAATGATAATATCTTGGGTAGCTAGAGAATTCCAAATTGGGTTGATGCTTATAAAGAACGAGTGTCTAAAGGCGAAGATTTTAACAATGGGTGTAAAGAGGATTTGGTTATGGGGTGATGGGGAGAAGGGTGGGGAGTGATGGTGAAAGAAATGATGTTTAATATGTTCAGTACGTTATAGTTACAGATACATTATAGATACGTATACAAGTACGTTATACATCATTATATAAGTACGTTTATACATACATTATAGATACGTATACAAGTACGTTATACATATATCATTATAGATTAGTTTCTGGTAGATTACGGAGGTGAGCAGAGATTATGGAGGTGAGCAGAGTTTATGGAGGTGAGCAGAGATTACAGAGGTGAGCAGAGATTACAGAGGTGAGCAGAGATTTTGGAGGTGAGCAGAGTTTATGGATGAGCAGGTAGGTAGTTGAGCAGGTGGGTAGTCTAATAACTACTGCTTGGTAATCATTCTGCCTGCAAATTTCTAGACTCTTCAAGTTTAGCAATGTCAGTCAACTTGTAGGGATTCCCGACTGCACTGCAATAGTCGAACTTTGGTAGGATGACCGTGCGATAAATTTGGTTCCTGACTTGAGGTGAGGATGGATAAAGTGTTCGGTGGAGAGGTCTAGTAAATATAGTCCAGCAGAGTAAGGCTAAAGATGTCAATTGTGCACTTTGTGGGTAAGAGCATGAAATTTGGTACATATTTGTAAAATTTTCTTCTAAGTTAATTTTTTTGTAATAAAAATTATTAAGCTAGCCATCGCTGATTTGACCTCGGGAGAGTGTGTGGTAGTTATTTGAAAATCACTGCAGTCATCCTTCCTAGAACATTTCTATATATATATAGCTATATAGTGGTATGTAATTTGGCACACCCAAATTACTGTAAAATCTCATTTTTGGCCAGAGATGCACAGCACGTCGGGCAAGTCTTATTTTTTCCCATATTTAATCATAGCAAGTGAAAATAACAAGTGTTTATAAGTGATTGTTATGCCTCTTAACAAATAATATATACATCTAATATATATTTTATAATAATAATAATAATACAAGGTACTGGCATGCATTCATTTCCAAAGTCACCCTCCTCATTTGTCGCCCTAGGTAATGTAGGAATTCCTGCGTTTTCTGCCCAAAAGTCAAACATGTCTCTACCGCCACTGGTGTGAAAAGGTATGATGGATCTAGTTGGCAGTACTTGGACACCTTGTTGCTTTCTACTTGAGCGGCCACTGCCCCAGCTCAGTCAGTGTCGTATGCATTTTCAAGATTAATTAGCTAGATTATTGGTAAGGTAGTTCTAAAACAGTCACATGCAAGATATCCTCAAAGTTGAAGGTTGGCAGGTGACACTGGAAGCTTCTTCTGTCCTAGAAACTGACTGGAAAAAATGTGTCATTTGCTAGGAAGACAAAAATGAGAAACTTATTTGCCCAGCTGATCTAAAGAAACAAAATGTTGGGGCAGGTTCCAGCAGTGTAGCAGAGTCTGTGACTGCTTTTAGCACTGTTGGATGTTTTCCTAAGACACTTGATATTTCACAGATAAATGATAGTGGATGTGTTGAGCAACATTGGAACAGCATAGAGCCAAGTTCCACAGTAGATGCAGGCTGCAATACAGCAAAACCAGGCCCGAGCGAGCTATGAAGAGGAAAACCCTAAAGTACAGTCTAGCATGGTAAGTTCTAAGAAGAAAACACTTAGGAAACAACTCTCCCGAAGCTGAACAGAACCAAGAATAATACTCCTGTGCTTCTTTTGTGAACAACCTGCTAGCCCATCTGATCTTCTGCATGGTGACTAAAGTGGTTGGTGAAGGAGGCAAGAGATGTGTAACTAAGATCCTGGATGAGAGGCTCTAGGCAAAAGTATCCTCTGGGATTTGTTGCAAGTGAAGCATACTAAGCACATACATTTGCAGAGCTTGTTGCATTCATTGAAGACACACTCACTGACAGAGAAGAACACACTTCTGCTTTTAAACTCCCTGAAATTATTCGGCTATACAGGGACAAACTTACACAACTTGGAGTATCTTTTCCATGTGTGCACTCCACAAGGCTGAGGGCCCAAATTTTTGGCAAAGTCCTTCAAGGATGGACAGGACATTCTCTTGATGTCTAATGAGGACATTGGTACTGCTTTGTGGCAAGTAGCTATGTGAGAATGATACTTACAATGATGCATATATACTAGCACAAGCCAGTTCAGTGGTGCTTTTTCTGCAAACTGTGAAGTTGAAGGTTTGCTTCAATCCTTGCCACTTGTGGCAATGCTGTGTGATGGTGATCAGAGAGCATCACTTGCACCACAGATCCAAGCCTGCTGAGCATCCATCAGCATAACAATGCTTAGTTTTCTGATGATGTGCAGAACAAGTCCCATGAGCCACGCGTAAAAGAGAACTAGTTGATACGTATTATGAGCTGGGCTTATCGTGTTATATGAGAGAGTTCTTGAAGGCTCAATGGAAGTGGGTACTATGATATGCAAGTACAATGACAGGTTGAACACCATATGTCCACCTCAAGTTGTGATGATCTTCCAAGTGCAACTGCAGAATCTTGTCTGTTACCTTTGTTTCTAGAAGATGCTGCAACAGTTGCCATGGTGAGACATTCACTGGGTGTCATTTAAAAAGTCACACATTTCACAAACCCAGGACAGACACCTGTTGTTGCAGTGGAGTAACTACTGTCTGCCATCGCAAAGAATGTCCAGTGGAAATGGTCACTACTTTATGGGGAGGCATGTTTGGAGGGCTCCGCACTGAGTTGGTTTGAAGACACTGGGACATCTTTTTAAAAGTAGTGGATGGACACAAGTATTGGTGCAGGCAGGATTTGCAACTTGGGGCTCTGCAGATTCATTCTTGACAGCAGCCCACATTTCTTGCACATCAAGTGATAGCAAGGAGTGTGTGATTTAGCTACATAAAACCAGGCATGGAGGCCAAGGGTCCGGAAGATTGGTGCAATCAACAGAGAGGCCTACCAATCTTCAAGTTTTGCAGCTAGCTCACTGTACTGGTGTCTATACCAACTGGCTACAGCTCACTGTACTGGTATACCAACTGGCTACAGCTCACTGTACTGGTATACCAACTGGCTACAGCTCACTGTACTGGTATACCAACTGGCTACAGCTCACTGTACTGGTGTCTATACCAACTGGCTACAGCTCACTGTAATGGTGTCTATACCAACTGGCTGCAGCTCACTGTACTGGTATCTATACCAACTGGCTGCAGCTCACTGTACTGGTCTCTATACCAACTGGCTGCAGCTCACTGTACTGGTGTCTATACCAACTGGCTACAGCTCACTGTACTGGTATCTATACCAACTGGCTACAGCTCACTGTACTGGTATCTATACCAACTGGCTACAGCTCACTGTACTGGTGTCTATACCAACTGGCTACAGCTCACTGTACTGGTCTCTATACCAACTGGCTACAGCTCACTGTACTGGTATACCAACTGGCTACAGCTCACTGTACTGGTGTCTATACCAACTGGCTACAGCTCACTGTACTGGTGTCTATACCAACTGGCTACAGCTCACTGTACTGGTGTCTATACCAACTGGCTGCTGCTCACTGTACTGGTGTCTATACCAACTGGCTACAGCTCACTGTACTGGTCTCTATACCAACTGGCTACAGCTCACTTGGTGTCTATATACCAACTGGCTACAGCTCACTGTACTGGTGTCTATACCAACTGGCTACAGCTCACTTGGTGTCTATATACCAACTGGCTACAGCTCACTGTACTGGTGTCTATACCAACTGGCTACAGCTCACTTGGTGTCTATATACCAACTGGCTACAGCTCACTGTACTGGTCTCTATACCAACTGGCTACAGCTCACTGTACTGGTGTCCATACCAACTGGCTACAGCTCACTGTACTGGTCTCTATACCAACTGGCTACAGCTCACTGTACTGGTCTCTATACCAACTGGCTACAGCTCACTGTACTGGTGTCTATACCAACTGGCTGCAACTCACTGTACTGGTCTCTATACCAACTGGCTGCAGCTCACTGTACAGGTGTCCATACCAACTGGCTACAGCTCACTGTACAGGTGTCCATACCAACTGGCTACAGCTCACTGTACTGGTCTCTATACCAACTGGCTACAGCTCACTGTACTGGTCTCTATACCAACTGGCTACAGCTCACTGTACTGGTGTCCATACCAACTGGCTACAGCTCACTGTACTGGTGTCTATACCAACTGGCTACAGCTCACTGTACTGGTCTCTATACCAACTGGCTACAGCTCACTGTACTGGTCTCTATACCAACTGGCTACAGCTCACTGTACTGGTGTCTATACCAACTGACTACAGCTCACTGTACTGGTGCCTATACCAACTGGCTACAGCTCACTGTACTGGTGTCTATACCAACTGGCTACAGCTCACTGTACTGGTGTCTATACCAACTGGCTATAGCTCACTGTACTGGTGTCTATACCAACTGGCTACAGCTCACTGTACTGGTCTCTATACCAACTGGCTGCAACTCACTGTACTGGTGTCTATACCAACTGGCTTCAGCTCACTGTACTGGTGTCTATACCAACTGGCTACAGCTCACTGTACTGGTGTCCATACCAACTGGCTACAGCTCACTGTACTGGTCTCTATACCAACTGGCTACAGCTCACTGTACTGGTCTCTATACCAACTGGCTACAGCTCACTGTACTGGTGTCTATACCAACTGGCTGCAACTCACTGTACTGGTCTCTATACCAACTGGCTGCAGCTCACTGTACAGGTGTCCATACCAACTGGCTACAGCTCACTGTACAGGTGTCCATACCAACTGGCTACAGCTCACTGTACTGGTCTCTATACCAACTGGCTACAGCTCACTGTACTGGTCTCTATACCAACTGGCTACAGCTCACTGTACTGGTGTCCATACCAACTGGCTACAGCTCACTGTACTGGTGTCTATACCAACTGGCTACAGCTCACTGTACTGGTCTCTATACCAACTGGCTACAGCTCACTGTACTGGTGTCTATACCAACTGGCTACAGCTCACTGTACTGGTCTCTATACCAACTGGCTACAGCTCACTGTACTGGTGTCTATACCAACTGGCTACAGCTCACTGTACTGGTGTCTATACCAACTGGCTACAGCTCACTGTACTGGTGTCTATACCAACTGGCTTCAGCTCACTGTACTGGTGCCTATACCAACTGGCTACAGCTCACTGTACTGGTGCCTATACCAACTGGCTACAGCTCACTGTACTGGTGTCTATACCAACTGGCTACAGCTCACTGTACTGGTGTCTATACCAACTGGCTACAGCTCACTGTACTGGTGTCTATACCAACTGGCTACAGCTCACTGTACTGGTGTCTATACCAACTGGCTACAGCTCACTGTACTGGTGTCTATACCAACTGGCTACAGCTCACTGTACTGGTGTCTATACCAACTGGCTACAGCTCACTGTACTGGTCTCTATACCAACTGGCTACAGCTCACTGTACTGGTGTCTACACCAACTGACTACAGCTCACTGTACTGGTCTCTACACCAACTGGCTACAGCTCACTGTACTGGCCAACTGGCTACAGCTCACTGTACTGGTGTCTATACCAACTGGCTACAGCTCACTGTACTGGTCTCTATACCAACTGGCTACAGCTCACTGTACTGGTGTCTACACCAACTGACTACAGCTCACTGTACTGGTCTCTACACCAACTGGCTACAGCTCACTGTACTGGCCAACTGGCTACAGCTCACTGTACTGGTGTCTATACCAACTGGCTATAGCTCACTGTACTGGTCTCTATACCAACTGGCTACAGCTCACTGTACTGGTGTCTACACCAACTGACTACAGCTCACTGTACTGGTCTCTACACCAACTGGCTACAGCTCACTGTACTGGCCAACTGGCTACAGCTCACTGTACTGGTGTCTATACCAACTGGCTACAGCTCACTGTACTGGTGTCTACACCAACTGGCTACAGCTCACTGTACTGGCCAACTGGCTACAGCTCACTGTACTGGTGTCTATACCAACTGGCTATAGCTCACTGTACTGGTGTCTATACCAACTGGCTGCAGCTCACTGTACTGGTGTCTATACCAACTGGCTACAGCTCACTGTACTGGTGTCTATACCAACTGGCTGCAGCTCACTGTACTGGTGTCTATACC
Source organism: Cladorhizidae sp. MBARI D1340-BT2 (assembly GCA_028752905.1). NCBI lineage: Eukaryota > Metazoa > Porifera > Demospongiae > Poecilosclerida > Cladorhizidae > Cladorhizidae sp. MBARI D1340-BT2. The sequence continues at coordinate 36,932,395 of JAQNBH010000010.1, read as the reverse complement.
AACTGGCTACAGCTCACTGTACTGGTCTCTATACCAACTGGCTGCAACTCACTGTACTGGTGTCTATACCAACTGGCTTCAGCTCACTGTACTGGTGCCTATACCAACTGGCTACAGCTCACTGTACTGGTGTCTATACCAACTGGCTGCAGCTCACTGTACTGGTGTCTATACCAACTGGCTGCAGCTCACTGTACTGGTGTCTATACCAACTGGCAACTTCCAAACTATCCAGTCACTAACAAACTTATTCACTGTTAGTTCACCTTTGTGAGGTGGTGACCTATTGCATCCTAACATTGATGCAGAGTTTCTTGAATAATGCTGTCATGAAAGATGATTGTGGTACAGTTGTGCCTGACTGAATTCTCTGCTACTTTTCAGAGGTAGATGGTCAGTGGACCAGAGATGGCACACCTCATCAATGACTTCGAAACATGGGTCAATCATGCTCAGACCTCTGTGGACATCTGTCATCATGAACAACGACTTGGAATTCAGAAAGCTTTCCTATGAGACGTAAAGACATTGAAAGTCTCATTTGATCAGTATGGGATGGGAATCCAATCTCAGAGAGTAGTGGTAATCTACATGTTCTAGACACAATGGATATGGATGATGAAGCAGTTGTTAAAACAATGCAAACTAAATTGAGGCCCTTAATCAGGAACAGTCTAATACCTTAGTGAAGGAACAGATGACAACATAACAAAGAACATGCTTCGTCTTTTCATTACATGCAGGAACGTCGAAAGACAAAAGTGTAGCAAATAATGGCAGAGATAAAAAGTGACAGAAATATTTTATCAAGACTGTAAGGTGCACATCTGGATGAATTTTTTCCTCATGAGAATCAGTCACCATAATTATGAGACAGGAAAACTCAGACTGGGCAAGATTCATTGACTTGAAGACAGCCTCGAAGATAGAATCTCCACCGAGCAAGAGAGCATAAATCCATTTGCTGATTTTGTGTTAGATGGACCATCCATTGTCAACATGTTGAAGCATGGATCAGCCAAGGCATTCAGCGACTATGCCCAGGATATTTTTCTCCCATAGGTAAAGTCACAGCTTGACGAGGCCCAGAGCGTAGATGTAGTATGGGGATAACTACAAGCCAGGCACAGGAATCTGTCAGTAGCACCAAGAACGCTGTCCGCAAAAAAAACTGGGAGGATTTTTTGAGGACAAGAATGAGCTGTTTTTCTTTCTCAGCAGTGAAGTTGTTAGCTACTACACCTACGGACAAGCAAATTATCAACACACTGAAAGATGTTGTTTCTCAGCAGGAGAGGCATACAGAAGGACTTGCCCCTTGTTGACATGAGGAAGCAGACAGCATATAATGGTCCATGGTGCAGATACTGCCAAAGTACGAGACTGTTACTGTACAAACTGTGGGCAGTATTGTTGTCTTGGCTGTGTATGTATTTGCATAAGCTGACAATATCAATGGCTGGTTTGTGGGTGGCAGCTTTTGGTACGGGAAAGAACTATCGGCTGATTGCTACATATGAGATCTACACTGCAATTGGTTGGGAGAAATGTTTAATACTTCAATGTTGCATGCATGTCAGGGATTTTCTACCTGAAGGTCACCCCTGACAAGATTCCAAGATGCAGGCACAACGAGAATACCATGAACCCTGAACCCCATGCACACACATTAACAAGTAAACACTTAGAACAACAAACAATTTAGTTGGCCACATCTCATTGGCCAAAACATCGTGTGGAGTGCATGCATGTTACCATGTACGGTCAAACCTAAGTTAACAGCTGGTAGCCTATTTAAGGGAGCCAGTTGCTGAGCTGAGGAGGCTGCTCAGGAGATGGTATATACAGTATATATATGCGAGTGTGTGAAGATGTCATAAAGCTTTACTTGGTGTGGCATAAAAAACCTGAATCCTCCACAATGCGTTCACTGGGTGTGACACAATTTCGTGTTTTTCAGAAAGGTAGAAATTTCAGGCAAGGGGAAGGATAGCATTGGGAGACATGGAGTGTGTTCCCAGAGGTAACAGATGCATTAATGGAACAATCTCAACAGTGAAATGGATGCTGCTGTGGCTGTGTTGGAAAGGTTTGTTGTTCTGCTCTAGGATAAAATGATTGGCCATTGCCATGTAAATGAAGTCGGATTAGATTTCTTAGGCCAGGGTTGCTTCATATACCACAACACAGGGAGGTCTTATTGAGCTTGTGAGGAGGCAGCATATCTGGCAGGGTGTTGCTGGAGCCAGACAACAAGGATGGGACTGGACAGGAACTGATGGGGGGCAACATGGGAAGTTCTTTGGAGCAAACTTCCTGAGTCTGCAGAGAGCTCTTGTGTGGTTGCACCAAAGGCTATCAAACAAACTGCAAGACAGTTGCAGTGACCTGCACAACCCTGTGCCAGTGTGCCAGTTCATGCTGGTACTGTCATTTTTTTAAAAGGTAACCATCTTAAATATAATAATACAAGTGGTCTGACACAGTCAACAATGTATATTTTAACTCGGGCACCAAAATCCTATGTAGACTAAGATGAAGGCTCTAGGCCTTAAGAACATGGCAGCCATTTAGAGAGAAATGGCCACAGGGCCCAATTGGAGATCCCTGTAGCTAAATAGGAATGTGCAGAGTTTCATGCTATTACAACAAAAAAAAGAGCACGGTTCCTCCCTCTATGCACTTGACTATGGGTGTTGCTCTGCCTTGTGGCAAGTACTCTTGTGTGGTTAGACCACTTAAGTTGATGGTATGGTACTATACAGTCACACAGAGATTGATGGCCATCGAGCCTGATGGTGAGATTGGGATTAGACGGCATGATCAATTTATTGGAAGAAAGTTTAATTTTAGAGTGGTTTGGAGTTAGGCCATGAGCTTGCATCCACGATAGATGTCTTCTTGGAGTAGGTGGCAGTCAGAATCAATTAGAGAGTGTCATCAGCATAAAGAATAAGTTTAGCATTGTTGGGTAAAGGAACATCTGAGATAGAGTATGTTAAACACCAGTGGGCCCAGGATGGAACCCTGTGGTTCACCTGATGTCATGGTAGCCACTGAGTAAGACATGGATCCATCAAGTACGACTTCCTGCTGTCTGTTTGTGTGAGATAATCTCTTATCCAGAGAAGGAGCAGGCCAGAGATGCCAATCTTTTGTAGGGAGTTGACAATTTGCATGTTACAGAGTCAAAGCGCCTTTTTATGTCGAAGAAAACAGTAGCTAAGTACTTGGTGGTGATTTATAAGAAGCTGGTGCCAGTCAAGAGTTACAGAAAGCAGGACTTCCTGGGTGGAAGACTTTGGCTTGAATACAAATCGGCATTTTGACAGATGCTTAGATAAAATCATTTTTAGGTGGACAATCCTTTCTGAGGCCTTTGAAATTAGAGAGAAAAGGGAGTTGGGTCTGTACTTGGAGAGAGAAGAGATGATCATCTTTTAGAATTGAAGTTACATTTGAAGATAGGCCCCTTGCTTTGTTTGAATGCTAGGTTGAAGATCAATGTAATTATGGGAGTGATGGAGGTTGCAGTTCCAGATTCATTTAGAGACAATGTAATTATGGGACTGAGTGATGGAGGTTGCAGTTCCAGATTCATTTAGAGACAATGTAATTATGGGACTGAGTGATGGAGGTTGCAGTTCCAGATTCATTTAGAGACAATGTAATTATGGGACTGAGTGATGGAGGTTGCAGTTCCAGATTCATTTAGAGACAATGTAATTATGGGACTGAGTGATGGAGGTTGCAGTTCCAGATTCATTTAGAGACAATGTAATTATGGGACTGAGTGATGGAGGTTGCAGTTCCAGATTCATTTAGAGACGATGTAATTATGGGAGTGATGGAGGTTGCAGTTCCAGATTCATTTAGAGACATGTAATTATGGTAGTGATGGAGGTTGCAGCTCCAGATTCATTTAGAGACAATGTAATTATGGGAGTGATGGAGGTTGCAGTTCTAGATTCATTTAGAGACAATGTAATCATGGGAGTGATGAGGTTGCAGTTCCATGAAGACTCCTTCAGGACCAGAGGCAGGCAGGACTACAGAGTGTGTGGACTTCCTCCTGGGTGCATGTGATGTTGGCTCGAGATGGGTCTGTGTTGGAGCCAAGTTGGAGTTGTGAGCTATTGAAGGAGGGTTAAAACATGAAGCAAAGGTTTGCTTGAGGATGTTAGCTTTTTCAAGGGAAGTTGTTGCTGTAATGTTGTTAACTTTTAAGATCAACTGTTATTAGGTTCTTTGGAGGCGAAAATTTATGGCAGTTGATATAACTCCCTCAGGGATTTTCTCTTTCTAGGCTATTGAAAAACTCTCTCTTGGCAGACCTTAGGACAGAGGGCACTTTGTTTCTCCATCATTGTGTGGCTGTTTAATTGCTAAGTATTGCTGCAGCTGAAAACGACGTGCTGTGTTTGAGAATGACACATATTATCTTTTCAAAATCAGCAATGCTGATATTTATTCAGGGTGGAAAAGTTAGTGGCTTTTAGGTTTGAAGTTTTTCTATCTCAAAACCTCAGTATGTGGATGTTCTCCATTGAGCCCCGCCTTCTATATATATATACCCTTTCCAGATACATTTTCGACAACCAAATCCACAAAGTTCCTATATACATGTTGAGTGAGTATTACAATAGGTGGGTGTTTCTAAGTAGCCCAAAGTAAGCAACAGGACTCACTGTCTTTTTCAACTGACTCGAGTGGCTATATCTTAGCTGAGCAGATGCTGAGTTTTGATAAGAAGAGTAAACAACATCACACACACTATCAAACTTTAACAGCCATGTGCCTCTTGGGATGATACGGCCGAGATGTTGAAAACTGATCAAAAAAATTGAGGAAAAGTTCTGAAGCAGAAGAGGCTTAGCAAATGCACTAGCACTTATGATTCCCAAAGCAACCAATTTTCCAATCCTGAGGAGTATAAAATAGCCATTTTGTCCTGCAAGATAATGTAAAAAACACAGATGGATTCTTCTTGCCAAACTTCTTAGTTGCTCTGAATGAATCAGAAAATTCTCTATTGCGACGGAATAGCAAATGTGAGTTGCTTGACAAAGAGTTTACTCAAGAAAGAATCAAAAGGTTATCAATCCCTTAAATAAACTCTCAATGAACTCTCAGTTGACATAACATTACAATAACCAATCAACATAAAATAACACTAATCAACTTAAAATTGTAGTCTCACCAAGTTTCGACTAGACTATAGCCTTCATCAGAGATGCCAAGACTCGCGTGGTCCTGCTATATACTGGTAGCTAGCTATTCACCACGTGCTACAAGACCAGCGAGGAATAGTAGAGTCAGTCACCATATGGCAAATCATTATTTTCCTACAGTTTTTCACTTCCTTAATTAATGACCTAGATGGTGAGGCATAAAATTCCTGTTGCAAAAATCATGAAGTTGGTGTCGTTAAGGACAAGTATTGACTTGTTGTATTTTTAAGCATGACCAATGTAAGCATGAGAATGTAAGCAATATGTCAGTCAGCTATATTAGTAGTTTTGCTACCTCCATGTTTCTTACCTGTCTTTTCTTTAATTCCAGCACAATAAGTTTCACTTGTTGTGCTTGCACAATGGGAGACTAATCGCGAAGCAGCAATAACTCACTTTAATAGTGCTTACTTGATATTTATACTTTATAGAAGGGAGTGAAACAGAAGTTCGATAAGTTAATGGTGATCATGTGACCTCTAGCATTCTCTCTATAAATAGTTGCATGGCCATTTTAAACTTTCAAACGATCACTCATTCTTAATTGACAGGAATATATTACCAGGAGCCATAGGTAGTAGCCACTATAGGTACAGAGATAGAGGAGGGGGCAAGGAGGGGAGAGGGATGCTACACCTCCTACACATCCCCCAAAGTTCCCAAAATGAAAGGATGTTTAATTATTGAACATGCCCAAACAATCTCCGATATTTCTACCTGTGGGGCAACTAAGCATCATGTGATTACAGAGATGGCTCCACCTTTCTCAGTTTCCCGGGTGGCCATTAATGTAGCACCGAGCGCAATAAGTGCATGGGAAAAGAAAGTCAAATATATCCACTCATCCATTAGACACTATAAAAGTTGTAGACTGCATCCTAGCACCTAGAATTTTAGTTACTCCACAAAATTAACCCCACAAAAAGTTTTCCAGGGATTGCTATACTTATGGAGCTACCCCTTCATCATAAGTAGCTTAGCATATCATGGTCGGCCACCTTCCTGTGCCTAACCACTGGTCTTCTGATTTGGGCTAGCTCATGATACACATCATGTATTAAGGCATTCATGAATTTCATCCAAGAGGTAGTACAACACATGCCTGTACCTGTTGATCTGCCTTGTAATCAAATACCGCCACGCGGCAGAGCGCGCGCTATTCTACGCCTCACGGTACAGCGCGCGCTATTGTTCTCCTTACCGTAATTTTTTTAATCACCAGTGACGAGCAGGTAGAGCGTAGCGGCGGTTATCGTATTTATATGTCTACAAGAAGAGAGGATGAGCTGAGCACCCTCATAGGGGGAAGGAAGAAGGGGGATGGGTGCTGTACTTCTCACCCGGTCGTATGTGCAAGTTCTCTCCTCGCGCTGAGCATCTTGTGTGTAGCTGTGCTGGTGTGTGGAACTGTCCTCCATCCGACCATAGACCGAAAGGTCCAGGACGCCATAGCGGAGGTGAGTCCTGTTCATATAGCTCCTTTTTATGAAAAAGAAAGAGGAAGAAGTGGAGTGTGGGGGTAAGGGTAAGTAAGTGTTATGGAATCTGAATATCAGGTGAGTGCAAGATTAGGGTGTGGCTGAAAAGTTGCACACCTTGTTTCTGAGCTATTTCGTTGCTATGGAGTCTCAGCAAGCCAGACCATTTTTAACACAAGGAAGAGGAAGGGGTAGGGGAGAAAGGTTACTTTAACCTGGTTGACAGAGGTTCAGGTCTAAGTCTTGATACTGTAGTTGTTGGTCAGCATTGTGTAGTCATGGGATAAAACAAATGTGAGGTGGATAAGGTACAGTTGTATGCTTGTGCATAGCTATGGCTACACTGAACCATGTATCTAGCAAGCTTGTGCTGTGCATAGCCATGGCTACACTGAACCATTACAGTAAACTTGTGTATATGCAGTAACCATGGCTATACTGAACCATAGCAGCTTGTGCTGTGCAGTAGTCATGTCTACACTGAACGTTGGAAACCTGGTCAGAGGCACAAGACTAATTTTTCATTATCTGGCTCTTGGGACTAGATGTTAGTTGGGACTGGCTGCATCTAAATCTACTCTACTAGAATAACAACATTTGCTGAAATGAGAGGTTTTTAGCAGAGAGAGAGAGAGCGTCATCATTGAAATGGTGAGATTTACAGTAGTAGCAAGCGTCGTTGTCTTTGACAAAAATATAAAAAAAGTGCCTAGTTCAACACATGGCTAGCTCTAGCTGAAGGCGACAAATGATTTCATATTTAAAGTGGTAGTGCTCCGAGAGGGAATCATTGCCTGTCATACTAGAGCTTGAAGACCAAGGTACTAGCTAGATAGCAGCTAAAGTGACTGCTATGTCATTGGTCTAAATGCTAGCGAGATAGAGAAACAAAAAAGCATTCCAAGAATTTTGTTTACTGTTGCTAGACTAGCTGGCATAGCAACAATGCTTGTCTGGTAGATGTGAAGAAAGCACCTTTGACCCTTGCTGTTACTACACCACGACAATAAATATCAGGCATGCACGTGCACCTTTGACCCTTATAAATATCAGGCATGCACGTGCCTTGTGTTATTTTTAATTTTCGGCCTGGAAGTGTTGAGTAGCTTAACTGGTGTATATCAGCTCTACACTCTAGAATGGCTTGGTTGAGGCATGGCACCCTGGACCAACGTAAAACTGGGTAGAGGCAGGTTGAAGTAGGTTGACAGTAGCTCTATGAGGACACACACTGCTGGACCAACACCACACTAGTTTGAGGCAGGTTGGCAAAACTCGATGGGGACACACACTGGACCAACACCACACTAGTTTGAGGCAGGTTGGCAATAACTCGACACTGGACCAACACCACACTAGTTTGAGGCAGGTTGGCAATAACTCGATGGGGACACACACTGGACCAACACCACACTAGTTTGAGGCAGGTTGGCAATAACTCGATGGGGACACACACTGGACCAGCACCTGTGTTTGCATTTTACCCAGGTAAAACCTATTTAACCCAATCCAGTGGGTAAAACCTGTGTTTTAGGTATTTCGCCCAGGTTTTACCCCTATTTTACCCAGGGTTTTTAACCTGGCTTTACCCAGGCATTACCCAGTGATATAAAACACTAATTTGTAGCCCTGTCACAGCCCTGTCCCAGAGCCACAAGTGTCTGGGTGGTGGTGGACACCAGGGCTATTTAAAAGCCAAGCAAATACCACAGGTCACATCACCGGTATTTTTCATCATTCACTGCTTACAGTTTAGTAAGTGTACTGCAATTACAAAAATGAGAAATCCCATAAACTCGTCTTCTGCCACAGGCTCCTGCGAGGACCTCAGGAGATTGACTATTAAATCTGTTTAACTTACATATCAATTGGACTTTAATCCCATGAATCTTGTTTAAATATTTAAATAAATCATTAAATAAAAAATATATACTCTAGTAGACAACCTTGTCACTTTGTAAATAAATGGCCGAGTGAAACACAGCTCCTGTTTTTGTATAGTTCTTTACAGTTGCCATTTATTGAATGTCTTACTTCCTGATTACAGAGTTAATTTCTTATAATATCTTTATACAGTTTATAATAAATCTATTGTGTCTATTATTTTATCCTGGGTTGTATCCATGTTTGAGTAAAACCCGGGCAAAAGGTATTTATCCCAACCCGGGTTACACCCAAGCCCTGGGTAAAACCTGCGAACTCTGGCTGAGGCAGGTTGAAGTAGGTTGACAGCAGCAACACCACACTGGGTGGAGGCAGGTTGAAGTAGGTTGACGATACCTGTATGGGGGCACACACTGGAGCAACACCACACTGGGGGGGGGGTTGATGTTGGTTGATGGAAGACAGCTGGACCAACACCTGACATAGTATAACCGTCTGCATATATAGTGATTTTTATTCCTAGTGAGTATTCCAGGAGTGGAAGTGATGTCCTATTATGGAAGCCCATGTGTGTGTAGCTCGAGGATTCAAAGCGGTGACCTGTTATGCAAGCCCATCTGTTGTGCCCCAGGCAGTCTTGGATTGGTGTCCTGTTATTGAAGCTGTTAGTCCATCTGTATGTAGTTCTTTTCAACTGAGACTGAAGCTGGTGAGAATAACAGCTCATGAATGAGGTGTCCAGCAGAGAAGCCATCACACAGCCACGATATGTCTTCATGGTGGGTGATCTGATTGACGTAGGACCTTTTGATGACTGACCTGCTGAACTCCTTCATCCTCACATTCCCAGAACACAAACATCTCCACCTCTCCTGCCTCTGGCAGTTATAGGCATGTGACGTGTACCATTGCTGCAGGCGAATATGAACCAGCTGACCACAATGCATGAATATAATTATAGGATCATTATAAGCCATGCGTGTTATCCAGGTCTTGATGTGTGTGTGCTGTAATGGACTGCCAGGCTGTGTTAGGATGTGTGTGTACTGGGATGGACTGCCACACACTGGCTGTGTTAGGATGTGTGTGTACTGGGATGGACTGCCACACACTGGCTGTGTTAGGATGTGTGTGTACTGGGATGGACTGCCACACACTGGCTGTGTTAGGATGTGTGTGTACTGGGATGGACTGCCACACACTGGCTGTGTTAGGATGTGTGTGTACTGGGATGGACTGCCACACGTGCTGGCTGTGTTAGGATGTGTGTGTACTGGGATGGACTGCCACACACTGGCCGCTCTCCTTGTGTGATTATGAGTCACTGCATTTTCAATGGCATAAGTTGGCAGACAAACCTTTCTGGACCACCACACTCCATTGTTGAGGCATCTCCACATGCCTTGTAGGTGATAATGGCCTGTAGCACATCCCTCTTTGCATGTACCGACAGCAGGACCATCGTTCTCTGGAACCCGTGATTCAGGAGGAGGGTGTGGGGGACCATTGCCATCTTCAAGAGCCTTCTCCTTCTGAACCGAGACATTGGGCACAAGATCCACCCAACCTCCTTCCAGCCCTGGTCACGCTACTCTGTGTGTTTTCCATAGACATGAATTGTGCCGGTGCTGGTGTAGACTAGTGTTTGTGTTAGTGCTGGTGCTGAAGTGTTGCGCTGGTGTTTGTGTTAGTGCCAGTGCTGTAGTGTTGGGCTGGTGAGTTGTGTTAGTGCCGGTGCTGAAGTGTTGTGCTGGTTAGTGCCAGTGCTGTAGTGTTGGGCTGGTATTTGTGTTAGTGCCAGTGCTGTAGTGTTGGTCTGGTGTTTGTGTTAGTGCCAGTGCTGAAGTGTTGGGCTTGTGTTAGTGCCAGTACTGAAGTGTTGGGCTTGTGTTAGTGCCAGTACTGAAGTGTTGGGCTGGTGAGTTGTGTTAGTGCCAGTACTGAAGTGTTGGGCTGGTGAGTTGTGTTAGTGCCAGTGCTGAAGTGTTGGGCTGGTGTTTGTGTTAGTGCCAGTGCTGTAGTGTTGGGCTGGTGAGTTGTGTTAGTGCCGGTGCTGAAGTGTTGGGCTGGTTAGTGCCAGTGCTGTAGTGTTGGGCTGGTGTTTGTGTTAGTGCCAGTGCTGAAGTGTTGGGCTGGTGGGTTGTGTTAGTGCCAGTGCTGAAGTGTTGGGCTGATGTTGCCAGTGCTGAAGTGTTGGGCTGGTGGGTTGTGTTAGTGCCAGTGCTGTAGTGTTGGGCTGGTGGGTTGTGTTAGTGCCAGTGCTGAAGTGTTGGGCTGGTGCTGAAGTGTTAGTTATATTATTCATGTCTCGATGAACCATCGGAGAGCCACACCTTCCAGCACAAGAATTGTATACTGTTTCCTCGATTAGGAATCGCCCTCTGATTGTAAACTCTCATCCAATTGTAACTGCATAGCTCGGCCTCAATCAGTTATAGGAACCTCCCTTCCAACTGTAACCATGGAAGCAAATATACCAGGCCACACCCACATTGAATTATCATATTGGACCATGTCATGTTATTGACTGCTGAGGTGCATCACACAAACAATGCATCTCAACCAAGATAGTGGCCAAACTTTAGTGTTGCTGTGCTTCAACTTCCAAGCTTCAAGTACTTCAATTTGCAGAGCTAAACTGCAGTGGAAGTGCAGGCAGATAGTTGGGGGTGAATGAGAGGAAGTGAGTTGTGGACAGACAGTACCACTTCCTGTGATGGAGGAGTTTTCTGCCATAGGTGGAGTATAGTTGAACACTGAAGGCTTGCCTCGCTGAATGAAGAGGATGAATAGCTTGAATGGAAGGACTTCTTGTAGATGATGGTGATCAGCCCCAGATCCTAGAGTATGATATGCACTCTTAAGTTAGCTACATAGCTCGATAGCTGAGCTAGACAGTTGACATATGAACTACATACATATGGACCTGTTGTATTTAGGCTAAACTACTGCAATTTCCACGCCAAAAGCCAGCGCTGTCCTTGCCCTGCACAATGACTCTCAAAGAACGTGCAAGCTCAACAGGCCCATGAAACCACGCAATCTGCAGTGTGCAAGTGCCTCAACCGGGCACTACCACAATCACTCTGCAAAGGTGGAGCTAATGGTGTGTTTAGAAAATACCCTTAGTAACAACCCTCTAAGCCCTAATCTAAGCCCTAATCACAAGTAGATAATAGGAACTGTGGCCCTTACTTAATTAACATGAGCTCATACATTCAATGTTAGTGTTTGAAATACGTGTACCAGAGTTACATACTCATCTCTAAGCCGAGTTTTCACACCAGATTTTGGATTTGATTCTTAATTGGTGGTGGTGAGGACTACCTCTGGTTATTTGAAGTTCTGGGAAAGGGGGGGGGGTGGGGGGGGGGGGGGTAGGTTTGTCAAGATTTTTTTCTTTAAGGGGATAAAATAGGAAATACCAAAAAAGATTAAAAGCATTTTTGGTTACAACTTTAGAACTCCAAAGATTTTGCACATTCACTCGTGCACATAGCTCAACAAAAGATAAATCTCTCTGTGTGCTCTCATTTGATACTAAAAGCTGTTGCACAGGTGTAACTAGGTCAAGATCACTGCAGCTAAAGTGGGTGTACCTCAAAATCTTAGTGCCTGATTTTGCAACAGTTATGGCTCCGATTGGAGAAGGCTACACAACTGAAATTAGTATCTGTGGCTAGAATAAGCCCTACTGTGAATGTGTTCATTAGGAGCTAAGACTGAGTAAGTGGTCAAGCCTGCACACTAAAGGCTGGACCCCAATATGATGCCCAGCCATCGTATCGTATCGTCATATTGTGCACGGTTCACAATATAACGATACAATCTTGAACTTCGACCTCCACTTCACCGCCAATGGACAGCAGCCACTACATATGCAGATGATACACATTATGGTGGTTGTGGACGAGAATTTATTGCTATAGCATGCAACATCACTACAACTGCCCCAACTAGCAAGCTTAGCGCTACTAAACCAGTCACCATAACTAGCTAGCTAGCTAGCTACAGGGCTAGTAACACTCCTCATCAAACTACTAGCTAGCAAGTGCTCTAGTCAGATCTGGTTGCAAAGTCACTAGCTAGCTACAGGGCTAGTAACACTCCTCATCAAACTACTAGCTAGCAAGTGCTCTAGTCAGATCTGGTTGCAAAGTCACTAGCTGGCTGCTCTGCATCAGCTAGAAAACTACTAGCTAGCAAGTGCTCTAGTCAGATCTGCTTGCAAAGTCACTAGCTGGCTGCTCTGCATCAGCTAGAAAACTACCAGCTAGATATGCAACACTTTTAACTTGACTCACCACCTGTTTCCAGGCAAGTCCTTCCCTTAGTAACATTTAGCACATACCTGCCACATGCTGCAAGAAGTGTCCATTGCTCCAATGAACTTGTTCTCCTCCACAAACAGCAAATGTGAGCTCATCTAAACAGCTGACTCTGCAGTTCATCTATCCCGTGCTAAATTCTAGCGTTCTGATTGGTCCGATGCTCAATGCTGGATTAGAACCAGATCCCATTCCATTGTAATGTATCTCCCATCGTAACATCATTGAGGGTTCACAATATGACGATACAATGGGAAATACGATTGGGCGATATGATGGCTGAGCTTCATATTGGATAATGTGAGGATGGGTCCAACAGAATGTCTTTGATCACATTTGACCACTTACTCAAGTCTTAGCTCCTAATAAAAACAACATTTACAGTAGGGCTTCCTCTAGCCACAGATACCAATTTCAATTGTGTTGCACTCGCCAATCGGAGCTATAACTGTTGCAAAATCAGGCACTAAGATTTCGAAGTACCCCATGCAGTAACTTTGATTATGCAACAGTTTTAGTATCGAAAGAGAGCACACAGAGAGACCTTCTTTTGAGCTATACATTAAATTCATAGAGTGAAATGTGCAGAATCTATGGAGTTCTATAGTCAGAACCACACGATTTTTAGTATCTTCTATTTAGGTTACAGTCCTCTCTGAGAATACGTGGTTGTGTTATAATGTTCCATATCTCTACACACATTCATGGTCCTGGTTAAAATATAGCCAGTGCAGTATGCTTTCTGGTGGTAGTTTTGTTTTGCCATACATGTTTCTCTTTTGGAAGTATAAGTTGGAATGTGAAGTGAAATCACCCCATAAACTGTCACAAACCCAACGCCACTTTCCAGTATCAGGTCCTGAGTGGCTGTGACAATATGATAGCTAGAGCAATACTAACACTACAATATGACAGCTTTGATTTCCAGTATCAGGTCCTGAGTGGCTATGACAATGATAGCTAGAGCAATACTAACACTGCAATATGACATAATAATATATATATTTTATAGGTCGACTAATGTTCACATGAAGGGAGGACTAAATACTAAAATATAACCTTGTGATTAAGACTTCGGAGCTCCATAGATTCTGCACACTTCACCGTATGAACTTGATATATAGCTCTCTCCGTGTGCTCTCTTTTAAGGGGAGACGATGGCATGTATTTTTTTTTTAATTTTAAATTTTTTTTACTTGACCATTTTAGATCTTCGTAGATTCTGCACACTTCATGGTATGGACTTGATATAAGCTCAAAAGATAGGTCTCTCTGTGTGCTCTCTTTTGATACTAAAATATGTTTCATAGGTATAACTATAGCCAAGTTACTGGACCTAAAGTGGAGGGAACTTCAAAACCTGAATGACTGAACTGGCAGCATAAATATCTCCAGATTGACAAAGTGCTAAAGATTGAAATTAGCACCAGTGGCTAGAGGAAGCTCTACTCTTTCACGAGTGTTTTCATTAGGCGTTAAAATGTAATTATGTGGTCACACCGCTTGACCAAGTACTTACATTTTAACGCCTAATGAAAAAACTCGTTGATAGAGTAGAGCTTCCTCTAGCCACTGGTGCTAATCTTTAGAACTTTGCAATCTGGAGATATTTATGCGGCCAATTCAGGCATTCAGGTTTTGAGGTCCCTCCACTTTAGGTTATACTAACAAGAAGATGGTAACCACTTGAACATGGCCAGGTATGAGCAAGGCAAGCAGCTCGAGATGTCTAGTAACTTGCCTATAGTTATACCTATGATATGAAAAATATTTTAGTATCAAAAGAGAGCACACAGAGAGACCTATCTTTTGAGCTATATATCAAGTCCATACCATGAAGTTTACAGAATCTACGGAGCTCTAAAGTGGTAACCATAAGTATAAAAAAACAAAATTAAAAAAATGCCATTGTCCCCCCTACTGAACTTGCCAAAGTTACATACCAAAGTGGGGAACCGAACTGGCTGCAGTTGTGGTTCCTGATTAGCCAGTTATCTGTGGCTAGAGGAAGCCCTACTAATTAGGCACTAAAAGGTGCCGCAGTGTGTGCCCAAGCTTGCCTACTACAGTGCATTTCAATGCCTAATGACAACTTTGTAGAGTATGGCTTCCTCTAGCCACAGATCACTGGCTAGCACCTGTCAGGAACCATAGTTCAGGCATTCGGGTTATGAGGTACCCACTTGTCTGCCTGTAACTTGCTATGCAGCAGTTTTTAGTATCAGTTTTTAGTATCAAAAGAGGGCACACAGAGAGATCTATCATATATCAAGTCCATACAGTGAAGTGTGTAGAATCTATGGAGCTCCGAAGTCATAACCACAAGGTTGTATTTTAGTCTTTGTTTAGTATCCCCTTCATATGAACTAAAGGCGGGTTCACAATATGACGCTCGCCCATCGTAATGTATCGTCCTATCGTATCGTATCGTATCGTTCTATCGTATCGTATTGTTTCTGGTTCACAATATAACGTTCGATTGGCGAGTTTTGACAAGTTGCTCACGTGATTATTATAATAATTATAATTATTATTATGATGATGATAGTAGTTGTTGACCGATCGCGAAGACGCGTTTCTTCCTCGAGTTCATCTAGTAGTTCTAGCTGCGATAGTTCCTCGAGTTCATCTAGTAGCTCTAGCTGTGACAGTTCTTCTTCTTCTTCTAGTAGCGAAGACGATTTGACCATGGTAGCTAAATTGCATCATCCTACGGTAACTATCTGATCTTGCTTCCATAACCACTTGAATCCAAGCATTTTCCTTCGGCCTCAACTCCTTATATATCGCAGAAGAGATCGCAGAAGAGACCAGGGATATTTGCGCACAGCCTCAATCAATCGTTCATAGTTAAATTCTAGTGAAGGTCAAAGTCTTTCACATGACCTTCCGCTTGCCAGCATTCTGATTGGTCTGACGCTCGACGCTCGAATAGAACCAGATCCTATTCCATCGTATCGTATCGTATCGTCCTATCGTATCGTATCGTCATGACGTTGCTGGTTCACAATACGACGATACGTTACGATAGGACGATACGATACGTAACGATGGCTGAGCGTCAAACTGTGAACCAGCCTTAAGTCGACAAAATCAATGCTGTCATATTGTAGTGTTAGTATTGCTCTAGCAATCAGTAGTCATAGCCACTCGGGACTTGATGCTGGAAAGTAGCATTAGTAATGAAGTTTGAGGGATAATTTCACTTCACATTCCAACCTGCAGTTCCAAAAGATAAACAGGTACAGTACAAGCCCATAATCATGCTAGTGCGAGTTGTGCTAGTTGCATTGCGTACAATGTTAAAAAATGCATAACATGAATTCAAATAAACGCACACCATAAACGCTAACCAACGCAATGGAAACAAACGGTTACAAACGGAAATAAACTGTCCACTTTGCAGTGCACGCACTTCACAATTTAAAAAAAAGAAGAAGTGATGGTGCTCTAGTAAGCCTCAGTGGAGTAGTGAGTGTTTTTCACGTCTTCTCTTCCTTCCAGAGCCTTCTCTTCCCACCTGAAGTATTGCAGTCTAGTCTAAGCCTCCTGTTCCGTAAGTCATTCGAGTGTCAGTCCCATCAAGAAGCAGTGCAGTCGAGTGTCCGTCTCCTACCTGAAGCATTTTCATTCTACAGTCGAGCATAGGTCTCCCACACCTCTTTCTTGCTATAAATACAGATTTGTAGCAAGCTAGTGGTGTGGAGACCTACGCTCGATAGTACTAGAGCAAAAGTTCTTCAGCTAGAAGACAGATGCTCAGCTGCACTGCTGTGCTCTCACTGGGACCGTCTCACTGGGACCGATGCTCAATTGGAGTATGGAACAGGAGACTTGCACTACTTCAGGTGGGAAGAAGGAAGGTCCTGGAACTAAGAAGAACCAATCCAGCCCTCCTGGAACTAAGAAGAGCCAATGCAGCCCTCCTGGAACTAAGAAGAACCAATCCAGCCCTCCTGGCACTAAGAAGAACCAATGCAGCCCTCCTGGAACTACTAAGAAGAGCCAATGCAGCCCTCCTGGAACTATGAAGAACCAATCCAGCCCTCCTGGAACTAAGAAGAACCAATCCAGCCCTCCTGGAACTAAGAAGAACCAATGCAGCCCTCCTTGAACTAAGAAGAAGCAATCCAGCCCTCCTGGAACTAAGAAGAACCAATCCAGCCCTCCTGGAACTAAGAAGAACCAATCCAGCCCTCCTGGAACTAAGAAGAACCAATGCAGCCCTCCTGGAACTAAGAAGAACCATCCAGCCCTCCTGGAACTAAGAAGAGTCAATCCAGCCCTCCTGGAACTAAGAAGAACCAATCCAGCCCTCCTGGAACTAAGAAGAACCAATCCAGCCCTCCTGGAACTAAGAAGAGCCAATGCAGCCCTCCTGGAACTAAGAAGAACCAATGCAGCCCTCCTGGAACTAAGAAGAGCCAATGCAGCCCTCCTGGAACTAAGAAGAACCAATCCAGCCCTCCTGGAACTACTAAGAAGAGCCAATCCAGCCCTCCTTGAACTAAGAAGAACCAATCCAGCCCTCCTGGAACTAAGAAGAACCAATCCAGCCCTCCTGGAACTAAGAAGAACCAATCCAGCCCTCCTGGCACTAAGAACAAAACCAATGCAGCCCTCCTGGAACTAAGAACAAAACCAATGCAGCCCTCCTGGCACTAAGAAGAACCAATCCAGCCCTCCTGGAACTAAGAAGAGCCAATCCAGCCCTCCTGGAACTAAGAAGAATCAATGCAGCCCTCCTGGAACTAAGAAGAACCAATCCAGCCCTCCTGGAACTAAGAAGAACCAATGCAGCCCTCCTGGAACTAAGAAGAACCAATGCAGCCCTCCTGGAACTAAGAAGAGCCAATGCAGCCCTCCTGGAACTAAGAAGAACCAATCCAGCCCTCCTGGAACTAAGAAGAGCCAATGCAGCCCTCCTGGAACTAAGAAGAACCAATCCAGCCCTCCTGGAACTAAGAAGAACCAATCCAGCCCTCCTGGAACTAAGAAGAACCAATCCAGCCCTCCTGGAACTAAGAAGAACCAATCCAGCCCTCCTGGAACTAAGAAGAACCAATCCAGCCCTCCTGGAACTAAGAAGAACCAATGCAGCCCTCCTGGAACTAAGAAGAGCCAATCCAGCCCTCCTGGAACTAAGAAGAACCAATCCAGCCCTCCTGGAACTAAGAAGAACCAATCCAGCCCTCCTGGAACTAAGAAGAGCCAATGCAGCCCTCCTGGAACTAAGAAGAACCAATCCAGCCCTCCTGGAACTAACAAGAACCAATCCAGCCCTCCTGGAACTAAGAAGAACCAATGCAGCCCTCCTGGAACTAAGAAGAACCAATCCAGCCCTCCTGGAACTAAGCAGAACCAATGCAGCCCTCCTGGAACTAAGAAGGACCAATCCAGCCCTCCTGGAACTAAGAAGAACCAATGCAGCCCTCCTGGAACTAAGAAGAACCAATCCAGCCCTCCTGGAACTAAGCAGAACCAATGCAGCCCTCCTGGAACTAAGAAGAGTCAATGCAGCCCTCCTGTGAGTATCAGGATCTTTTTTGTTGTTTTGTTTTAGAAACAAATGGCAACATAAAGTGTTGTAGTCCCACTTTTGACCACCTTCAAATCCACAATCAACCACTATTCAAGATGATGATCTGGCTCTAAGGTGGGTGGAGCAATGGGATGGGCCAACTCCATATTGAAGTTCAAGGCACTGGAGGAGTTACTTAAGCTAACATCTTTCAAGTCCTTATTTATTATCTTATATTATCTTATTTATATATATTTCCAATTGCTGCTCTCTTTGTTTTGTTTTCTGCCTTCACAACTGTTCAATTACATGATTATAAAATGTTTCAATTCAGTTATTGTGTCTTTGTTGTACAAAAAACATTCCACTGAATTGAGGGATTTTTTTGGGTAGTAGTCCCACTTTTGAGACCACCTTCAAATCAACAGTCTGAAAGGAGGTGACCTGGCACTAAGAGCAATGGGATGCCAACTTCGTTGAACCTTGGAAGACGAACTAGAGAAGACTGAGGCACAGGGGGAGTTACCGGAGCCAACCTGTTCTCCAGAAGTGGCACACGATGGGTTAGCTCCCTCTGGTTCTTCTCCAACGAAGAACATCCTATTATATATGCCAAAGAGAAATATAACAAAGAGAAGAAAGAAATACACAATCACATTGTCCAATAACATTATTCATTTTGGATACATAACCACTTAAAAAAAATCTTTTTATCCATCTCCAAATAAGAACATGTCAACAGATTGGTGGGATTTGGCAGGAAAATTTGGTCATGTCTTGGGTGGAGATCTTAGAAGGATTAATTGGTCAACTACTAAGGATCATCACCAAAATACCTACTTTCCCATCAGCATGTTCAAATAACCTTAT
Organism: Cladorhizidae sp. MBARI D1340-BT2; assembly: GCA_028752905.1. Lineage (NCBI taxonomy): Eukaryota > Metazoa > Porifera > Demospongiae > Poecilosclerida > Cladorhizidae > Cladorhizidae sp. MBARI D1340-BT2. Next base: position 36,913,083 of record JAQNBH010000010.1, on the reverse strand, counting down.
GAAAAGGGCTATCTACTTTTTCCCTCTCCCACTAACTTCTTCTATAAAAATGTAACTTGGACAAAACAAGCTGTATGCTTCAATAATACCAGTTAGAGAATGCTGATATATAAACTCCGCTAGTCAAGATATTACCTACACTTCATAGATTGAGAGCACCTTATATAGCTAAAGGCTTGCACGCAAAGGCTATCTAAGTTTTGCTAAGCCTTTCTTGTGGAACAACTTGACAAGAAAAAAGACTTGCAAATGCTAGTGCAGAAGCTATGACTTACAAACCTGTGAAAGCCCAGTTACTAGCTGAAAAGAGGTCTTGACTTATCACAATCATAATTATACAGAATCTACTCACTGTTTTTAACCATGGGCTTCAGGATAGCTTTTCAACAACTTATGCTGGCAAAACAGGAGCAGTAGAACAAAGATGATCTATCCTCTCAAAAGCTAAAAGCAAAGAAGTCCCAGAAGCTAAAAAATAACTTGCTACGTTGCACAGATCTTGTGCACTTTGGTGACTAGGAAGGCTAGAGTGCGGATGTGCTGACGTTTTAGTAGGCACTGCTAAACGCAACCGGCAAAACTAACCACCAGAAAGTATACTGCACTGGCTACATTTTGGTATATAAATCAGGACCATAGCATGAATGTGTGCAAAGATATGGTGGTAATAAAACCACCTAGTCACCATTAAACTTTCTGAAATTTGGAAGACAATTGTGGAGGTGAATGTGGATAGCAACCTGATGTCAAGGCTGAATACAGGCACACTCTGTGTGGATTGTAGCTAGCACAGCAGCCTGAAGGAGCAGCTTGACTGCATTGTGGTTTTGGAGATGATGTAAGAATGTTTGTTGTGTAGTGTTGCATAGAAGCAAGCGTCCTCGGAGACCACCTACTCATGCTGGGTACTCAATATGTCAGCAAGGTTTGGAACCAGAACCTTGGGTTGAGGGGAGCCTGAACTTTTTGGGGGGAGGGGGGGGGGGGGGGGGTGAGTTAACTGGGAAACCTGGGCTTTGGGGTGGATGATATCCCAAGATCTCTTACCCAATTTCAGGTTCTGTAGGTTGCTTCAGTGCACTGATCTGATACTCCTCTATGAAGCACTGTCTAGGTTGAACATAGTGCTCTGATCGGTCATTAATCTCTGTGATATCATATGTTGTTATTCACTCAACCATCAGCATTACACTGCATGACATTGTCCAGTACATGTTTGACATTGCAATGTTTCCTCTGTTGAATATACTAGCAAGTCATGTTGAAGGATGGCTCGGTTGCTACGGCCCAGTTCAGGCACTCCAGCGCCCCCATGTACTCCACCTACTACTTCTTCAACCTCACCAACGCCTATGATGTCGTCAATCATAAAGCCAAGCCCATTCTCAAGCAGATCGGTCCATACTCCTACAGGTAGTGTGAGGCGCACCAGTACAGGGTGTAGGGCTACACCTATGCATGTAGGTAGTGTGAGATGCACTAGTACAAAGTTGAAGTAGGTTGACAAGCTCTATGGGGACTCACACTGGACCAACACCACACTGGGTTGAGGCAGGTTGAAGTAGGCTGACAGCAGCTCTATGGGGACACACACTGGACCGACACCACACTGGGTTGAGGCAGGTTGAAGTAGGTTGACAGCAGCTCTATGGGGACACACACTGGACCAACACCACACTGGGTGGAGGCAGGTTGAAGTAGGTTGACAATAGCTCTATGGGGACTCACACTGGACCAACACCACACTGGGTGGAGGCAGGTTGAAGTAGGTTGACAGCAGCTCTATGGGGACACACACTGGACCAACACCACACTGGGTGGCGGCATAGCTTTATGGGGACACACACTTATCATTTGTAGACATCAATAACTCCAAGTATTTGGGACATATGCAAGTCAAAGATAATCACTTCCACTGGGTCTTGTAGCATGCGAGTCCAGCTATGAATGTGAGAATGAAGAAGTGGCTGCAATTTTACACGCTGTCTCTCAGTAAGGCCTCAGCACTTTGTGATGCAGGAGGTTCTACTTGCTTCCAGACAAGCTGATCATGTTGAGGACTGGACATCAGCAATGGCTGAGTGAGCCTCCAACATCTTGGTTCCCTTGGCTGGCTGCTGGATTAGGAAAGCCTAAGATGGCTGCAGGTACTGGAGTTTGACCTAAGATGGCTGCAGGTACTGGAGCTTGACTTAATTAAGAAGACTGCAGCTATTGGAGCTTGACCTAAAATGCTACAGCACTGCAGCTTGATCTAAGATGGCTGGAGCTTGACCTAAGATGGCTGCGGCTACTGGAGCTTGACCTAAGATGGCTGCGGCTACTGGAGCTTGACCTAAGATGCTGCAGCTACTGGAGCTTGGCCTGCTAAGCTTCTTCCCCTTTCCTTGTCTCTTGTATAGGAACCTCAAGTACATATATACCGGGTAACTGACTTATTGTTGGAACCTGGGTTGTCTTACTGGTTGGACTGTGGCAGAGGAGTTCTTCAGATGAATACATTCTAAGTATGGGTCACTTCTAGTGCTATGTTGTAGTTCCAGTTTATGAAAGTTCTATTTTCATGCAGTGAATTGATTTTTCCATGATACATAAATGGATCGTGTGTGAAGTTCTTAGTGTACTGTATATAGATGTGGCGATTCTTGCTCTGGCTAGACTGGGCTACTTCAGAGCTTGAAATGGCGAGCCCGCATAGAGGGATAGTTAGAGTGGGTGGAAGTTCACAGTCCACCAAGAATTTGTGGAGGTCGGAGGGAATATCTTTACGTTGTGTGATGAAAGCCACTCCCTCTTTGCCGCTCTTCATCATACCTATTCCCAGATTGGCTTCTAACTATGAAAGATTGCAGAAATACCTCTCTATATATACATGTGTTTGAGGCTGTCTTACACCAATACACCTTGGTCTCACTGCAGGGAGAACAGAACCTGTTTCGATCTTGTTTGGCTAGAAGACGACACAGTGTTGCAGTATAAGACCAATATAGCGTACACGCTGGACGTTGAGAAGAGTGAGGGCAATGACCCAGACGTGGACATTATCACAACCATCAACGTACCTCTCATAGTAAGAGACTGTGTGTGAGTTAGCATCTCTCCCATAGTGAGAGATTGTGTGAGAGTTTACCATCAGGCATCAACACCTCCCTCATAGTGAGAGACTGTGTGGTAGTTAGCCACCATCAACACCTCCCTCATAGTGAGAGACTGTGTGATAGTTAGCCACCATCAACACCTCCCTCATAGTGAGAGACTGTGTGGTAGTTAGCCACCATCAACACCTCCCTCATAGTGAGAGACTGTGTGGTAGTTAGCCACCATCAACACCTCCCTCATAGTGAGAGACTGTGTGGTAGTTAGCCACCATCAACACCTCCCTCATAGTGAGAGACTGTGTGGTAGTTAGCCACCATCAACACCTCCCTCATAGTGAGAGACTGTGTGGTAGTTAGCCACCATCAACACCTCCCTCATAGTGGGAGACTGTGTGGTAGTTAGCCACCATCAACACCTCCTTCATAGTGAGAGACTGTGTGGTAGTTAGCCACCATCAACACCTCCCTCATAGTGAGAGACTGTGTGATAGTTAGCCACCATCAACACCTCCCTCAGTGAGAGACTGTGTGGTAGTTAGACACCATCAACACCTCCCTCATAGTGAGAGACTGTGTGGTAGTTAGCCACCATCAACACCTCCCTCATAGTGAGAGACTGTGTGGTAGTTAGCCACCATCAACACCTCCTTCATAGTGAGAGACTGTGTGGTAGTTAGCCACCATCAACACCTCCCTCATAGTGAGAGCCTGTGTGGTAGTTAGCCACCATCAACACCTCCCTCATAGTGAGAGACTGTGTGGTAGTTAGCCACCATCAACACCTCCCTCATAGTGTGGAGACTGTGTGGTAGTTAGCCACCATCAACACCTCCCTCATAGTGAGAGAGACTGTGTGGTAGTTAGCCACCATCAACACCTCCCTCATAGTGAGAGACTGTGTGGTAGTTAGCCACCATCAACACCTCCCTCATAGTGAGAGACTGTGTGGTAGTTAGCACACCATCAACACCTCCCTCATAGTGAGAGACTGTGTGGTAGTTAGCCACCATCAACACCTCCCTCATAGTGAGAGACTGTGTGGTAGTTAGCCACCATCAACACCTCCCTCATAGTGAGAGACTGTGTGATAGTTAGCCACCAACAACACCTCCCTCATAGTGAGAGACTGTGTGGTAGTTAGCCACCATCAACACCTCCCTCATAGTGAGACTGTGTGGTAGTTAGCCAACATCAACACCTCCCTCATAGTGAGAGACTGTGTGGTAGTTAGCCACCATCAACACCTCCCCCATAGTGAGAGACTGTGTGGTAATTAGCCACCATCAACACCTCCCTCATAGTGAGAGACTGTGTGGTAGTTAGCCACCATCAACACCTCCCTCATAGTGAGAGACTGTGTGGTAGTTAGCCACCATCAACACCTCCCTCATAGTGAGAGACTGTGTGGTAGTTAGCCACCATCAACACCTCCCTCATAGTGAGATAGTTTAGCCACCATCAACACCTCCCTCATAGTGAGATAGTTTAGCCACCATCAACACCTCCCTCATAGTGAGAGACTGTGTGGTAGTTAGCCACCATCAACACCTCCCTCATAGTGAGAGACTGTGTGGTAGTTAGCCACCATCAACACCTCCCTCATAGTGAGAGACTGTGTGATAGTCAGCCACCATCAACACCTCCCTCATAGTGAGAGCCTGTGTGGTAGTTAGCCACCATCAACACCTCCCTCATAGTGAGAGACTGTGTGGTAGTTAGCCACCATCAACACCTCCCTCATAGTGAGAGACTGTGTGGTAGTTAGCCACCATCAACACCTCCCTCATAGTGAGAGACTGTGTGATACTTAGCCACCATCAACACCTCCTTCATAGTGAGAGACTGTGTGATAGTTAGCCACCATCAACACCTCCCTCATAGTGAGAGACTGTGTGGTAGTTAGCCACCATCAACACCTCCCTCATAGTGAGAGACTGTGTGGTAGTTAGCCACCATCAACACCTCCCTCATAGTGAGAGACTGTGTGATAGTTAGCCACCATCAACACCTCCCTCATAGTGGGAGACTGTGTGGTAGTTAGCCACCATCAACACCTCCCTCATAGTGAGACTGTGTGGTAGTTAGCCACCATCAACACCTCCTTCATAGTGAGAGACTGTGTGGTAGTTAGCCACCATCAACACCTCCCTCATAGTGAGAGACTGTGTGGTAGTTAGCCACCATCAACACCTCCCTCATAGTGAGGGACTGTGTGGTAGTTAGCCACCATCAACACCTCCCTCATAGTGAGAGACTGTGTGGTAGTTAGCCACCATCAACACCTCCCTCATAGTGAGATAGTTTAGCCACCATCAACACCTCCCTCATAGTGAGATAGTTTAGCCACCATCAACACCTCCCTCATAGTGAGAGACTGTGTGGTAGTTAGCCACCATCAACACCTCCCTCATAGTGAGAGACTGTGTGGTAGTTAGCCACCATCAACACCTCCCTCATAGTGAGAGACTGTGTGGTAGTTAGCCACCATCAACACCTCCCTCATAGTGAGGTCATGTTGTGGTTTTGTGGTTCAATACAAATCTATCATATGTGGTTTGGTCGATAGGAAGTTTTCCGAACTCGAGCCGAGATAACGAGGCATATTATATCCTGACATGATTGGTGTTTATCAAAATATATCCTCTGGTGAGAGGATTAACAGGACAACCTTATTTGGAGGACTGTTAAATACTAAATATGGTAAAGGTAAGATACACATCCATTTTGACTCCATATAGATAGCTACCACTAAGCTGCCCCTAGACAGGGCTCTCATAGCATGCCTGGATACAAACCTATAATAGAGAAAACAACAACTTGATTGTGCCGACTCTGGTGTCACCTACATGGAGTTCTAGATGACAAGACTAACGGAATGGATATTTCTCCTGCACCAACAACTCTGTGCTGAAGGAGAACTACCACATCTGAATTGCTCCTCTAGTTAAATGCTGTAGAGTCCTGTGGCTATTGTCGTGAGATTTCACAGTCGTTAGCCAATCGGATATGCAATTTCACTTTTTTCACCGCTAGTGGTGAAGAAAGTGAAATTGTCTAATAAACATGTGCAAATCACGCTGGTGTGATAATGAATATTAGTTTCTGGTCAGCATGCAAGCTTCTTGGGATTTGTAAGCCACCACCTATGTACATATGATTTCAGTCATTGCACAATAAACAGGAATTCCTGATGAAGGCTAGAGCATCTAGTCGAAACATCGAGTGAATACAATTTGAAGTTGATTATTGAGAAGGTGATTATAAATAAATTATAATGAATCGACAAATTCATCGTATGCTCTTCACTTCTGCATGGAGAAAATGCCAGGATTGAAGATTCAGCCTGAGATTAATTTAGTATTACACGAGATGTGTAGCATGGTTTGTGTGAGGTTGAGCATAAATACCACTCCTAATTAGAGGAACAGCAATTTTTGCCTTATGCAATTTTTGCCTTCGATCCCTGCTACATTACTCGCAGTATTTAATACCAAATTTCACTACAAACAGTGCAATTGCATAAACTTATACCACATAAACTTATACCACAGTTGTCAGAGAAAATTTAAGATGCAAAACATGGCCGGCTAAATTTGAGAGACTAACCATCTATGTATATACTGTGAATGTACGAATGGTTAATATGTGCAGTGTATCACTGGCACATGACCTGCTTTCCATAACCCCTTCAGGGCGTCTTCGGTGCGGTGGAGCATAAGCACAGCAAACTACTGGACGACTTCATGAAGGTGATGGATCTGGCGAAGAAAGAGTTCCACTGGGGAGATGGGATCTTTGTGAAGAAGTCTGTCTCAGAGCTTCTGTGGGGATACAATGACAGCACACTTCACTTCATCAGTAAATACCTGGGCCGCCTGGATTCCGAGCTGAAGGTCAACCCTCTCTTTGGGTTCTCAGTAAGTGTTGGAGTAGGTGGCAGGCAGATAGCTGCATGACCGCCTCGCCATTATGCACCCTCCTCCTGCAGGAGCTATTTTTACCTCCCTTCCCCCTTCCTGCTAGAACAAAAGCAGCATCGAGAAGCCTAACCTGGTCTACACTGGCGTGGGAAACCTGACGCAGGCCAACCGGTACATCCAGTGGAATGGCAACTACAACATGAGCGGATGGGGCAACCCATGGGCAGCAGCTATCAATGGGACAGCGGCGTACGCCTTCCACCCCGAGATCTCCAAGACTGAAAGGCTCTTTGGCTTCATAGACGAGCTCTATAGGTGAGCTAGAGAGGTGAGACCTCAATAACCACCAGCCATTGTAGTCTACGTGTAAGCCTCCACCACCAGTGCCTGTCATGCTATATAGTCTCAGCAGTGAATGAATGACTGAGTGTTCCCTGGGCCAGCATCCAGTGTGCGGCCAGGCTAATGTCTGTCATGCTAGTCTCAGCAGTGAATGGCTGTGTGTTTCCCGGGTCAAGCGTCCAGTGCGGCCAAGAATAGTGTCTGTCATGCTAGTCTCAGCAGTGCAGTGACTGAATGGCTGTGTGTTCCCCGGGATCAGCGTTCAGCGCAGCCCAGGATAGTGTCTTTCATGCTAGTCTCAGCAGTGACTGAATGGCTGTGTGTTCCCTGGGACGAGCGTTCAGTGCGGCCCAAGCTAGTGCCTGTCATGCAGCAGTGAATGAATGGCTGTGCGTTCCCTGGGACGAGCGTTCAGTGCGGCCCAGGCTAGTGCCTGTCATGCAGCAGTGAATGAATGGCTGTGTGTTCCCCAGAGTGCGGCCCAGGCTAGTGTCTGTCATTCTAGTCTCAGCAGTGGATGGCTGTGTGTTCCCCAGGCTGAGCCTCCAGTGTGTGGGACCAGATTACTGCCTGTCATGCTAGTCTCAGCAGTGAATGGCTATGTGTTCCCCAGGCTGAACCTCCAGTGTGTGGGACCAGATTACTGCCTGTCATGCTAGTCTCAGCAGTGAATGGCTGTGTGTTCCCCAGGCTGAGCCTCCAGTGTGTGGGACCAGATTACTGCCTGTCATGCTAGTCTCAGCAGTGAATGAATGGAGTGTTCCCTGGACCAAACGTCCACTGTGTGGCCCAGGCTAGTGTCCATCATACTAGTAGATAACAGTAGCAACCAAGATGATCCCTTAATGACCTGCACAGTGATAACAGCCTATGTGTTGATAATAGCAATAATAGCCTGCATGGTGATAATAGCCTGTGTGGTGATAATAGCAGCATTATAGCCTGCACGGGATTATAGCCTGCACGGGATAATAGCCTGCATGGGATAATAGCCTATATAGTTATAATAGCCTGCATAGTGATAATAGCCTGCGGGTTGATAAAGCCTGCGGGTTGATAATAGCCTGCATGGTAACAATGAAGACGTAGATTTACTGGATTCAGTTGGCATGAGGGTCAGGGGTCGCTCTCAAACAACAGCTGTGGTGACTACGCCCATGTCGTATACATCGCATGAGGTATCTGCAACACACCTCCTTCCTGTATAACTTGGCACATGCCCATTTGGTATAGTTTTGCAAGTGAGGGTTTGGGCACCTCACACCTCACAGGCTGATAATGGTGGTGATTTGTGTGTGTGTGTGTTTATTTGCAGGTCTGGCTATTTTGACTTTGTCTCGGAGGTGGTTGAACATGGCATCAAGCTCTACAAGTTCACATTACCCGACAATGAACTAGTCAACACCACCCTGGAGGCGGGCGGCTTCCATACCCACCTCCCCAGTGGGGTTCTCAATCTCACCGCCGTGGTGCCCAGCAATGTGCCTCTGTTTGCATCCAAGCCTCACTTCCTGCACGCTGACCCCATCTACAGGAAGAACGTCTCTGGCATGCATCCTGTCTCCAGGATCCACGACTCATACCTGGCAGTGGAGCCCATCACAGGTGCGTGTGTGACCCACGGCTTCTACATCGGGCCACCCCCCCTGCATGTTGCTGTCTGATATACTTTATAATCTGATAACATAGAGTAACACTGAGTGACATGAAGAGTGGAATACTATGCCAGCTACACATGAGGTGATGGTGTGTGCATGTGAGGGGAGCTACATATGATGTGATGGTGTGTGCATGTGAGGGGAGCTACATATGAGGTGATGGTGGTGCATGTGAGGGGAGCTACATATGATGTGATGGTGTGTGCATGTGAGGGGAGCTACATATGAGGTGATGGTGGTGCATGTGAGGGGAGCTACATATGAGGTGATGGTCGTGCATGTGAGGGGAGCTGCATATGATGTGATGGTGGTGTATGTGAGGGTAGCTACATATGAGGTGATGGTGGTGCATGTGTGGGTAGCTACATATGAGGTGATGGTGGTGTATGTGAGGGGAGCTACATATGAGGTGATGGTGTGTGCATGTGAGGGGAGCTACATATGAGGTGATGGTGTGTGCATGTGAGGGGAGCTACATATGAGGTGATGGTGGTGCATGTGAGGGGAGCTACATATGAGGTGATGGTGGTGCATGTGAGGGGAGCTACATATGAGGTGATGGTGGTGCATGTGAGGGGAGCTAATGTATATGAGGTGATGGTGGTGCATGTGAGGGATGAGGTGATGGTGTGCATGTGAGGGTAGCTACATATGAGGTGATGGTGGTGTATGTGAGGGGAGCTACATATGAGGTGATGGTGGTGCATGTGAGGGGAGCTACATATGAGGTGATGGTGGTGCATGTGTGGGTAGCTACATATGAGGTGATGGTGGTGCATGTGAGGGGAGCTACATATGAGGTGATGGTGGTGCATGTGAGGGGAGCTACATATGAGGTGATGGTGGTGCATGTGAGGGGAGCTACATATGAGGTGATGGTGGTGCATGTGAGGGGAGATACATATGAGGTGATGGTGGTGCATGTGAGGCGGAGCTACATATGAGGTGATGGTGGTGCATGTGAGGGGAGCTACATATGAGGTGAGGGTAGCTACATATGAGGTGATGGTGGTGTATGTGAGGGGAGCTACATATGAGGTGATGGTGGTGCATGTGAGGGGAGCTACATATGAGGTGATGGTGGTGTATGTGAGGGGAGCTACATATGATGTGATGGTGTGTGCATGTGAGGGGAGCTACATATGAGGTGATAGTGGTGCATGTGAGGGGAGCTACATATGAGGTGATGGTGGTGTATGTGAGGGGAGCTACATATGATGTGATGGTGTGTGCATGTGAGGGGAGCTACATATGAGGTGATGGTGTGTGCATGTGACATATGAGGTGATGGTGGTGCATGTGTGGGGAGCTACATATGAGGTGATGGTGGTGTATGTGAGGGGAGCTACATATGAGGTGATGGTGGTGTATGTGTGGGGAGCTACATATGAGGTGATGGTGGTGCATGTGAGGTGTGAGGGGAGCTACATATGAGGTGATGGTGGTGCATGTGAGGGGAGCTGCATATGAGGTGATGGTGGTACATGTGAGGGGAGCTACATATGAGGTGATGGTGGTGCATGTGAGGGGAGCTACATATGAGGTGATGGTGGTGCATGTGAGGGGAGCTGCATATGAGGTGATGGTGGTACATGTGAGGGGAGCTACATATGAGGTGATGGTGGTGCATGTGACATATGAGGTGATGGTGGTGCATGTGAGGGTAGCTACATATGAGGTGATGGTGGTGCATGTGTGGGTAGCTACATATGAGGTGATGGTGGTGCATGTGAGGGGAGCTGCATATGAGGTGATGGTGGTGCATGTGAGGGGAGCTACATATGAGGTGATGGTGGTGCATGTGAGGGGAGCTACATATGAGGTGATGGTGGTGCATGTGAGGGGAGCTACATATGAGGTGATGGTGGTGCATGTGTGGGTAGCTACATATGAGGTGATGGTGGTGCATGTGAGGGGAGCTACATATGAGGTGATGGTGTGTGCATGTGTGGGGAGCTACATATGAGGTGATGGTGTGCATGTGAGGGGAGCTACATATGAGGTGATGGTGGTGCATGTGAGGGGAGCTACATATGAGGTGATGGTGGTGCATGTGTGGGGAGCTACATATGAGGTGATGGTGTGTGCATGTGACATATGAGGTGATGGTGGTGCATGTGTGGGGAGCTACATATGAGGTGATGGTGGTGCATGTGAGGTGAGCTACATATGAGGTGATGGTGGTGCATGTGTGGGGAGCTACATATGAGGTGATGGTGGTGCATGTGAGGGGAGCTACATATGAGGTGATGGTGTGTGCATGTGTGGGGAGCTACATATGATGTGATGGTGTGCATGTGAGGGGAGCTACATATGAGGTGATGGTGTGCATGTGAGGGGAGCTACATATGAGGTGATGGTGTGTGCATGTGAGGGGAGCTACATATGAGGTGATGGTGTGTGCATGTGACATATGAGGTGATGGTGGTGCATGTGGGGGGAGCTACATATGAGGTGATGGTGGTGTATGTGAGGGGAGCTACATATGAGGTGATGGTGGTGTATGTGAGAGGAGCTACATATGAGGTGATGGTGCATGTGAGGGGAGCTACATATGAGGTGATGGTGGTGTATGTGAGGGGAGCTACATATGAGGTGATGGTGGTGCATGTGAGGGGAGCTACATATGAGGTGATGGTGGTGCATGTGTGGGTAGCTACATATGAGGTGATGGTGGGCATGTGAGGGTAGCTACATATGAGGTGATGGTGGTGCATGTGTGGGTAGCTACATATGAGGTGATGGTGGGCATGTGTGGGTAGCTACATATGAGGTGATGGTGTTGCATGTGAGGGGAGCTACATATGAGGTGATGGTGGTACATGTGAGGGGAGCTACATATGATGTGATGGTGGTGCATGTGTGGGGAGCTACATATGAGGTGATGGTGTGCATGTGAGGGGAGCTACATATGAGGTGATGGTGGTGCATGTGAGGGGAGCTACATATGAGGTGATGGTGGTGCATGTGAGGGGAGCTACATATGAGGTGATGGTGGTACATGTGAGGGGAGCTACATATGAGGTGATGGTGGTGCATGTGAGGGCACTAAGTATGAGGTGGTGTGAGGCTCTCATTAAGCAGGACCTCTAAGCACTGCTAGAGCCTCTAGAGGACCTCATAAAGCAAATCCTGTAAGGACCTTGCCAGCAAGGAACTGCTCGGGTCACTTCAGAGAATAGAGGAAGTGTGAATAAGCTGGTGGTGGGTGGGCACTAAGTGAGGCACTAAGTGTACCTCATTAACACATGGTGGTGGGTAGGCACTAAGTATATCTCATTAACACAGGGATGGGAGTTACAGGGATGGAAGGTACTAAGTGAGAGCACTAAGTGTACCTCGTTAATAACATTAATTTAATTAAGCCTCCCAGCATTGACCATGACTTGATGTTTTTCATTATTTCCGCTTATTTAGGCGCAGTGATGGATGCAGCCAAGCGTATCCAAGTGAACCTCTGTCTGCGTCGCTCCAACATCTTTGCCGAGCTAAAACAAGTGCGAGATATGACCATGCTGCCGATATATTATGTTGAGCAGACAGGCAAGATCACCTCCTCCCTGGCTAATGAATTCAAGAGTAAAGTATACGTTGTCAAGTACGGCATATCTGGCAGTGTCTGGGCCGTGGTGGGACTGGCAGGTACAGCATAACATTCCATATGCACACTTCTCTATGCATGTCTGTGTGGGGAGGCTGCGCTGATGTTGAGCCTGAGGCCAGCAATGGGTGGGCATGTGTATACCAGGCAACCATGTGACATCATGGGTAGTCGAGTAACCCAGTAGACCCTGACCCTGTGATGCCATGTGCAGTGGTTGATTACCATGTCACAATCCTGGCATTACATCATGATGACATCACCAACACTGAACACACATCAATACTGGATTATACTGGATTGGGACCAGCCTCGGTGAGGGCCAGGTCATTGGCTAGGGCCAGACGAGGCCAGCAACTATGGTTAGGGCCAGGCCAGTTACTAAGGACATTCTAGCTGGCCAGACAGGTCAGTAGCAAGGGATAGATAGAGCCAGGAAGACCGGGCCAGTAGCTATGCCAGACCAGGCCAGTAGTTCGGTTTAGTGCCAGACAAGGCCAATAGCTATGGGATGGGGCCAGCAGTGCAATGTGACAGTGGTCATGATGTCATTATGATGATGTCATGCTAGCCTTCCCCCTACTGTAGTAATATCATGCTATAGCCTTCCCCCTACTATAGTACAGTAGAACTCCAGTTATCTGAACACGTTGGGACCAGAGGTGTTCGGAAAACTGAAAATTTTTGATAACTGGAGTCACGCCCACACATTAATTAACTCCAATAATTATATGTTTTTGGCCCTAAAAGGTTTTGGCCCTAAAAGAGGTCAATTGCAAAAAAAACTTAAACCCGTATTCACTCGAATATAAGTCGCGACTTGTATTTATTTCAGCCAAATCAAGTTGCGATCTTCAAGCTATGCGCTTGCGCAGTGCCAAGCGAGTCTTGCGCTATTGTGCTGACGCAATTTTTTTGTGCGTCATTGTGGTTGTGATTGTTTCATTTCAAACATTGAGCTAGGTAGTAGTTGGCTGGAAGGAGTTCCTAATCGCTATCGTAATCTACAATAAGTTCGTTAGTTCGTTATGTTCTTCATCCTCTTCGTCCAAGGAAGCAAATGGATCTTCTCCACCGCTCACTTCTTCAACAGCTGGCGAGTAGCTTGTGTAATGGCTGGGATAGCTAATGCTGCTACTTTATCGACTTGAGGCTGTGAATTTCTCCAAGGTCTTCAGCTTGTCCTTGTTCTTCACTATGTCATGGACGGTTGACTTTCCAACATTAAACTCGATCACTATTCCGCCTAAAGTTCTTCCCTGCTCCACTAGCTTACAAATCTTGAGTTTCTCGTCAATGGTAAAGACAACTCTTTTCCTCTTCTTAGAATTCGAAGCCATGAATAGAAGAATGGACAGGTTGGTTGGTTGGTCGGTCAAAATAACGTTTGGTGATTGGAAAGCGAGACGATTTGTGTGCATGCGCAATGAAATATTGTACCCTGCGATGCTGGTAATGAAGTGGGTGTAATTTCATTTTTCGGGGTGTGGTTTCATATTTCGGTGTTCGGTTGACTGGAGTCGGATATCTGGAGTTTGGCGTTCTACTGAGTAATATTATGATGATGTCATGCTATAGTCTTTCCCCTACTATGGTAATGATGATGTCATGCTATAGCCTTCCCCCTACTAGAGTAATATTAATGATGATGTCATGCTATAGCCTTCCCCCTACTCGAGTAATATTATGATGTCATGCTATATAGCCTTACTACTAGAGTAATATTATGATGATGTCATGCCATAGCCTTCCCCCTACTATAGTAATATTAATGATGATGTCATGCTATAGCCTTCCCCCTACTATAGTAATATTTATGATGATGTCATGCTATAGCCTTCCCCCTACTAGGGTAATGGGGCTAGTACCATAATGCATATTGAAATGTGTCCACCCCCTGCCCCCATCTCTCTGTGATACAGGACTTGTGCTGGTGGTGTCAGTGATGTGTCTAGTTGGTCAACTCACAAAGCAGTTCAGGCAGAGACACTTGAGAAGAACTGATAGAAACTCCAACTATGCCTCTGTCAACTCCAGCGATCCCTGATAACTAGTGGTGTGCACTTTTGACCTTGTTTGACCTTGATTGCGCTCTATGTATTATGTCATAATAGATTTTTTTATTTATAGAATGAATGTGTGGTGTCCTTCACCTAAGACCCAATTCAACAGCTAGCTAGCACACTCATAGCTGTGCTCTGTGGTTGTATTTTTTACAGGAGGGAATGGCTCGCTCCAGAAGAAGTACGAGTCTTCCCTTCCTATAGCTGGTCTTCGCAGCCCCTTCTTCATTGCTCCACACACACACTGGATCCAGACTAAGGAGTCTGTGTATATAGCACAAGCTGAACCAGAGTGGAATAACGAAAAAAGTCATTTGGTGAAGTGAACAAATGAGGCAAAATGAATTATAAGACTCGCAATGGAGGGTAAGGCAGGTAAAAGTGGGTAAAATAATGAAGAAGAAGTATGGGCATCAAACTGGGTATATACTGCCAGTCGATGTTTAGTTCACTGGTGCATGTGGTGAAGAGCAGAGGTCTGTAGGATGGAGAGCATTAAAACAGTGTCAAGAGTGCAGCATCTTAAGCACTCTCTGTCCATGATGATGATGTCACCAGCCACATGTCCATGATGATGATGTCACCAGCCACATGTCCATGATGATGATGTCACCAGCCACATGTCCGGATGATGGGCAGGAGTGTTGCAGAAACTCGACTGTGCACTGAATACTTCCATGCAACCTACACAAGGTTGAGTTGTACCGCACTGAACAAATATGGACACCATAAATAACCAAATGTGGTGCTTTGGTGATGCCCACAGTGCACAAGGGGTACCTTCGACTTCTGCTTGAATTAGGACTCGTTCATCACAGCTCGGTCCTGATAAACTTATTCCTATTCCAGAGTGACTGAGAGCACACTTCCATTTAGCCACTGGTGATATTTAATGGCCATGTATGTGGTGCAGCCCACTTCCTGTGCTGCATGTATGTGATGCAGCCCACTTCCTGTGCTGCATGTATGTGATGCAGCCTACTTCCTGTGCTGCATGTATGTGATGCAGCCCACTTCCTGTGCTGCATGTTGCGATGCATACTTCCTGTGCTGCATGTATGTGATGCAGCCTACTTCCTGTGCTGCATGTATGTGATGCAGTCCACTTCCTGTGCTGCATGTATGTGATGCATACTTCCTGTGCTGCATGTATGTGATGCAGCCCACTTCCTGTGCTGCATGTATGTGATGCAGCCCACTTCCTGTGCTGCATGTTGCGATGCATACTTCCTGTGCTGCATGTATGTGATGCAGCCTACTTCCTGTGCTGCATGTTGCGATGCATACTTCCTGTGCTGCATGTATGTGATGCAGCCCACTTCCTGTGCTGCATGTTGCGATGCATACTTCCTGTGCTGCATGTATGTGATGCAGCCTACTTCCTGTGCTGCAGCCCACTTCCTGTGCTGCATGTATGTGATGCAGCCCACTTCCTGTGCTGCATGTATGTGATGCATACTTCCTGTGCTGCATGTATGTGATGCATACTTCCTGTGCTGCATGTATGTGATGCAGCCTACTTCCTGTGCTGCATGTATGTGATGCAGTCCACTTCCTGTGCTGCATGTATGTGATGCATACTTCCTGTGCTGCATGTATGTGATGCAGCCCACTTCCTGTGCTGCAGCCCACTTCCTGTGCTGCATGTATGTGATGCAGCCCACTTCCTGTGCTGCATGTTGCGATGCATACTTCCTGTGCTGCATGTATGTGATGCAGCCTACTTCCTGTGCTGCATGTATGTGATGCAGCCCACTTCCTGTGCTGCATGTTGCGATGCATACTTCCTGTGCTGCATGTATGTGATGCAGCCTACTTCCTGTGCTGCAGCCCACTTCCTGTGCTGCATGTATGTGATGCAGCCCACTTCCTGTGCTGCATGTATGTGATGCATACTTCCTGTGCTGCATGTATGTGATGCATACTTCCTGTGCTGCATGTATGTGATGCAGCCCACTTCCTGTGCTGCATGTATGTGATGCAGTCCACTTCCTGTGCTGCATGTATGTGATGCAGCCCACTTCCTGTGCTGCATGTTGCGATGCATACTTCCTGTGCTGCATGTATGTGATGCAGCCTACTTCCTGTGCTGCAGCCCACTTCCTGTGCTGCATGTATGTGATGCAGCCCACTTCCTGTGCTGCATGTATGTGATGCATACTTCCTGTGCTGCATGTATGTGATGCAGCCCACTTCCTGTGCTGCATGTATGTGATGCAGTCCACTTCCTGTGCTGCATGTATGTGATGCATACTTCCTGTGCTGCATGTATGTGATGCATACTTCCTGTGCTGCATGTATGTGATGCAGCCTACTTCCTGTGCTGCAGCCCACTTCCTGTGCTGCATGTATGTGATGCAGCCCACTTCCTGTGCTGCATGTATGTGATGCATACTTCCTGTGCTGCATGTATGTGATGCATACTTCCTGTGCTGCATGTATGTGATGCAGCCCACTTCCTGTGATGCAGCCCACTTCCTGTGCTGCATGTGTGATGCACCATGGTGAATGGATGTAGCCTTACATGTCACATAGCCCAAACATTGGTCTTCTTCCAGACATTTTTGGATGTTCTACGAAATCTATCGTCATGTCATGTCAGGAGAGAGAAAACTTTCAGAGGTATGAACAGTCGAGTAGATGCTGAACAAATAGAGACTTGAACAGTCAAGTAGGTGCTCAACAAATAGAGACATGAAGAGTTAAATAGGTGCTTAACATATAGAGGATGAACCAGCATCCAGATTTAGGCTTTAGTACCCATCCAGTTATAGACTCAAGGAGTGGTACCCATCCAACTATGGGTTCTCAAGGAGTGGTACCCAATCCAGCTATGAGCCCTCATGGAGGTACCCAATCCAGCTATGGGGCCTCAAGGAGTGTTACCCATCCAGCTATGAGTCCTCATGGAGTGGTACCCATCCAGCTATGGACCCTCATGGAGTGGTACTCATCCAGCTATGAGCCCTAATGGAGTGGTACTCATCCAGCTATGAGCCCTCATGGGGTGGTAGCCATCCAGCTAGTACTCATTCAGCTATGAGTCCTCATGGAGTGGTACCCATCCAGCTATGAGCCCTCATGGAGTGGTACCCATCCAGCTATGGACCCTCAACGAGTGGTACCCATCCAGCTATGAGTCCTCATGGAGTGGTACCCATCCAGCTATGGACCCTCATGGAGTGGTACTCATCCAGCTATGAGCCCTAATGGAGTGGTACTCATCCAGCTATGAGCCCTCATGGGGTGGTAGCCATCCAGCTAGTACTCATTCAGCTATGAGTCCTCATGGAGTGGTACCCATCCAGCTATGAGCCCTCATGGAGTGGTACCCATCCAGCTATGGACCCTCAACGAGTGGTACCCATCCGGCTATGGGCACTCGTGGAGTAACGCTGATCTAATGGGCTCTGAGAGTAAAAATTCAAGTTGATTAGTGAGTGTCTGAAACTGCTTCCCATTCACAGGTTGTGTAACATAACCACTTGACCAGCCAGCAGACCAATCAGTGGCGGATCTAGGGGGGGGGGGGGGGGGGGGGGGGGTTTGGGGGGTCAGAACCCCCCCCTCAAGAATATAACCACACCCACTAAATTAAACTCAAACTCTGTGCAAATGCACAACACATTCATAGGACATGAGAATGTGGCATGTTTGTTGGTGAAGTATTGAGTGATTGATAAGGTGTGAATGAAGCCATCTTAAACCCAGCTGCTTATGAATGAGTCTATGTTACTACTGAACTTGAGGGTGATGAATCTACCTTCAATGACTGGAGTTGGGACAGGCAAACACGTATTAAAGCTCAAGGACTATTTAGAACTATGCAAACTCCATGCCATGCTATTTGTTTAACAACTGCACTTGAATCAATAAAGCCACTAACAGTCAAGCTTCAGAAGAGAAATCAAGATATCTATCAAGCCTATAAGCAAGTGGATGAAACTATTGACTTCATCAAGTCTAGAAGTGCTGATATTGACAATGTATTTGATCAGTGGTATAAAGAAGTACTAACATTTGTGGAGTTGAAGAAGTACCTAACTCTTCCAAGGAGAGTGGAGAGGCAAGCCCATAGAAATAACCATCCTGGTGGTTCTGCTCAAGAATATTATAAAAGGATTATAGCTATTCCTTTCCTTCACACCATCATCTGTCAACTGGAGTCACGGTTCTACAAGGAAAGCAGAATTTGTGCTGAGCTTTTGCTTCTCACTCTAGCCATTTCTGTCACTGATAAATTTGACCCAGTGTCCGAAGTCGCTCACATGCTTACATGGGAGTGCCATCTTCCTTCTCCAGTACAGCTCCAAAATGAGATCTCAAGATGGAAAATATTCTGGCAAAGAAGATTGGATGCAGGTGATGAAGTTCCTAACAGCTTGCTAAATGCAATTAGTGCTATTCGCAGAGAAGATTCCCCCAACATATTATACCCTTTTGTGTATTGCTTGCGTCCTACCTATTACCAGTTGTGAAGTAGAGCGTAGTTTCTCTACTCTTCGGCGGACCAAAAATTACCTTCGAAACACTATGCTTACGTCCAGACTGTCATCCTCGTACTTATGGCTCAGCATAGTACCAACTTCAACAGAGATAAAATATTTGAAATATTTGTGAACAAGCATGCCCGTAGAATGTTTAGCTCATCTATTTTGTGTGCGTAATGACTTCCACTGACAATATTATTGATGCTGTACTTATTGTATATGACTTACTAAAACTTTCTTTAACCAGAAAAAAAAACACTCAAAAGAGCTAAAGGTGACAATACAAAAAAATCATTGTCAACAAGTCAACCCCCCCTAGTCAAATTGTCTAGATCCGCCCCTGCCAATGCAGTTGTTTCAGCATTGATGCATAACTTTGGATTGGTACAGAAACATACCATTAAGCACTCATGCATATCATGTGGTTCAGTTACACAACCTGTGAATGGGAAGGTTACAGACACTAGGTGATTATTTTACGACATTTTAAGGTGACCAGCGGACAAATTTTAAGTGTGCATAATTGTCATTATTATACAGACCTACAAGCCTGCAAGGGAAAGCTCTTGAAACCTGCTACCAAATTAATTGCAAAAAAAAGAAAGTTATTGAAAGTTAAAAATTTCGGAAGCCTTTAAAAAAACAATAAAAAAACAGTTTAATCCCTTCCCTGTCAGATAAAGGCTCATCTAAATCTATGTTTGTTTGAATTCAAGTCCATGCAATATAGGTGCAGTAGGAGGCCGCTTAATTAACCGAACACATTGGAACTAGAAATATTTGGTGTCTATGCTGGTCAATTCCTGTTTGATTTCGAGTCCATGCAATATAGGTGCAGTAAGACACCGCTTGACCCAACACATTGGAACCGGCGAGTGCTCGGTTAACCAACTTCAGGTCTTCAGTTTGTCCTTGCTTATCATAAAAGCTTGGATAGTTGACCATCATTGCTACCTTTTAGCTACACTTCTCCCATTCCTCACAATATCACAGGCGTTGAGCTTACATCACTAGTAAGGATAACTCTTTTTCTCTTTTTGCTTCCCGGATGTAGCCAGCATTTCTATGGGCATGGCTAGCATTATTGTGGGAGGGGCTTCTTGAGCATTCAGTTGACCAGTGTTCGGATAAGTGGTCTCCAACTGAATATATACATTTTTTAACCTACAAGAATTAGTCAGAATACCAGAACCAACCAATTATAGATGCCATGTTTATTGGCAGACACACTATGAAAGAGAAAAGATATTCTGCACACAAGATTAACCCCAGACACAGATACTATATGTAGTATATATCCTGGACACAAGATTAACCCCAGACACAGATACTATATGTAGTATATATCCAGGACACAAGATGAACCCCAGACACAGATACTATATGTAGTATATATCCTGGACACAAGATTAACCCCAGACACAGATAATATGTGCAGTGAGTATATATCCTGGACACAAGATTAACCCCAGACACAGATACTATATGTAGTATATATCCTGGGCACAAGATTAACCCCAGACACAGATACTATATGTAGTATATATCCTGGACACAAGATGAACCCCAGACACAGATAATATGTGCAGTATATATCCTGGACACAAGATTAACCCCAGACACAGATACTATATGTAGTATATATCCAGGACACAAGATTAACCCCAGACACATATACTATATGTAGTATATATCCAGGACAAAAGATTAACCCCAGACACAGATAATATGTGCAGTATATATCCTGGACACAAGATTAACCCCAGACACAGATACTATATGTAGTATATATCCAGGACACAAGATTAACCCCAGACACATATACTATATGTAGTATATATCCAGGACACAAGATTAACCCCAGACACAGATACTATATGTAGTATATATCCTGGACACAAGATTAACCCCAGACACAGATACTATATCTAGTATATATCCAGGACACAAGATTAACCCCAGACACAGATACTCTATGTGCAGTATATATCCTGGACACAAGATTAACGCCAGACACAGATACTATATGTAGTATATATCCTGGACACAAGATTAACCCCAGACACAGATACTCTATGTGCAGTATATATCCTGGACACAAGATTAACCCCAGACACAGATACTATATGTAGTATATATCCTGGACACAAGATTAACCCCAGACACAGATACTATATGTAGTATATATCCTGGACACAAGATTAACCCCAGACACAGATACTATATGTAGTATATATCCTTGGACACAAGATTAACGCCAGACTGCTGGAGAATGCTGCTGGTGACTCTGCCTATCATCCAAAGGGTCTGGTGTGTGGCGTCATGCTCTCCCAATTTCCTCTGTAGGTCTGAGGATGGATGACAACACCACCCATGTTGCAGACACAGATACTATATGTAGTATATATCCTGGACACAAGATTAACCCCAGACACAGATACTCTATGTGCAGTATATATCCTGGACACAAGATTAACCCCAGACACAGATACTATATGTAGTATATATCCTGGACACAAGATTAACGCCAGACACAGATACTATCTGTAGTATATATCCTGGACACAAGATTAACCCCAGACACAGATACTCTATGTGCAGTATATATCCTGGACACAAGATTAACCCCAGACACAGATACTATATGTAGTATATATCCTTGGACACAAGATTAACCCCAGACATAGAGTGTAGTATATATCCTGGACACAAGATTAACCCCAGACACAGATACACTGTGCAGTATATATCCTGGACACAAGATGAACCACAGACACAGATACTCTATGCTGTATATATCCTGGACACAAGATTAACCCCAGATACAGATACTATATGTAGTATATATCCAGGACACAAGATTAACGCCAGACACAGATACTCTATGTGCAGTATATATCCTGGACACAAGATTAACCCCAGACACAGATACTATATGTAGTATATATCCTTGGACACAAGATTAACCCCAGACACAGATACTCTATGTGCAGTATATATCCTGGACACAAGATTAACCCCAGACACAGATACTATATGTAGTATATATCCTGGACACAAGATTAACCCCAGACACAGATACTATATGTAGTATATATCCAGGACACAAGATTAACCCCAGACACAGATACTCTATGTGCAGTATATATCCTGGACACAAGATTAAC